>JACCEG010000054.1:461679-474877 GCA_014065205.1 Tuber brumale
GGGGGGGGGGGGGGGGGGGGAGGATCTCTTCTCTGGGAAGAAGTGCTCGAGGAGGGCCTTATTTATTTCTACCGGGGTCTCTGCACCCGGAATCTGGGGGAACCTGGTGGGCGGTTTGCCAAACGCAAACCTCTTTGCTGTCCAGAGGGTCTGGGGGTTCGCTGTTCGTAGGAAGTTCTTCCAGTAATCATTCTTGGCCTTCTTGATAGCCTTGAAGTACAGGAGGCGAGCTTCTTTGCACAGTTCTGTAGACGAGGAAAGGGGGTCCTTGCGGGCCACCCTGACAGTGGAGTGGAAGGCTGCTCTTTGGGCTGTGAGGTTGGGGATCCACCAGGGCTTCAACCTGTGCGACGGCCTTTTATCGGGGGTGTGGCTCCTGAGGTGGGATCTTAGTCTGTCCAGGGCCGTATCAAACCAGATTGACAGTGTGCGTGGCGTGGGAAGGGGAGAAGGGGGGCGGAACTCCATCTGTTTTAGGCTTTCCTCGAGGGCGGGCCAGTGGGTTTTCATCCATGATGGAGAGGGGGGTGGGGGGCGGGCCAAGGGCCACGATAATGTGATTAGGATAGGGACGTGGTCCGAGCCTGTTGGAGGGAGAGGCGTGCTCCAGGAGCGGAAGTTAAGTGAGAGGGGGGCATTAGCAAATGCCAGATCTATTACTGAGGGGCGGAGGTTTGCGCGGAAGGGGAAGTATGTGAGGGTACCGGGTGTGTTCAGGAGGCAGAAGCCTTAGCTAGAGGCCTTCGCGAAGAATGGAGAGGAAGTGCCAAGGTCTTGAACCCAAAAAAGGCGACCCGGGTCAGCTGAAGGGTGGTGGATGTTGAAGTCCCCAACGACCAGCCTGGGGGAGGGCGTGGGAGGGCATGCAGCATGAGGTGAGATGGTCCTTTTGAAAGGGGAGCCGTCCCAAGTGCTGTAGAGGTTTATCACGCGGAACTTGGTTGTGAAGGAATCAAAAAAACCAACTGGAGAAAACAAATCCATCGCCATCCAATCTCTTGCTTCTGAGAAGACAGGAAGAATGGAGTACTGTTGTGTGGAGGGGAGGTGGAGGTAGCATGCCACTCTGGGCTTGCCACCTTTAGGGCATGGAGGCAGAAAAGGCTTAAAGCCCGTGAACGCAGGGGGTTTGTTTCTGTAAAGTGGGGGGTCTTGAAGTGCAACAAGGGTTGGGGGGAATTCCAGTAGAGAAAAAGAATTAAATAAGGAGAGAAACACATCCCAGCAGCCCCAGCAGTTGTGTTGTAAAACGGATATGAAATTAGCGGAGTCCGTCGCCAGCACGGAACTCACAGGGGAGGTGTGACCAGCCATTACACGCCTTCCGGCATCTCAGGCAGTGGGATAGGAGTGGGAGTCGCCTGCCACCTATCTACGCGGTCTTTCTTTTTTTTTTTTATTATCATGTATTCATTGATTTACGGTACAAGAACTTGTATGCAGCGCTAGCTATGGCATAAACAAAACCTTAATCTCAAAAACTCGCAAACAACAAAGGAAAATTCCGCACCAAGTATAAAAACCTCCTAAGTGTGTCCGATAGCCGACACCAAATCCCTAATGAAATAAAACAATAAAATGCGCGTTCATGACGAAAAATCCAGTTTCCTAGCGAGCCAAGAAGACATAAAAAAGGAAGGGGGCCAGCGCTTCTACTGGGCAGCAAAACGGTGGATTGGGAGAGTAGACATGCTTTCATCCGGGGCACTTTGGGGGTCCCACACCGCTGGGGGCATACCCGGTGGGAAACCTGTCGCCGTGACGTTTATGTATCTAGCGAGAGAGTTTAGAGCGGAGGTGTTTGACCAGAAGGGGCTGTTCCTATTCAACGAGGCGAGGCCTTGGAGGTGGTGCTCACGAGGTTCCCTGCGGGACTCGCAGGTCAGGATGGCATGGTTGAAATCTTCTTCGCCCTCCTCGCATAATGGGCAGAGGGGGGAGGGGTCTTCCGTGCACCACGATGGGTGGGCGGCGAGGTAGCTCTTGCCTGATCGCATCTGGTGGATCCTTCCCGCCATGAACCTTCCGAGCTCCATGAAAGGGTGGGGTATCAGGGACACTGGGTAGGGGTAGGTAGGGGGCAGTGGGAACTGATCGTTCCAGTCTTTGACAAGTGCCGATCTTATTTTCAGCTTGATTGATATGTAGGAGAGGGCGTCTTCTCTTATCGGGAGACATTCTGGTAGGAGGAGGTCGGGGGAAGCCACCGGGAGCGGGCCGGACTCGGGGATGAAGTGTAGGGTCCGATAAGCAATAGCGTCAATTGAGAGGTGCTTTCTTCTAGGCGGCGAGGGAACGGGGGTTCTCCAAGAGAGAGGAGCATAGACTGATGTCAGGCCTCGTGTGTAATGACGGTGGTCGTCGATGGTCCTGAAGGGGGATGAGGTCGGGAATGTGGGATGGAGCCTGGCAGTCGCCGGATTGGCCTCCGGGGGGAGGCAGACCAGTCTCATGGCCGCAAGCCTCTGGCGGTGACGTGTAGAAGGGGCATGGGGGGCAGGGCTGACTCACAAGCCAGGATGCCGATAGGTGTTGAGGAGAAGCAGTTTGTAACCCATCTCTGGACATTCCTCCAGAAGACCGACATGCGGTCGAGGAGGGTAAGACTCGCGGAGAATAGGTCCGCTCCATAGAGGAGGATTGGGGAGATCAGCGCTGTTGCCAGACGGTGGCAGAGGAACGGAGGGAGGCCTTTTCCGGGCCTAGATAGTCTTTTGATGGTCGCGAAGGCTCCTTGGGCTAGGCCGAGCCTTCTGAGGAAGTAGAACGTGGTGCCTCTTGTACCTAAAGTGGAGGAGGGCTCGAACCAGTAGCCGAGCCATCGTATTAGTTTGGAGGGGCGGAAGACTAAGTCGTCCAGCAGGACCGGTATTGGGGGTGGCGGGATCTTCTGGGAGGGGGTCTTCCAGTGCATGAGCTCTGTCTTTGGGATCGAAAAGGACACTCCCAGTCTGTCGGCTCTCCGCTGGAGGGTTCTGGTGAGTCCTTGCAGTCTCTGGATGCTCCTTCGGTAAGAGCCCGAGGCTACCGTAACCGCGAAGTCGTCCACGTAGGATAGGATGAGGCCTCTGGGGACCGGGAAGTGAAGGGTAGAGACGTAAATAACAAAAAGCAGGGGGGAGATTGGGGAGCCCTGGGGGGTACCAACCGACACGGGTGAGAAGACCTGTGGTGCTCCCTGGAAAACCAGGCGGCAGGTGCGCCCGTGGAGGAATGACCTTATCCACGAGACCATGTATGGGTTGACAGCCTTGGTGGCTAATCTGTTGCAGAGTGTCGGGGCCGAGACATTGTCGAAGCCCCCTTTAATGTCTAGGAAAAGGGTTGAGACCTTAAGCTTGGGGCGCATAAATAGCTGGACCTCGTGGGAGAGGGTAGCCGCCGCGTCAAAGGTGCTCAGACCAGGTAGGGAGCCAGTTTGGTTGGGGGAGAGGAGGCCCAGGAATCGAGCCAGGGCCGAGAGCCGGTTTGCCATCACTCTCTACAGGATTTTCGTGACAGTTTCCAGGGGGACGATTATGCGGAACGATGCGGGGGTGTCATAGGAAGGTTTGCCGCGCTTATCCAGCACTATGCCAATGGCCTTTTTCAGTGATGGAGGGTGGTGTCCGTACCTAATCGGGGGGCCCAGGAGGGATGTCAGGATGCTCGGGTTTATCAGGTGGACTTTCTTCCACACTGAGTAAGGTATTTGGTCTGGACCGGGTGCAGAGGACAACGCGGACTTCCTCAGGGCCGCAGAAACTTCTTCCGCCAACAGCTCAGGGACGTCTTTAAACTCGCGTAGGATACGAGGGGGGGGAGAGGACCCCTTCTCGGGGAAGAAGTGTTCAAGGAGGGCTTGGTTGATGTCATTGGGACTTTCTGCTCCCGGAATCTGAGGGAATCTGTCGGGCGGTTTGCCGAAGGCGAACCTTTTCGCCGTCCAGAGGGTCTGGGGGTTTGCCGTTTGCAGGAAGTTCTTCCAGTATTCATTCTTGGCCTTCTTGATGGCCTTGAAGTACAGGAGTTAAGACATTCTGCATGCTTCCTTGGACAAGGGGAGGGGATCCTTGCGGGCGGCCCGGACGGTGGAGTGAAAGGCCGATCTCTGGGCTGTTAGGTTGGGGGTCCACCACGGTTTAGACCTACAGGAGGGTCTCTTGTCGTGGGTGTGAGCTTTGAGTTGGGACCTTAGCCTGTCCAGAGCCATGTCAAACCAGATTGACAGCGTTCTGGTGTAGGGAGGGGGGGAGGGGGGCGGAACTTCATTTTCTTGAGACCCTCCTCGAGGGCGGGCCAGTCTGTTTTCGTCCATGACAGAGAGGGGAGGGGGCCGGGCCCGGGGTTCTAACTGTGTGATGAGAATCGGGATGTGGTCTGAACCTGTTGGGGGGAGAGGCGTGCTCCAGGATCGGAAGTTGGGCGTGAGGGGGGCGTTGGCAAAAGCCAGGTCTATCACCGAGGGGCAGAGGTTCAAATCAAAGGGAAAGTAAGTGAGGATACTGGGTGTGTTTAGGAGGCAGAAGCCTCCTTCAGCAGCTTTTTCAAAGAATGGGGACGGCGCCCCCAGGTCTTGAATCAAGAAAACGCGACCTGGGTCAGCAGAGGGATGGTGGATGTTGAAATCACCGACGACCAGCGTGGGGGAGGGTGCGGGGGGGAACGCAGCATCAGGCGAGATGGTCCTCTTGAAGGGGGACCCGTCCCAAGTGCTGAAGAGGTTTATCACGCGGAACTTGGTTACAATGGAGTCAAAGAAACCAACTGAAGAGAAAAAATCCATCGCTATCCAGTCTCTTGCCTCAGAAAAAACAGGGAGAACTGAGAACTGTTGGGTGGAGGGAAGGTTGAGGTATCAGGCCACTCTTGGCTTGCCACCACCGGGGCACGGGGGGAGAAAAGGTTTAAAGTTCGTAAACGCAGGGGCTTGCCCCTGTACAGTGGGGGGTCTTGAAGAGCGACAAGGGTGGGGGGGTGATCCAGCAGAGAGAAGGAATTAAATAAGGAAAGAAACACATCCCAGCTTCCCAAGCAGTTGTGTTGTAGAACGGATATTGAATTAATGGAGCCCGTCGCTGGCACGGAACTCACAGGGGAGGTGTGACCAGCCATTACACGCCTTCCGGCGTCTCAGGCAGTGGGATAGGAGTGAGAGTTGCCTGCCATGCGGGGTTGGGCAGGGCGCCTCCTTGGGGTTTCTGAACATTTGCGGGGGGACGTGACAGGGGGGCATCACCCCTCCTAGGACGGGGTGTCTCAAAATCGATGGGGGGAAGGAGGGGTCGTGCACCAGTTAAAGGACCCTCGCAGGAGTCGTTCGTCGTGTCCATGCTTTCCTCATCCTGCGATAAAGGGGGCTCCCTACGGAGAGCAGGGGGGGCGGGTCTCGATGGGCAGTCTCGAGCTGAGGCTGGGTGGGGGCCTTTACACACTGCACCGAACGGGGGAGAGGTCAGGCAGCAGTTCGTGACTGCTCTGAGGTTTCCGCCCTTCGGGCAGGTAAGGTTCTGGCACCTGTGTGCCTGCTTTCTATGGGAGAAGGCGCAGATGGGACAGACCGGGTGGTCAATCTTGCATCTAGCTGAGTGGTGTCCGTACTCACAACAGTTACGGCACTGCCTGAGGCCATTAGCCGCATATGCCCGCTCGATCTTGCATCGAGAGGAGAAAAGGTAAGAGTTGTCCAGTATTGTGGACTCCTCCTCCGGGGCCACGGTCACTACTACCGAGGTTGCCTTCTTCAGGGTCCAGGAGTCGCAGTTGGGGTTGAGGTAGCGGGCAGATAGGATTTGGACGTTTTTCACATTGAGTATGGTAGTCGATAGGGACGGGAAAAGGTCGCTGTCGTCCTCAGGGAGGTATGCAATAGGGAGGGAGTGAGCAGCCAGTTGCACCTCGTTTGGTGCGGGGCGGAAGGGGAGCCAAGGGGAGTCTCCGACAGGGAAGGATTGGTTAAGTTGTGCAGAGAGTGCTTCGTAGTAGGGGGCGTAGGAGGTAGAAGGGACAAAGGGTGAAAGAGCAAGGAGTGTTACTGCTCCTCTGTCGTTAACGCGAGCAGAGAACGATAGGGGGAGGTTGCAGCCGGCCTCCCTTAATACTGAGGCGGCGAGGTCTGGGAAGGATGCAGCTCGGAGTTCGGCTTGGGGGTGGGAGAGGGGGTCCGAGCGAGGGGCAAAGAATCGCCTCTCGGCTGCCGGGAGGCTCCGTGGCCCCTTAGACGGGGCAGACTCAGCCTGACCAGACGCAACCTGGGCGGCGGACGGGGCATTTTTGCTCTTGTTCGACTTGCCCTTCTTCTTCTGTCCAGACGAAGCGGCTTGAGCGTAGGAGCAGGGGCCTGGTTGGCCCGACGACTTTGGTGGCGGGTGGAACTCGGAGACAGGGGGGTACTTTCCATCCCTGAAAGCCTGAGCTTCTCACGAGGGACGGAATTTGGCCGCATAGGCAGCAGGGTTGCCATACCACTTATGGTCTTTGGTGTTGTACGAGGGGAAGTCAGCGTCGCCCCCACCTTCGTGTAGTAGAGTGAGCTTGTCGGCAAGAGTAGAGTCAGGTTCTGTTAGCCTCTCTTTGCCCTTTCTGGACAGGGCTACCCGAGCCGCACCAACCGTGGCTTGCATGGGTGCGTTTTGTTGGGGTGGGGGCTGTTGGTGGCGTGCTTGTTGAGGGAGGGTGGTGGTCAGACGAGACGCGAGGTCTCTAACAGAGAGTTGAAGGGCGGACAGCGAGGCTGCCGTTGCGTTGTCAGAGGTGGGGGGAGGGAGGGGGGCAGTGGGCTTGGATTTGCGCGCGTGGAGGTCGTCGATTTGACCGGAGAGTCTTGCAACGTCCAGAGCGGGCTCGTCTATCTGAGTGGAGAGTGCCCTGGACGCCAGGAGCGAGGTGCAAAGAAGGGGCAGGATAACGGCTTCGCCTGGCGAGAGGTCGTCTAGTTCTCCTGAGCTGACAGGGGGGAATAGCTGAGGGGATACTCCCGCATCTGTTGCCGCGTTTTCGAGCAGCGCCAGTAGAAGGGGGACATGGGGAGGGATTCCACACCCCGATTAGTGTTCAGAAGGGGTGAGGGGGACCGCGGACGTGGACATCTCTGACTAGGCAGCGAGGCCTCAGCCCAAAAGGCTTCTGGTAATAGCCCGAACGTATGGTCACACTGGACGCTGCTGGTGTGGAGAACGAGGAGGAAATGTAGAGGGGGGAAAATAGCGGAAGCGGAGCGTGACCTATCTACGCGGTCTTTTTTTATTCTTTTTTTTTTTATCTTCATGTATTCATTGTTTACGGTACAAGAACTTGCATGCAGTGCTAGCTATGGCATAAACAAAACCTCAATCTCAAAAAACTCGCAAATAACAAAGGAAACCTCACACCAAACTATAAAATCCTCCTGAGTGTGTCCGATAGCCGACACCAAATTCCTAAGGAAATAAAACAAGAAAACGCACATTCATAGCGAAAAATAATCTCTTTAACGAAACCAAAGGAGACGAAGGGTGCGGGGGTTGGATCCTCTTCAGGGAGCGAACCCGTGGATCGGGAGAACTGATGCTGTCGTGTCAGTGGGGAGTTGAGGGTCCCTCGCAGCCGGGGGCATGCCTGGTGGGAACCCTGTGGCCGTGACGTTTATGTACCTGGTGAGGGAGGTGAGAGCGGAGGGGTCTGACCAGAGGGGGCTGTCCCTATCCAACAAAGTGAGTCCCTGGAGGTGGCGCTCACGAGGTTCCCTGCGAGACTCGCAGGAGAGGATGGCATGGGTGAAGTCCTCTTCGTCCTCTTCGCAGAACGGCCAGAGGGGAGAGGGGTCTTCCGTGAACCATGATGGGTGGGCGGCGAGGTAGCTCTTTCCTGAGCGCATCTGGTGGATTCTTCCCACCATGAACCTGCCCAGTCCCATAAAAGGGTGGGGCGTCAGGGACACGGGGTAAGGATAGGTCGGGGGCGGTGGGAATTGGTCATTCCAGTCTTTGACTAGCGCCGATCTGACTTTCAATTTGACCGACTTGTAGGAGGGGACGTCTGCTCCAACCGGAAGACAGGTTGGCGGGAGGAGGTTGGGGGAAGCCATTGGTAGGGGACCAGCAGCTGGGATGAAGGGGATAGTGCGATGGGCAATGGCGTCTAATGGGAGGTGTTTTCTTATGGGTGGGGAGGGGACTGCGGTTCTCCACGAGAGGGGAGCACAGACCGATGTCAAGCCTCTCGTATGGTGGCGGTGGTCATCAGTGGCCCTGAAGGGGGACGATGTCGGGAAGGAGGGGTGGAGCCTGGCAGTGGCTGGGTTGGCCTCCGGTGGAAGGCAGACCATCCTTATTGCCGCGAGCCGTTGGCGGTGGCGAAGCAGAAGGGGCATGGGGGGCAGGGCCGACTCGCAAGCGAGGGTGCCAACAGGCGTCGTGGAGAAGCAGTTTGTAACCCACCTCTGGACACATCTCCAGAAGACTGACATGCGGTCGAGGAGAGTAAGACTGGGGGAGAAGAGGTCCGCTCCGTAGAGTAGGATTGGTGCGACCAGGGATGCTGCCAGCCGGTGACAGAGGTAGGGAGGAAGGCCTTTACCTGGCCTGGAGAGTCTGTTGATTGTTGCGAAAGTACCTTGGGCCAGTCCGAGTCTTCTGACGAAGTGGGACGTGGTGCCTCTAGTGCCTGAAGTGGAGGAGGGCTCGAACCAGTAACCGAGCCATCGTATTAACTTAGAGGGGCGGAAGACTAGGTCGTCCAGCAAGACCGGGATTTGTGGGGGGGGGACTTTCTGGGAGTGGGTCTCCCAGTGCATGAGCTCTGTCTTTGGGATCGAGAAAGACACACCCAGCCTGCCAGTCTTCCGCTGGAGGATCCTGGTGATGCCCTGCAGTCTTTGGAGGTTCCTGCGGTAGGAGCCCGAGGCGACCGTGACCGCGAAGTCGTTCACATAGGATAGGATGAGGCCCCTGGGGACCGAGAAGTGGAGGGCGGAGACATAAATAACGAAGAGTAGGGGGGAGATTGGGGAACCTTGAGGGGTGCCCACCAAGACGGGCGAGAAGATCTGAGGCGCGCCTTGGAAGACCAGGCGGCAGGTGCGGTCGTGGAGGAAAGACCTTATCCACAAGACCATATAGGGGTTGACCGCTTTTGTAGCTAGCCTTTTGCAAAGAGTCGGGGCCGAAACATTGTCAAAGCCTCCTTTGATGTCCAGGAAGCCGGTTGAGACCTTAAGTTTGGGACGCATGAATAGCTGCACCTCGTGGGAGAGGGTGGCCGCCGCGTTAAAGGTGCTCAGACCAGGCAGGGAGCCAGCCTGGTTTGGGGAGAGAAGGCCCAGGAAACGGGCCAGGGCTGAAAGTCTGTTTGCCATCACCATCTCCAGGATCTTGGAGATGGTCTCCAGGAGGACGATGATGCGGAACGATGCAGGGGTGTCATAGGAGGGTTTGCCAGGTTTGTCCAGCACTATGCCGCTGGCTTTTTTCAGGGAGGGGGGGTGGTACCCATATCTGACCAGGGGATCCAGGAGGGATGTGAGGATGTTCAGGTTGATGAGGTGGACCTTCTTCCAGACAGAGTAGGGAATTTGGTCCGGCCTGGGGGCAGAGGATGAGGATGACTTCCGGAGAGCCGTGGATATCTCTTCCGCCGACAGCTCTGGGACGTCTCTGAATTCACGAAGGATGCGCGGGGGGGGAAGACCTCTTTTCGGGAAAGAAATGTTCGAGGAGGGTTTTGTTGATCTCCTTGGGGCTGTTTGCCCCCGGGATTTGAGGGAATCTATCAGGTGGTTTGCCGAACGCGAACCTTTTCACCGTCCAGAGGGACTGGGGGTTCGCTGTTAGGAGGAAGTTCTTCCCGTAATCATTCTTGGCCTTCTTGATAGCCTTGAAGTACCGGAGGCGTGCCTCCTTGCACAGCTCATTGCATGAGGGGAGGGGGTCCCTGCGGGCCGCCTTGACAGTGGAGTGGAAGGCTGATCTTTGTGCTGTTAGGTTGGGGGTCCACCAAGGCTTCGACCTATAGGAGGGTCTTTTGTCGGGGGTGTGGCCTGTGAGCTGGGATCTTATTCTGTCCAAGGCCGTGTCGAACCTGATTGACAGCGTCCGCGGCGTGGGGAGAGGGGGAGGGGGGCGGAAGTTCATACTTTTCAGACTTTGCTCGACGGCGGGCCAGTCTGTTTTTGTCCACGACGGGGAGGGGGGTGGGGGGCGGGATAGGGGCTCCGCTAGTGTAATGAGGATACGGACATGGTCTGAGCCCGTTGGAAAGAGTGGCGTGTCCCAGGCCCGGAAGCTAGGCGAGAGGGGTGCATTGGCAAATGCCAGGTCTATGACTGAGGGGCGGAGGTTTGAGTCGAAGGGAAAGTAGGTGAGTATGCCGGGTGCGTTCAGGAGGCAGAATCCTTCACCGGCAGCTTTCTCAAAGAACGGAGAGGATGTTCCAAGGTCTTGTACTGAGAAGATGCGACTCGGGTCAGCGGAGGGGTGGTGGATGTTGAAGTCACCGACGACCAGCGTGGGGGAGGGCGTGCGGGGGAATGCAGCATCAGGCGAGACGGTTCTCTTGAAGGGTGAGCCGTCCCAAGTGCTGTAGAGGTTTATCACGGGAAACTTGGTTGTAAAGGAATCAAAAAACCCAACTGACGAAAAGAAATCCATTACCATCCAGTCTCTTGCTTCAGAAAAAACAGGAAGAACTGAGAACTGTTGGGTGGAGGGGAGGTTGAGGTAGCAGGCCACTTTAGGCTTGACACCGTTAGGGCATGGGGGGAGGAAAGGTTTAAAGTTCGTAAACGCAGGGGCCTTGCCCCTGGACAGAGGGGGGTCTTGAAGAGCAATAAGGGTAGGGGGAAAATCCAAAAGAGAAAAAGAATTAAACAAGGAGAGAAACACATCCCAGCTTCCCAAGCAGTTGTGTTGTAGAATGGATATCGGATTAGCGGAGCCCGTCACCAGCACGGAACTCACAGGGGAGGTGCGACCAGCCATTACACGCCTTCCGGCGTCTCAGGCTGTGGGATAGGAGTGGGAGTTGCTTGCCATGNGGGTTTTTGAACATTTGCGGGGGGACGTGTTGGGGGGGCATCACCACGCCTAGGACGGGGTGTCTCAAAATAGATGGGGGGTAGGAGGGGTCATGCGCCAGTTGAAGGGTCCACGCCGGGGTCGATCGTCGTGTCCATTCTTTCCTCATCCTGCGGTAGAGGGGGTTCCCTACGGAGAGCAGTGGGGGCGGGTCTAGATGGGCAGTCTCTAGCGAAGGCCGGGTGAGGGCCTTTGCATACTGCGCAGAGCGGCGGAGAGGTCGGGCAGCAGTTGGCGACCGCTCTGAGGTTACCGCCCTTCGGGCAGGTGGGGTTCTGGCATCAGTGTGCCTGTTTTCTGTGGGAGAGGCCGCAGATAGGACAGACCGGGTGGTTGACCTTGCACCTAGCTGAGTGGTGTCCGTATTCGTGACAGTTACGGCATTGAGTGAGGCCGTTAGCAGAGTATGCCCGCTCGATCTTGCATCGAGAGGAGTAAACGTAAGAGTTGCCCAACATATTGGCCTCATTTTCGCGGGCCACGGTGACCACTACTGATGTTGCCTTTTTCTGGACTCGGGAGTCTTGGTCGGGGTTGAGGTATCAGGCCGAGAGGATCTGGATGTTCTTGACGTTCAGGATGGTGTTGGACAGGGACTGGAAGAGGTCTCGGTCATCTTCGCGGAGATAGGCAATAGGGAGGGAGTGGACGGCCAGTTGCACCTCATTGGGCGCTGGACGGAAGGCGAGCCAGGGGGAGTCTCCGGCGGGGAAGGATTGGTTTAGTTTCGTAGCAAGTGGTTCGTAGTATGGAGCATAGGAGGTGGATGAAACGAAAGGTGTGAGAGCAAGGAGGGTTACTGCTCCTCAGTCATTTACTGGGGCGGAGAATGATAGGGGGAGATTGCACCCAGCCTCTCTTAAGACGGAGATGGCGGAGTCTGGGAACGAGGCAGCAATAAGCTCAGCCTGGTGGTAAGGGGAGGGGGACGATCGAGGGGCGAAAAAACGGCGTACGGCTGCTGGGAGACTTTTAGGACCCCTGACCGGGGCGGTTTCAGCCGTGCCAGACGCAACCTAGGCCGCAGTCGGGGCGTTCTTGTTCTTGGTCGCCTTGCCCTTCCTCTTTTGACCAGATGAGGCTGCTTGGGCGTAGGAGGAGGCGCCGGGTTGGGCCGACGCTGACGGGGACGGGTGGAACTCAGAGGTCGGAGGATACTTCCCATCCCGGAAGGCCCGAGCCTCCCAGGAGCGAGGGAATTTGGCCGCGTATGCAGCCGGGTTTCCATACCACTTCTGGTCTTTGGTGCTGTAGGAGGGGAAGTCTGCATCCCCCCCACCTTCGTAAAGTGGGGTGAGCTCGTTGGCCAGGGTGGGGTCTGAGTCGGGCAGTGCCTTCTCTTTACCCTTTTTGGAAGGGGCTACCCGAGCCGTTCTTGTCGTGGCTTGCATGGGTGCATTTTGTTGGGGTGGGGGCTGTTGGTGGCATGTTGGTTGTAGGAGGGGGGTGGACAGACGAGACGCTAGGTCTCTGACCCAGAGCTGGAGGGCGGAAAGCGAGGCAGCCATAGCGCTCTCAGAAGGGGGGGGAGGGGGGGGGGCAGGAGGTTTGGCCTTGCGCCCGTGTAGGTCGTCGATCTGGCCGTAGAGTCTTGCAACTTCCATTGCGAGTTCGTCTATCTGAGAGGAGAGGGCCCTGGAGGCCAGAAGCGAGGTGCACAGGAGGGGGAGAATTACGGCTTCTCCTGGCGAGAGGTCGTCCAGCTCGCCAGAGCTGATCGGGGGGAATAGCTGTGGGGATACACCCGCATCCGTCGTCGCATTTTCAAGCAGCGCGAGCAGGAGGGGGACATGAGGGCAGATTCCTGCCACCGAGGAGTGCTCGGAGGGGGGGAGGGGGACCGAGGACGCGGTCATCTCTGACTAGGCAGTGAGGCCACGGCCACAAAGGCTTCTGGGAGTATCACGATCGTGTAGGCACACCGGACGCTGATGGCATTGAAAACGAGGAAGAAATGTAGGGGGGGGAAAATAGCGGAGGCCGAGCGTGACCTATCTACGCGGTCTTTTTTGCTTTTTTTCTTTTTTCTTTTTTTATTTCTTCTTTTTTATCTCTATGTATTCGTTGTTATTTAGGGTACAAGAACTTGCATGCAGCGCTAGCTATGGCATAAACAATCCCCATTCCTCCTTCCGCCCAGCCCGACCGTATCTACGAGACCCTCTGGT
>JACCEG010000054.1:483550-495360 GCA_014065205.1 Tuber brumale
TGAGACTGACATCAAAGCTGAGATAGACCAAGTGATGATTGAGGAAGAAAATAGTATCTTAGAGGATAAAGGTTAGGCAATATTGGGGGACTAGTTGTAATACTATTCAAACTAGTATGATAAGAATAGTTTGCTGCTTGCTAATCTGTCAATCCCAATCGCAGTTCATACTGGGCCAGGTTAGCTAGTTGCTATAACTCGTACACTAAAGGTATGGCCTGCCATTTAAATGAGGAACCTCCTAGTACACACGACCAAGAGACTGAGAAGCTGCTTGACCAACTCGTTCTCCCATACCAGCCTATCCTTCCCTGCCATAGTATCAATAGCTCCTCCTTACCCCCATCCGAAATGGCTCCACGTTCTTCATCCTATATGCCCTCATCCAGGGCACCACTAACTTTCTTGAGAGCTTCTTCTCTTTTAGTCAGTTTCCTATGACAAAGTCTTTCATTTTAGGTAAAGGCAGCAGAACAGATTGAGAGTGTGACTAGGTCGATGTCATCTTATACCAGGAGTCTCCTGGAGTTGGTCCTAGCATTATTATGAGCTGCAATGATTGCAAGTGATAGAATTGTGAAAGAACCTGTCTTCAAGTACATGAGACTAAGGATTGGCTTGGGAAGAGATTCTGGTACTGGTATGACACAATCAAGTAAGTAATTATTAAATCCCATTAAATTTATTTCCTAGTTCTATTTGTAATATATATACATTAATATTCAGGTTTTCTCTAGCCCAAAAAAGTCTTTTTTTTTTTTCTTATTTATCTTCATATATTCTTTGTTTACGGTACAAAAACTTGCATGCAGCGCTAGCTATGGCATAAAGAAAAACCTTAATCTCAAAAACTCGCAATGACAAAGGAAATAACGGCACCAAACTGTAAAATCCTCCTAAGCGTGTCCGATAGCCAACACCAAATCCCTAAGGAAATAAAACAATAAAAGGCATAATCATGACAAAAAATTGTTTCCTAGCAAACTAGAAAAGCAAAGCGGAAGAAAAACAGGTAGGTCCCTCGCAGGCAGCAAAGCCATGAATTGGTAGCGCAGACGCGTCTGCGCCCTGGGGGTGTTCGGTGTCGCATTCCGCTGGGGGCATGCCGTGCGGAAAACCAGTCGCCGTAACGTTTATATATCTGGCGAGGGAGTTGAGAGCGGCGGGTGTGGACCAGAGTGGGCTGTCCCTATCTAACGAAGTGAGCCCCTGCAGGTGGCGCACAAGAGGTACCCTGCGAGACTCGCAGGTCAGGATGGCGTGGTTGAAATCCTCTTCGTCCTCCTCGCAGAGCGGGCAGAGGGGAGAGGGGTCTTTTGTGAACCATGATGGGTGGGCGGCGAGGTAGCTTTTGCTTGAGCGCATTTGGTGGATCCTTCCTGCTATGAACCTTGCGAGCCCCATGAAGGGATGGGGCGCAAGTGGCACGGGGTAGGGGTAGGTTGGTGGTGGCGGGAACTCGTCATTCCAGTCTTTGAACAATGCCGATCTGATACGCAATTTGATCTCAGTGTAGGAGGGGGTGCCCTCCCTGACGGGAAGAGAGGCAGGCGGGAGGAGGTCGGGGGAGGCCACTGTCAACGGACCAGAGGCAGGGATGAACATGAGTGTTCGATGAGCAACTGCATCGATCGGAAGGTGTTTTCTTATGGGGGGGGAGGGAACTGCGGTTCTCCACGAGAGGGGGGCATAGACCGAGGTGAGGCCGCGCGTGTGGTGCCGGTGGTCGTCGAGTGCCCTGAAGGGGGACGAGGTCCGGAAGGTGGGGTGGAGCCTGGCAGTTGCTGGATTGGCTTCCAGGGGGAGGCAGACTAGTCTTATAGCCGCGAGTCTCTGGCGGTGACGGATCAGGAGGGGCAAGGGGGGCAGGGCCAACTCGCAGGCGAGCGTACCGATTGGAGTTGAGGAGAAACAGTTCGTGACCCATCTCTGGACTGACCTCCAGAAGACGGACATGAGGTCGAGGAGGGTTAGGCGCGCGGAGAAGAGATCCCCGCCGTAGAGGAGGATAGGGGAGATTAAGGAAGGCGCCAGCCGGTGGCATAGGAAAGGCGGGAGGCCTTTACTGGGCCTTGCTAGCCTTTTGATTGTTGCGAAGGCACCCTGAGCCAGGCCGAGTCTCCTGACGAAGTGGGCCGTTGTGCCTCTTGTGCCTGAGGTTGAGGACGGTTCAAACCAGTAACCCAGCCAGCGTACCAGTTTGGAGGGGCGGAAGACAAGGTCCTCTAACAGGACCGGGATTGGAGGTGGGGGGACATTCTGGGAGGGGGTCTCCCAGTGCATCAGTTCAGTTCTTGGGATCGAGAAGGCCACACCAAGCCTGTCGGCCTTCCTCTGTAGGGTTTTGGTGATACCTTGCAACATGTGGATGTTCCGCCGGTAAGATCCCGAGGCCACAGTGACCGCAAAGTCGTCGATGTAGGAAAGGATGAGTCCCCTGGGGACCGGGAAGTGTAGGGTGGACACGTAAATAACAAAGAGCAGGGGGGAGATCGGGGACACCTGGGGGGTACCGACTGAGACCTGAGAGAATATCTGGGGCGCGCCTTGAAAAACCAGGGGGCAGGTTCGGCCGTGGAGGAAAGACCTTATCCACGATACCATGTAGGGGTTGACCGCCTTAGTGGCGAGTCTGTCGCAGAGTGTCGGGGCCGAGACGTTGTCAAAGCCTCCTTTAATGTCCAGGAAGAGGGTCGAGACCTTGAGCTTGGGGCGCATGAATAGCTGGACCTCGTGGGAGAGGGTTGCCGCCGCGTCGAAGGTGCTCAGACAAGGTAGGGAGCCAGTCTGGTTAGGGGAGAGGAGGCCCAGGAAACGGGCCAGGGCTGGGAGTCTGTTTGCCATTATCCTTTCCAGAATCTTTGAAACTGTTTCCAGGAGGACGATGATACGAAAGGATGCAGGGATATCATAGGAGGGTTTGCCTGGTTTGTCCAGCACTATTCCATTAGCCCTCTTGAGGGACGGGGGGTGGTGCCCGTACCTAACTAGGGGGCTCAGAAGGGAGGTGAGGATGCGCGGGTTTATCAGGTGGACCTTCTGCCAGACCGCGTAGGGAATCTGGTCAGGGCCGGGGGCGCAGGACGACGTGGATTTCCGAAGGGCCGCTGCTATCTCGGCGGCCGATAGCTCCGGGACGTCGTTAAACTCTCGTAGGATTCTGGGGGGGGGAGAGGATATCTTTTCAGGGAAGAAGTGCTTGAGGAGGGCTCTGTTGATATCAACAGGGTTTTCAGCCCCCAGGATCTGGGGGAACCTGGCGGGCGGTTTGCCGAACGGGAATCTCTTCACCGTCCAGAGTGTCTGGGGGTTGGCCGAGTGCAGAAAGTTCTTCCAATAATCATTTTTGGCTTTCTTGATTACCTTGAAATAGAGGAGGTGTGCTTTCCTACACAGTTCTTTGGACGAGGGGAGGGGGTCTCTGCGGGCTGCTCGGGGGGTGGAGTGGAAGGCTGACCTCTGAGCCGTCAGGTTGGGGGACCACCAAGGCTTTGACTTGTCGGAGGGCCTCTGGTCGTGGGTGTGACCTTTAATCTGGGACCTCACCCTGTCTAGGGCCGTGTCAAACCAGATCGAGAGTGTGCGCGGTGTAGGGAGAGAGGGGGGAGGGCGAATGACGATTTGCTTAAGCCCCCCTTCGAGGGCTTGCCAGTCTGTTTTCGTCCACGAGGGAGATGGAGGTGGAGGTCTGGCCATAGGCTCTGAAAGCTTGATGAGTATTGGGCCATGGTCTGAGCATGTTGGAGGAAGAGGCGTGCTCCAGGAGTGGAAATTGGGGGTGAGGGGGGCATTAGCAAACGCAAGGTCTATTACCGAGGGGCGGAGATTTGTGTCAAAAGGAAAATAGGTGAGGATACCGGGTGTGTTCAGGAGGCAGAATCCTTCACTAGCTGCTTTCACGAAGAAGGGAGAGGACGTTCCAAGGTCTTGAACCGAAAAGAGACGACTTGGGTTAGTGGAAGGGTGGTGAATGTTGAAGTCCCCAACTACCAGCGTGGGGGATGCTGTGGGAGGAAACGCCTGGGCAGGGGAGATGGTCCTTTTGAAGGGGGAACCATCCCAAGTGCTGTAAAGGTTTACCACGCGGAACTTGGTCACAAAGGAGTCAAAGAAACCAATCGAGGAGAAAAAGTCCACTGCCATCCAGTCCCTAGCGTCAGAGACGACAGGAAGAACCCAGAACTGTTGGGTGGAGGAAAGATGGAGGTAGCATGCCACTTTTGGCTTGCCACCGTTAGGGCATGGGGGAAGGAAGGGCTTAAAACCTGTAAACGAAGGAGGTTTGCCTCAGAACATTGGTGGGTCTTGAAGTGCCACGAGGGTGGGGGGAGGGCACCTCCTTGGGGTTTTAGAACGTTTGCGGGGGGAGGTGCTGGGGGGGCATCACCCCGCCTAGGACGGGGTGTCTCAAAATCGATGGGGGGTAGGAGGGGTCGTGCACCAGTTGAAGGACCCTCGCCGGAGTTGTTCGTCGTGTCCATTCTTTCCTCATCCTGCGATCGAGGGGGTTCCCTGCGGAGAGTAGGGGGGGCGGGTCTCGATGGCCATTCTCGAGCGTACGCTGGGTGGGGGCCCTTGCAAACTGCGCAGAGGGGGGGAGATGTTGGGCAGCAGTTGGCGACGGCTCTGAGGTTTCTGTCCTTAGGGCAGGTGGGGTTCTGGCACCTGTGTGCCTGTTTTCTGTGTGAGATTGCGCAGATGGGGCAGATTGGATGGTCAACCTTGCATCTAGCCGAGTGGTGCCCGTATTCGTTACAGTTACGGCATTGCGTGAGGCCATTAGCCGAGCAAGCCCTTTCGATCTTGCATCGAGAGGAGTAGAGGTAGGAGTTGCCCTGCATTGCGGCCTCATTTTCTGGGGCCACGGTGATAACAACCGAGGTGGCCTTTTTCAGGACTCGGGAGCTGCTGGCGGGGTTGAGGTAGGGGGCGGAGAGGATCTGAACATTTTTAACGTTAAGTATTGTGTTTGAAAGGGATCGGAAGAGGTCGTCGTCGTCTTCCGGGAGGTACGCGATCGGGTGGGAGTGGACAGCCAATTGCACCTCGTTTGGTGCCGGGCGGAAAGGGAGCCAGGGGGAGTCTCCGACGCGGAAGAACTGATTAAGCTTAGCCGAGAGGGCCTCGTAGTAGGGGGCATAGGAGGTGGAAGGAACGAAGGGCGAGAGGGCCAGGAGGGTTATCGCTCCTCTTTCGTTTACGCGGGCAGAGAATGATAGGGGAAGATTGCAGCCGGCCTCTCTCAAGACCGAGGCGGCAGAGTCGGGGAAGGAGGCAGCTATAAGTTCAGCCTGGGGGTGAGGTGAGGGGGACGAGGGAGGGGCAAAGAAACGTCGCTCGGCTGCGGGAAGGCTTTTAGGTCCCCTAACCGGGGCACTTTCTGCCATGCCAGACGCAACCTGGGCGGCGGTCGGGAGGTTCTTGCCTTTGTTAGTCCTACCTTTCCTTTTCTGACCAGATGAAGCGGCCCGAGCGTAGGAGGAGGGGCCTGGTTGGGCCGAGGATGTTGGCGTTGGGTAGAACTCTGAGACGGGGGGGTACTTTCCGTCTCTGAAGGCCTGGGCCTCCCATGAGCGAGGGAATTTTGCCGCGTAAGCGGCCGGGTTTCCCTACCATTTGCTGTCCTTGGTACTGTAGGAGGGGAAGTCCGCGTCACCCCCACCCTCGTAGAGCGGTGTGAGTTTGTCGGCGAGGGTTGGGTCTGATTGGGCCGTGGCCTTCTCTTTTCCTTTTTTGGAAGTGGCTACCCGAGCCGCCCCTGTTGAAGGCTGCATGGGTGCGTTTTGTTGGGGTGGGGGCTGTTGGTGGCGTGATATTTGGGGGAGGGGGGTGGTCAGGCGGGACGCGAGGTCCCTGACCGAGAGCCGAAGGGCTGCCAGTGAGGTTGCTGTCGCGCTCTCAGACTGGGGGGGTGGGGGGGGGGGAGGGGGTTTGGCCTTGCGTATGTGGAGGTTGTCTAGCTGTCCAGAGAGCCTGGCGACTTCCAACGCGAGTTCGTCTATCTGAGAGGAGAGGGCCCTGGAGGCGAGAAGTGAGGTGCATAGAAAGGGGAGAATGACGGCCTCCCCTGGGGAGAGGTCGTCTAGCTCACCAGAGCTGATCGGGGGGAATAGTTGTGGGGACACTCCTGCATCCGCCGTAGCGTTTTCAAGCAAGTCGAGCAGAAGGGGGACATGTGGGCGGATTCCTGACACCGAGGAGTATTCCGAGGGGGGGAGGGGGACTGAAGACAAGGTCATCTTTGACTAGGCAATGAGGCCCCAGCCAAAAGGCTCGGGGAATAGCTAGATCGTGTGTGTACACCGGACGCTGATGCTGTTGAGATTGAGTAAGAGACTTAGAGGGGGGAAAATAGCGGAGGCGGAGCGTGACCTATCTACGCAGTCTTTTCTTTTTTTTTCTTTTTTTGTTTTCTTTTTTCTTTTTTTTTTTTTATCTTCATGTATTCTTTGTTTACGGTACAAGAACTTGCATGCAGCGCTAGCTATGGCATAAAGAAAAACCTTAATCTCAAAACTCGCAATCACAAAGGAAATAACCGCACCAAACTATAAAATCCTCCTAACTGTTTCCGATAGCCGACACCAAATCCCTAAGGAAATAAAACAATAAAAAGCATAATCATAACGAAAAAACATTTACTAGCAAACTAGAAAAGCAAAGCGGAAGAAAGACAGGTCCCTCTCAGGGAGCAAAGCCATGAATCGGAAGTGCGGATGTGGCTGCGCCCGGTGGGTGTTCGGTGTCCCATTCCGCTGGGGGCATGCCGGGGGGAAAACCCGTCGCCGTAACGTTTATGTATCTGGTGAGGGAGTTGAGAGCGGCGGGTGTGGACCAGAGTGGGCTGTCTCTATCTAACGAGGTGAGCCCCTGGAGGTGGCGCTCACGAGGTATCCTGCGGGACTCGCAGGTCAGGATGGCGTGGTTGAAATCTTACTCGTCTCCCTCGCAGAGCGGGCAGAGGGGAAAGGGGTCTTCTGTGAACCAAGATGGGTGGGCGGCGAGGTAGCTCTTGCCTGAGCGCATTTGGTGGATCCTTCCTGCTATGAACCTTCCGAGCCCCATGAAGGGATGGGGCGCAAGTGGCACGGGGTAGGGGTAGGTTGGTGGTGGCGGGAACTCGTCATTCCAGTCTTTGAATAACGGTGATCTAATACGCAGTTTGGTCTCAGTGTAGGAGGAGGTACCCTCCCTGATGGGAAGGGAGGCAGGTGGGAGGAGGTCGGGGGAGGAGGTCGGGGGAGGCCACTGGTAACGGACCCGAGGCAGGGATTAACATGAGTGTTCGATGAGCGATTGCATCGATCGGAAGGTGTTTTCTTATGGGTGGGGAGGGAACTGCGGTCCTCCACGAGAGGGGGGCATAGACCGATATGAGGCCCCGCGCGTGGTGACGGTGGTCGTCGAGTGCCCTAAAGGGGGACGAGGTCCGGAAGGTGGGGTGGAGCCTGGCAGTTGCTGGGTTTGCTTCCGGGGGGAGGCAGACTAGCCTTATAGCTGCGAGCCTCTAGCGGTGACGGATCAGGAGGGGCATAGGAGGCAGGGCCGACTCGCACACGAGCGTACCGATTGGGGTTGAGGAGAAACAGTTCATGACCCATCTGTGGACTGACCTCCAGAAGACGGACATGCGGTCGAGGAGGGTGAGGCTCGGGGAGAAGAGATCCGCGCCGTAAAGGAGGATAGGGGAGATTAAGGAGGACGCCAGCCACTGGCATAGGAAAGGCGGGAGGCCTTTACCGGGCCTTGCTAGCCTTTTGATTGTTGCTAAGGCGCCTTGAGCCAGGCCGAGTCTCCTGACGAAGTGGGCGGTTGTGCCTCTTGTGCCTAAGGTTGAGGATGGTTCAAACCAGTAACCCAGCCAGCGTACCAGTTTGGAGGGGCGGAAGACAAGGTCATCTAACAGGACCGGGATTGGAGGTGGGGGGACTTTCTGCGAGGGTGTTTCCCAGTGCATCAGTTCCGTTTTTGGGATCGAGAAGGCCACACCGAGCCTGTCGGCCTTCCTCTGTAGGGTTTTGGTGATACCTTGCAGTCTCTGGATGTTTCGTCGGTAAGATCCCGGGGCCACAGTGACCGCGAAGTCGTCGACGTAGGAAAGGATGAGTCCCCTGGGGACCGGGAAGTGTAGGGTGGACACGTAAATAACAAAGAGCAGGGGGGAGATCGGGGACCCCTGGGGTGTACCGACGGAGACCTGAGAGAATACCTGGGGCGCGCATTGAAAAACCAGGGGGCAGGTTCGGCCGCGGAGGAAAGACCTTATCCACGATACCATGTAGGGGTTGACCCCCTTAGTGGCGAGTCAGTGGCAGAGTGTCGGGGCCAAGACGTTGTCGAAGCCTTCTTTGATGTCCCGGAAGACGGTCGAGACCTGGAGCTTGGGGCGCATAAATAGCTGCACTTCGTGGGATAGGGTGGCCGCCGCGTCGAAGGTGCTTAGACCAGGCAGGGAGCCAGTCTGGTTGGGGAAGAGGAGGCCCTCGAAACGGCCTAGGCCTGAGAGTCTGTTTGCCATTATCCGTTCTAGAATCTTCGAAACTGTTTCCAGGAGGACAATGATACGAAAGGATGCAGGGGTATCGTAGGAGGGTTTGCCTGGTTTGTCCAGAACTATTCCGCTTGCCCTCTTGAGGGACGGGGGGTGGTGCCCATACCTAACCAGGGGGCTCAGAAGGGAGGTCAGGATGCTCGGGTTTATCAGGTGGACCTTCTTCCAGACCGCGTAGGGAATCTGGTCAGGGCCGGGGGCGGAGGACGACGAGGATTTCCGAAGGGCCGCTGCTATCTCATCCGCCGAGAGCTCCGCGACGTCTTTAAACTCTCGTAGGATTCTAGGGGGGGGAGAGGATGTCGTCTCAGGGAAGAAGTGCTGGAGGATGGCTTTGTTGATATCCACAGGGCTTTCGGCCCCCCGGATCTGGGGGAACCTGTCTGGCAGTTTGCCGAACGCGAATCTCTTCGCCGTCCAGAGTGTCCGGGGGTTTGCCGATTGCAGAAAGTTCTTCCAATAATCGTTCTTGGCTTTCTTGATTGCCTTGAAATAGAGGAGGCGTGCCTTCCTACACTGTTCTTTTGATGAGGGGAGGGGGTCTCTGCGGGCTGCGCGGACGGTGGAGTGGAAGGTTGACCTCTGTGCCGTCAGGTCGGGGGACCACCCAGGCTTTGACCTGTCGGAGGGCCTTTTGTCGCGGGTATGACTCTTAATCCTGGACCTTACCCTGTCCAGGGCCGTGTGGAACCAGATCGAGAGTGTGCGCGGTGTAGGGAGAGAGGGGGGGGGGCCAATGACCATTTCCTTAAGCCCCCCTTCGAGGGCTTGCCAGTCCGTTTTTGTCCATGAGGGAGATAGGGGTAGAGGTCGGGCCATAGGTTCTGAAAGCTCGATGAGAATAGGGACATGGTCCGAGCCTGTTGGAGGAAGAGGCGTGCTCCAGGAGCGGAAGCTGGGGGTGAGGGGGGCATTTGCAAATGCAAGGTCTATTACTGAGGGGCGGAGATTTGCATGGAAAGGAAAATAGGTGAGGATACCGGGTGTGTTTAGGAGGCAGAACCCTTCACTAGCGGCTTTCTCGAAGAAGGGAGAGGACGTTCCAAGGTCTTGAACCGAAAAGAGACGACTTGGATTAGTGGAAGGGTGGTGAATGTTGAAGTCCCCAACTACCAGCGCGGGGGTTGACGTGGGAGGAAACGCTTGGGCAGGGGAGATGGTCCTTTTGAAGGAGGAACCATCCCAGGTGCTGTAAAGGTTTACCACACGGGACTTGGTTACAAAGGAGTCAAAGAAACCAAACGAGGAAAAAAAGTCCACCGCCATCCAGTCCCTGGTGTCAGAAAAAACAGGAAGTACCGAAAACTGTTGGGTGGAGGAAAGATGGAGGTAGCATGCCACTCTTGGCTTGCCACCGTTGGGGCATGGGGGAAGGAAAGGCTTAAAACCTGTAAACGAGGGAGGCTTGCCTCGGAATATTGGTGGGTCTTGAAGTGCCACTAGGGTGGGGGGGTTATCCAACAAGGAAAAAGAATTAAATAGGGAAAGAAACACATCCCAGCTTCCCAATCAGTTGTGTTGAAGAACGGATATCGGATTATTGGAGCCCGTTGCCAGAACGGAACTCGCAGGGGAGGAGAGACCAACCATTACACGCCTTGCGGCGTCTCAGGTTGTGGGACAGGAGTGGGAGTTGCCTGCCATGCGGGATTCGGCAGTGCACCTCCTTGGGCTTTTGGAACGTTTGCGGGGGGACGTACTGTGGGGGCATCACCACGCCTAGGACGGGGTGTCTCAAAATCGATGGGGGGTAGGAGGGGTCATGCACCAGTTGAAGGACCCTCGCAGGAGTCGTTCGTCGTGTCCATACTTTCCTCATCCTGCGATAGAGGGGGTTCCCTGCGGAGAGCAGGGGGGGCGGGTCTCGATGGGCATTCTCGCGCGTAAGCTGGGTGGGGACCTTTGCAAACTGGGCAGAGGGGGGGAGATGTTGGGCAACAGTTGGCGACTGCTCTGAGGTTTCCGCCCTTAGGGCAGGTGGGGCTCTGGCACCTGTGTGCCTGTTTTCTGAGGGAGAGTGCGCAGATGGGGCAGATTGGATGGTCAACCTTGCATCTAGCCGAGTGGTGACCGTATTCGTTACAGTTACGGCATTGAGTGAGGCCATTAGCCGAGTATGCCCTCTCGATCTTGCATCTAGAGGAGTATAGGTAGGAGTTGCCCAACATCGCGGCCTCATTTTCTGGAGCCATGGTGACAACAATGGAGGTGGCCTTTTTTAGGACTCCGGAGCTGCGGTCGCGGTTGAGGTAGCGGGCGGAGAGGATCTGAACGTTTTTAATGTTAAGTATTGTGTTTGAAAGGGATCGGAAGAGGTTGTAGTCGTCTTCTGGGAGGTACGCGATCGGGAGGGAGTGGACAGCCAGTTGCACCTCGTTGGCTGTCGGGCGGAAAGGGAGCCAGGGGGAGTCTGCGACGGGGAAGGACTGATTCAGCTTGGCCGAGAGGGCTGCGTAGTAGGGGGCGTAGGAGGCAGAAGGAATGAAAGGCGAGAGGGCCAGGAGGGTTATCGCTCCTCTGTCGTTTACACGGGCAGAGAATGATAGGGGAAGATTGCAGCCGGCCTCTCTTAAGACCGAGGCGGCAGAGTCGGGGAAGGAAGCAGCTATGAGTTCAGCCTGGGGGTGAGGTGAGGGGGACGAGCGAGGGGCAAAGAAGCGTCTCTCGGCTGCTGGAAGGCTCTTAGGTCCCCTAACCGGGGCACTTGCGGACATGCCAGACGCAACCTGGGTGGCGGTTGGGACGTTCTTCCCTTTGTTAGTCCTGCCTTTCCTTTTCTAACTAGATGAAGCGGCCTGAGTGTAGGAGGAGGGGCCTGGTTGGGCCGAGGGTGTTGGCGTTGGGTGGAACTCTGAGACGGGGGGGTACTTTCCGTCCCTGAAGGCCTGGGCCTCCCAAGCGCGAGGGAATTTTGCCGCGTAAGCGGCTGGGTTTCCATACCATTTGCTGTCCTTGGTACTGTAAGAGGGGAAGTCCGCATCACCCCCACCCTCGTAGAGTGGCGTTAGTTTGTCAGCGAGGGTCGGGCCTGATTGGGCCGGGGCCTTCTCTTTTCCTTTTTTGGAAGGGACTACCCGAGCCGCCCCGGTTGAAGGCTGCATGGGTGCGTTTAGTTGGGGTGGGGGCTGTTGGTGGCGTGATGTTTGGGGGAGGGGGGTGGTCAGACGGGACGCGAGGTCACTAGCCGAGAGCTGAAGGGCTTCCAGTGAGGTTGCTGTCGCGCTCTCAGACTGGGGGGGTGGGGGGGGGGGGGGGGGTT
>JACCEG010000054.1:503627-530026 GCA_014065205.1 Tuber brumale
TGGTTCGTGAGTACCTAGCGTTGAGGGTTGATTTCAATCGCCGGGTGTGTAGAGGAGACGGAGGATGACCTATCTACTCGGTCCTAGTGACCTCCTTATATAGTTGCCCTACACGCCCTTCTGACTCATACTTTGCGTCACACATCACATATGACTCACAACTGTGAGTCACATCAAAACATCATAAACTAGTCATATGACAAAAATGGTCACATGCGCAAAACCCATGACCTCGAATGAGGTCATGTGCGAAACATAACATACCTATGACTCATAACTATGAGTTATGTGAAAACCTCTTCCTCGCTAAGCCGCATTCGTGACACCTTGCCATTTGACGAAATACCACAGTTCCCGCTTCTCTTGGTAGTGGCCGCGTACTGGCTTCCTTTAAGAACGAATCTCGCTTCTTACTAATTTTTTCAACCTCTCATTGTAGATTGCCATTGATGTCTTCCAGCTCCCTAGGGGGTTGCTGACGATTGACATGAGCTGACTCACGATAGGGTTCAATAGTGTGACATAGAATACAGGGTGAATGTTCTATCAATCGGATATGTTTAGTTTGAAGGCTTGTGATACCTGTTTTTATCATAATTTGAAAACGGCGGCATAGCTTTGGACTTAGCTTCTTTGATTGCTGTCGGGTTCGCATGTTTTTCGCGTTCAACCGTACTTTATCCCCCATCTTGAAGTTCGGCTGTTGTTGTGCTTGCCGGTCATAATATTGCGACATTCCTTCCCCTGTCTTTTCTAGAGACGCACTCGCTTGTTCATGTATCGCCTTAATCCAGTTTGCGTAAAGTTTTGCTCCTGGATTTTGACCTTCCCGCTCATTCATTGACTCAGTCTGTGGATGGAATGAGTTGTTCGCATAGAATGGTGACATCCCGTGAGCATTGGTCGCAGAGTTGTTCTACACATGTTCAGCTCGAGGTAATAGCTGATACCAGTCATCCTGATCATAGTTGAGAAAACTTCGCAGGTAACCTTCCAGCAGTTGGTTGGTTGGTTCTGTTTGTCTGTCAGTTTGAGTATGGTATGCCATTTACATCCTGCGCTTAGTTTCCAGTGCTTTGCAAAGAGATTTCAAGAATTCTCCTGCGAAGTTTGAATCCATTTCCGTGACGATTTCGATTCATAGGCCCTGCAGCCTCCATACTTCTTTAAGGAATACGTTTGCGACATCTTTGGCCGTAGACGATGTCTGTAGTCCGATGAAATGCACCATCTTTGTGAATCACTCGACTACTACCATTATCTGAGTGCAACCTTGCGACTCTAGTAGTTGTGTGACCAAGGCCACTGAGATGGACGCCCAAGCTGCGTAAGGTATTTGCAATGGTTGCAATAATCCGCACTTAGCGTGTGTAGGCGAGTGGTTATGCTGGCATTCATCGCAGGATCATACGTAGTTGTTGACCCATGCTCCAAGTCCATTCCAGTAGAAGTCTCTCATGATTATTTCCAAGGTCTTTTCTTGTCCGTAATGTCCTGCAACCTTTGCATCGTGACATCCTTCTGCGATCTTTGTGTATAGTGACTGACTATCTGGTACAAATAGTCTTTGCTTATAATAGAGTAGATCATCGGCTAAGGTCCACTACTTGGGAAAATCCTTTCTTATATCTCGTAACTTAATGAGTTCTTCCCCCCGTTGCTTCCAAGCTGCATCTGATTCGATAGCTGCCTGTATCTTGTCTAGGAATTCAGGATTGAACTGTTTCATACCTTTTCGCGCGATAATTACGCTTGACATTGGAACCTTTTCAGGTAATTGTGAAATATCATACGAGTGTTCGTTATCTTTTGCCGATACCTGTAGGTCACTGATGCTAGGTTCCTGTTCCTTAACGATCAAGGACCTTGTCATCATATCAGTGCTTCCGAATTCTGTGGTTCCTCGTTCTGTATCTTCCAAGTCGTCTACTTCCATCATGTCTGAGGTGTTGACTTTTTCTACCACTAGTTGAGCTATGCGATTGCCCATTCATGTTTGGCAGTCCACGTCCTTATGGTTGAAAAGTGCGACTTTGAGTTCGCCAGTGTAATCAGTATGGATTACTGCTGCACCGGTTGAGATTCCACTTCGGACCACTAATCCGCTTCTTGAGGCGACTCTTGCGTAAGTTCCTTTGGGTAGCCCCACAGCTATACCCATCCTTATCAATGCTTGTCCATATTTTGGGACAATGTGATCCTCTATGGCATACAGGTCATGTCTTACCGCCATTCTTGAGCCCTTTGTTACCAAGTATGCCTTTTTGCTTAATCTCTTAACACTAATAACGGGTTCCTCTCCACCTCTTCCAGGTTCCAAATCCAAATCCTTATCTACATCCCAATATTCTCCTTCATCGCCTACCCTCGCTACCAGTGATACCAAGAAATTGACTTCTTTCAAAATCTCTTGTTCACGATGCATAGCTCTCTCCTCAGGACGGTACTCCGGCCGCCTGCTTAATGCATCAGGCTTTCCCCCTTTAGTGCCTGCTCAGTATACAATTCGGAAATTGTATTCCACCAGCTTCTGAGCCCATCGAATTTGACGGCCGCTCTAGACTTTCGAGGTGTGGAAGTATTGTAGGTTTTGATGGTAGGTAAAGACAGCAATTAGTTTTTCAGTTCCAAACAAGTAGTGTCTCCATTCTTTAACTGATTCAAGAATTGCCAAGAGTTCTTCATCATGAATCTCATAATTGCGCTCCGCCGAGTTTAATTTTCAAGAATGCAAAGCTAGTGGATGTAACCTTTTCTCGAAATATTGAGAAAGAACGCAACTGATCGCGAAATCGCTAGCATCGGTTTCCACTCCTGTCTCTCTTCCTGCGAAGAAGTGATATAGTATGGAGGCAGTTATGAACCGGTGTTTTCGCTCCTCAAAAGCCATATCCAGCTCAAGTCCCCATTTGAAATTCTTAGGATTTCCTGGTAATGTCTCAGTTATGGGTTTGCAAATAGCTGAGAAGTTTTTGATAAATCGTCACTAGAAGTTAGCAAATCCAATAAAGACTTGTACTTCTCTAACCGCCTTAGGTGCTTTCCAGACTATTATGAATTCTACCTTGCGGGTGCTCATAGACACCCCATCGACTGCTACCATATAGCCGAGGAATTCTACCTCAGTGGCATGAAAAGTCGATTTCTTTAGCGATACCGCTAATTGAAAGTCCGATAGACTTTGTAAAATCCTTTTGACAGCTTCGTTGTGTTCTTTTTCATCCTTGGAGTAGATGAGAATATCGTCAAGATAACACACAACTCCAAATCCAGGTATTTTTTCAGTACTTTGTTCATCATATCGTGGAAAGTTGCCAGAGCGTTACCCAATCCAAAAGGCATAACTTTATATTAGTAATGTCCGTATCTTGTACGGAATGCCATCTTCTATTCGCCGCCTTCTTTTATCCTAATCAAGTGGTAACCGTCCTTAAGGTCTAGCTTGATGAAGATCTTTGTGCCGGCTACTCTATTTCAGAGTTCGGACAGGAGTGGAAGGGGATGTTTGTTGAGGATAGTAATTTTATGTAGATTTCAGTAATTCACAACTAGGCGTAGTCTTCCATCTAGCTTAGCTACGAATAATATGGGTGCTCCTGTAGGAGATTGACTTCGTGTGATCTTTCCCTGCTTAATTATTGTTTCCAAGTATTCCCATAAAGCCTTAAGCTGTTTTTCGGATAGTGGATATATCCGCCCCCAGGGGGGAGTTGATCTAGGGATCACCTTGATCTCGTAATCAAATGTCCATCTTGGAGCTAATGTTTCTGCCGCCTGGGCTTCAAACAAATGTTTGTAATGCCAGTATTCCTTTGGTAATGATTCGAGTTCTAGAGTATTTTCTCTGACTCCAATACTTGCGATGTGGCAAGCATTAGGGTCCGATGCGACGGATTCATCATATTCGAATATATCCGCTATTCCTTCATCTTCTTCTACACAGTTTTCACAACCTTTTACGGAGCAGGCCCAATTTTCTGCATCTTCTCTATGAGACACTGGGTGTTCACGATGCCACCAACTAAATGGAATTATTATTCCATAGTGTCATGCCTTGCCACTTCACATGACACTTCAGAGATGTGTCGTTTTTTTCCTATTTCCAATTTAATAGGAAGAGTGTAACACTGCCCTCCTGAGGCGTCTGACGATCTGTCAAAGCCTAAGATATCAACTGCATTATTGCGTTGTACTGTAGGAACGCGAAAGTCTTCAACTAGGTCTTTATTGATAAGGAATATGTTACATCCCGCGTCGAGCAAGACTTTAACTTTGTATCGCTTATCATGTATGTGGAGCTGGGCGATCCCCTCTGGACAGTTGCGTTGTGATGGTTTTGGAACATCTAACTCCACGCGCTTAGCGCGGATAAGACTTTCTGGGTTCTTTCGTTTAGACATTGTTGGTGTTGGGTGTAGGTAACAAGATGTTTATTACTACGCCCACGTAGTTTCGACCATTGTGGTCTCCTCAGACAAACTAGCAACTCTTTAGCTTTAACAATCTGAGTCTACATACTTAGGCAGCATTTCACCAATACGCAATTGTGCATGACCAGTTTTCAGGCTGGACGCCTTCTCCCGACACGCCAAACCCACGCTCATAGCAGATTTTCGGGCAGTTATTAGCCATTTTACTACGCTGGTTTTGGCATGGAGGATCGTGATATCCTATTTGTGCTTGGAACACTAGAGGATCAGTGAGAGGGTAAATTTCTTTTCCCAAATGCGGGTTCATGAGGGGTGGACGGGGAAGGACTCCATGTTGCTGAGTCATCGGTTTTGTCCGGTATATCTAGATGGGTGTCCATGGGTTCTCCCGCCATTATCCTCTTTCTCGGATCTTGAGGTATCTTTCAGCTATTGTGGTACTTTTCATGTAGGCTAATTGCTTTAATAGTCCTGGATGGGTGATTTCTGGTACTTCATACCAGAGTTCTTGATATCCTTTAAAGGGTTTAAGGAATCGTATGTAGGGTATCCAATGTTTGAGATACTCCACAGGTGTAGGTATAAAAGAGTTCGGTTGGTCCGACTCTGGGCTCAGAACCTGAATCTCCTTTTCTTTGAAGTTTAGAATGTACTTATAGTACATATAAAGGTGTCTTAGGCCCAGGCTGAGGGGATGTCTGACCCCTGAAAAACCCTGCCTTCTTTTTTGTCTTGTGAGTACTTGGTACTCCAGTCGAAATGGTCTTCTGACTCGGTAGAACTCCACTCAAAGTTCAAACCATGCCAGGTACGATATATGTGCTTGAATTGATCCCTCATTTGGATCGCAAAATGTATTGTGAAGCATGAGGGTTCACTGATAAATTACAGTTCAATTTCGAATAACTCGCTGTCGAAGACTTCTTCAAATGTCTGAATATAGATCGTACAGTGAGGTGCTATGAAAATGTAGTCGAAGTCTGAGCTGAGGGTGCAGTTTGAAGTGAACTTGTAGTTCATATAGTGAGCCTTGTTAACAGGAGAACTATCAATATACTGTTAGGCAGACGCTAATCTCTAGTATAACTGAGAAATATAGTCCAAAATCCTTTTCAGTGAATCAGTGGAGGAAGGCTTGTCTCGATAAGGTAAAGATAAAGTCAAGATTTACGTGGTAAACAATTTTATATTGATAAGATCTCTTCTCCATTGCTGGATGATGTCTGTAAAGCTCAGGAGGCACTTCGATATTTATATCCCTCGTCTGAGTGTTCGCGGACTACTTCTAACTACTATGGCCTGAAGTACCACTCTGGTTTTAATTCGCAAATGTCCAGAATCTTATAAGTCGGAACACTGTTTGACCCTGAAACTTATCACACTCTCTTGCAGACTCGGAATAGTATTCCTCCGTTGAGATGATTGCGCTATTGGTTATGCAAAACAGAGGCCTCCAACTTAGATCTCTCCCCATAGACTATTCTATTACTCTAGTCGGATTGATTATCGTGCCTGTAGTCTCTTCGGTCATGAAGTAATCAGGTTCATGCCGCGCCACCTAGTGCCGATCTCAAGTCTGAGCCCAATGTGTCAATGTCTCAAGGGACTCTGACTTATCTAGGTCTTCCTTTCTGAACATGCTTCCCCTTGGTCTCCCAGCCTCCGTAGAGGGGTCTTATTACTAGGACCAACTAACCTGCAGCTGATCTTGGAAGGGTATGGGTGGATTTGGTATACCCCTAATAGCCTCTGCTTATTGGGATATCCTCTTGGAGTATTTCGCCGAAAACGTCCCGTCACCTGCGGCCCATAGTTTAGGAAGCCTAACTTTGTAGCCTACTATCTCAATGGGCCTACGCTGGATTTCTTCCGTTCCCCTTCCCAGATGTCGCCAAAGGTCCCTGCCCCTATATTCTGCAAACAGTATGCGGTCGGACGGACGGCGGCGATGTATATGGTGTTATGAAGTTGGCTTCCTTGATGTGACATTTTAGTTATAAGATGCAACTCTCTAAATCTTGCTAATGACGTGCAGGCCCCATAGGGAGGCCGGAGGGGGGTGTTGGCACTCTGGTTAATCGAGGGTCTGTGCGCAGTTACCCTACCGTGGGTCTGTGCACATGTCTTTGATTTCCATATGCCTAACAAAACCAGGCACCGCTATCCAGGGGTCAGACATCTCCGCAGCCAGGGCTTGAAACCTACGTATTTACTCTAAGTATATTTTGAACGACGAGAAAAAGGAGATTCAAGTTCTGAGTCCAGAATCGGACCAACCGAACCCTTTTATACCTACACCCCTAGAGTATCTCAAGCGTTGGATCCCTTACATCCGATTCCTTAAATCCTTTAAAGGATATCAAGAACTCTGGTACAAAGTACCAAAAATGACTAATCTAGGGCTATTAGAGCAATAAGCCTATCTGGAAAGTATCACAATGGCTGAAATACCTCAAGACCCAAGAAAAAGAATAATGGTGGGAGAACCTATGGATACCCGACCCGATAAGATAGATAAAACCGATGATTCGGCCATATGGAGCCCCTCCCCATTAACACCTCAAGAACTCCCATTCCGCAGAGGACATGCGCCCATTCACAGATCCTCTTGTGTGGTAAGCACTCATCGGATATCAAGGGCCTCCACGCCTAAACCAGGAGGAGACCATGCTGCAAACTTAGCCAGGTTGGCTGCCCGTCTTGGGATAACCTTGGGTCGAATAAGGCAGGATATAGACACCTCACTTGACCAAGCTAATATTGCCTTCAACCATTTGACGGGAGCCACCCAGGACAATACCTTAAAGTTAATTAAGGTACAGCAATAAATCGCAGAAGGACAAGATATCTCTGATAGCGAGATTGGACTCCTGTTGATGCAACTGGTAGGAGTAGAAGCGGAGGTGAAGGGGATACAAGAGGAAATGCTACGAGAAGTGGCAAAGAAGATAGATGCCCAAGAGAGGCATCAACAGGAACATGAAGAGGTTAGCACGAGGTTACATGAAACCCGCGGGCAAGAAAGCCAAGCGGCATTGGCCCGAGATCAGACTCTGGAACAGATGGTCCTTAGTCTAACGGCGGAATTCGTAGAATTTCACGCTCAAAGCGACACAGGGGACAGAGAGGTCAACCGTACGCTAGGACAAATTCGCCTAGATCAGACAACCTGCCAAGCGGAAATTCGTAGGTCCTAGGAACAGCAACAGTAGTAGAATAATAAGACCAACAATACCCTAAGCGGATTGACGGTGGCTATAAATAAGAGATTAGCCGCTGCGCCAAGTCCCTAAGCTGCAGGACCCGCAGCATTACCCACAGTCCAAGAAATGAATGATGAGGAGTACTACGCCCCACCTACACGTCGGGAAAAGTGTAAAGGCAGAGAGGCCGCTGATGCATCCCCCACAGGTGCTCAAGGAGGTGACCCTGGAGATCCTAGCAACGATGATGGCAAGGATGAGAGAGTAAGAAGGAGAGGAAGTCCTAGTCGAAGAAGGCAAGGACAGACACCAGAGCAGTCTGGAATGGCAGAAACGCTTGGCAATGCGATAGCGCTAAACATTAAGGAACTATCAGAGCCACACCCATTCTTTGAGGATAATCCCGCACAAGATATATATGTGTAGATCCTACAATGTACCAACTATTGCGAACGAAACCCGTGAGTCTGGGACGATGCTCACGAATGATTTATATACGCACTCGGTCGTACGAGAGAAAACATAGTACTCCCTTATACCATTTGGTATTGGAAAGCTATGGAAGGACTTCAAGGGGAAACCCAGCAGCCAGAACTGGCTACATGGACTCATTTTGAACATGATAGGATCAAACGATTTGCTGCGGTAGAAGCCAAAAACTAGCACTTTGAGCTATGAAGCTAGTCGAGTATGACAGCAGTATTGAACGTTACCTGACTATCATGCATAACCATAATATGCATGCATGCATGACCGGAGAATCCTGGAGGCAGGAAGTAGAAGATAAGCTTCCAAAACAAATTGTCCCCAGGTTGTTGGCCCTGCACTATACAGCAGATCAAGAGTGGGAAGAGGTGCTAAGGCTATGGGGTCGGTCAGAAGAAGGACTTCTGGCCAGAGAAAAGATTGGGTATGACAAACCATCCAAGCCTAAGGTAGTCCAGGAGGTCAAAAGAGAAGACCGATAGTACTCTAAACTGAAGCGACAAAGAGAAACTAAATCTTATGTCAAGGGAGGTGGCGTCCTACCACAAAAACAGAAAAGGGATAACCAGCGGGAGAAGCACAGGAAAAGATTGGGAGGTGTGACAAAGACCACCAACATAAACTTTGACCAGGCCCATACCAGTATTCACAGTGTGTGATAGACACTCGGAGGCGAGACGGAGATTGTACACATTGTGGAAAGAAAAGCTACACCTACCAGACGTGTTGGGGAGATGCCCATATATCGGCGGCAATGGGCAGCTCAAGCCCGAGAAAAATGGGAGTTTGTTGTGCACGGTCGGCTATCGTAAAGCCGAAATTAGCACGCAGAGTTGCTTCCGCCCTGCACCCAGCCCGAGTGAATAAGATCTAGGAACTGGCGGATGACCAGGTACTGACGTAGGGCAGTTCACTGGCACTAACGGCTATGGCGAGTAGGTATTCAGTATCCATATGGAGCTTGAATCGAAATGGGAACCCCCTTGGGCTGGGGTGTATTGGGTACCGACGACAACGGGGATCGGGTATTTCGTGTGCAACTATGGGAATCGAAACTCAAAATGATCAAAGTGGCACGAAGCGAGTCTCTCCTTTCAGGATCAATGTAAGTAGGCTCCAAGTGACGGGACCCCACAAGGGACTTGAGAGCTCGAACACAACAGTCAATATATGGAGAGTCTCAATCGAAAGAGAGGATAGTCAACATGCCCACAGGGCCCGGGAGCCAACAGTACGAAGTTCCTTGAGTCACCTGGTGGTTGCCTGCTACCCATTTACAAGCAAGTTACTATACTGAAGAAGTTGGGACATAGCAATGCAAGATCTACCTGATAACAATACACGACAAGAGGACAACCGACATGGGCCGTTCTACCTACCACACGAGTCTGAGCCGCATTATACGTATGAACTATCTTGCCTTTTGGCCAGAGTGTGGGATAGGGATATACCGCTTTGGTACGCAAGGCCCCTCTGAGGGAGCTGGATGGATAACTGACACCCTAAGGAAAAGGATCTGTGAAAACAGGAGCCCCACAAACAGGGGAGTAAAATGGCTAATAACCGCCCAAAAATCTGCTATGAGCCTAGGTTTGGCGTGTTGGGAGATGGCATCCAGCCTGAGAACTGGTGGTGCCAAATTGCGTATCGGTGAAATGCCGCTTAGTATGTAGAGCCAGATTGTTAGAGCTAGAGAGTTACAAGTTTCTCTGTAGAGACCTCAATGCTCAAAACTACGCGGGCGTAGTAACAAACATCTTGTTACCTACACCCAACACCTATGATGCCTAAACGAAAGAACCAAGAAAATCTTATTCGCGCTAAGAGTGCAGAGTAAGCTGCTCCAAAACTAAAACGTCACCACTGTGCAGAGGGGATCACTTACCTCCCTATACACGATAAGTGATACAAAGTTAAAGTTTTGTTAGACTCGTGATCCAACGTGTTCCGTATCAACAAGGACCTAGTTGAAGACCTTCGCGTTCCTACAGTAGAACACAACAATGCAGTTGACATCTTAGGCTTTGATGGATCATCAGCTACCTCAGGAGGGAAGTGTTACACTCTCTCTATTAAATTGCAAATAGGCAAAAACAGACACATATGTGTAGTGTCTTGTTAAGTGGCTAAAGCAGGGCACCATGAAATGATGATTCCATTTGGTTGGTGGCCTCGTGAACTCCCAGTGTCTTATATAGAAGATGCAGAAAATTGGACCGTCTTCGCAAAATGTTGTAAAAACTCAGTGGAAGAAGATGAAGGAATAGTGGATATGTTCGAATATGACGAATCCATTGCCTACAATCCAAATGCATGCTACAGCAGAAGAATCGGAGCCATAAAAAATACTGTGCAACTCGAATCATTATTGAAGAAATACTGGCATTACAAACACTTGTTTGAAGTCTAGAGGGTAGAAAGATTAGCTCTGAAACGGACATTCAATCATGCGATGAAGTTGATTCTAGGATCCACTCCCCCTTGGGGGCCGTTATATCCACTATTTGAGAAACATCTTAAGGCTTTATGAGAATACTTGGAGACAAGGATCAAACAAGGAAATATCACGTGGAGTCAATCGCTAGCTGGAGCACCCATATTATTGGTACCTAAGCCAGATGGCAGGCTACGCCTAGTTGCGGATTACCGAAATCTAAATAAGATTACTATCTACAACAAACATCCCCTTCCTCTCATGTCCGAACTCAGAGATAGAGTAGATGAATCAAGTACTGAAGGAATACCTAGATTTTGAAGTTGTAACCGGTACTGGTTACTGGTTTAGGATTTTCATATATCAGTTGATATTGTTTGAGTTTTGAATATGTTTCAGGAAACGAGGTGTGCCTCTAGCCTGATAGTATAGGGTTTGATACTCTATATGTTTTATGTTTGGTTTCGAGTATAGGGTTTGATACTCTATATGTTTTATGTTTGGTTTCGAGTATCGGTTTGATACTCTATATGTTTTATGTTTGGTTTCAAGGCTACCGTTTTGGAGTCTATTATGTTATGAGAACAAGGCTCTCGGTAGCCTAGGAAGTGTATTTAAGAACTGCTACTCTTTCCGTTAGAAGGAGTAGACTTCGGCAGACAGAGTTTTCAATATACTTGGTTGAACAGTTACTTTCTTCAGTTCGTTTCAAGAATCTTTAGTCTAAGACCTACCAAACATCTCGGAGACTTCAGTAGTTGCGATACAGTAAGGAGTCTATTCAACAACCTTGGCTAAAGCCTCCGGACTTTGATTCACTAGTTACCACCTTGGTACAGAACAAAGCCCGTTAACCCTACGATTACCGCATCTCCCGAGAGGCGGTTACAGAAGTCGTGTGTTATCTTGACGATATTCTCATCTTTTCAAAGGATGAAGAAGAACACAACGAAGCAGTTAAGAAAGTCTTACAAAGTCTATCAGACTTTCAATTAGCGGTATTGCTAAAAAAGTCGACCTTCCACACCACAGAGGTAGAATTCATCGGCTCTATGATAGCGGTCGATAGGGTGTTTATGAGCACCCGCAAGGTGGAATCCATAATAGTTTGGAAAGCACCTAAGTCTGTAAGAGAAGTTCAAGTCTTTATTTGATTTGCGAACTTCTATCCATGTTTTATAAAAAACCTATCGGCTATTTGTAAACCCATAATCGAGACACTACAGGGAAATCCCAATAATTTCAAATGGGGACTGGAACAAGATATGGCATTCGAAGAATTAAAACACCGATTCACCACAGCCCCCATACTCCACCACTTCTTCCCAGAAAGAGAAATGGTGGTAGAAACTGACAATAGCGATCTCGCACTTGATTGCGTGCTTTCCCCTTACTTTGAGAAAAGGTTACATCCAGTAGCTTTCCATTCCAGAAAGCTAAACTAAGCAGAGTGCAATTATGAGATTCATGATAAAGAATTTCTCACGATCCTGGAACCATTTAAGGAATGGAGACACTACTTGATCGGAACAGAAAAACCGATCACAGTCTTTACCAACCATCAGAACCTACAATATTTCCACACCGCGAAAGTCTGGAGTGGCCGTCAAATTCGATGGGCTCAGAAGCTCATGGAATACAATTTTCAAATTGTATACCGACCAGGCATGACGGGCGGAAAGCCTGACGCATTAAGCAGATGGCCAGAGTACCATCCTGAGAAGGGAGCTACGCATCGTGAACAAAATATTTTAAAAGAAGAAAATTTCTTGGTATCATAGGTAGCAAGAGCAGGCGATGAAGGAGAAGACTAGGATGGAGATAAAGATTTAGATTTGGAACCTCGAAGAAAGGGAAAAGCACCCATTATTAGGGTCAAGAGATTGAGCAAAAAGGGATATTTGCCAACTTAAGGCGCAAGAATGGCGGCAGGACATGACCAGTAGGCCATTGAAGATGACATTGTACTGAAATATGGACAAGTATTAAATAAGGGCGGGTATAGCTGTGGGGCTACCTAAAGGAATATAGGGAAGAGGTGCTTCAAGAAGCAGACTGGCGGTTCGAAGCGGACTTTCCACTGGTGAACTTAAGGTCGTACTATTCAACCATAAAAATGAGGACTGTCAGATAAGAATAGGCGATCGCATAGCTCAGCTGGTAGTAGAAAAAGTCAATACCTCAGACATGATAGAAGTAGATGACCTGGAAGAAACCGAACGAGGAACCGCAGGGTTCGGAAGCACCGATATAGCGACAAGATTCCTGATCATCGAAGACCAGGAACCTAGCATCAGTTACCTGGAGGCATCAGCCAAAGACAATGAACACAGGTACGACATTTCAGAAGTACCAGAGAAGGTTCTAACGTCAAATGCGATAATTCAGGAAAAAGGTATGAAGCAATTCAACCCTGAATTCTTAAGCGAGATACAGGCAGCTATCAGGACAGATGCAATTTGGAGGCAACGAAGGGAAGAACTCATTAGGTTACTAGACGAAGGAAAGGATTTCCCCAAGGACTGGACCTTGACCGACAATCTACTATACTACAAGCAAAGACTTTGTGTACCAAACAGTCAGACGCTTTACACCAAGATCACAGAAGGATGTGACGATGCAAAGGTTGCAGGACATTTCGGACAAGAAAAAACCTGGGAAATAATGATGAGAGACTTCCATAGGAAAGGACTTGCGGAATGGGTCAATGATCACATGCGATCCTGCGATGAAAGTCAGCATAATGAATCGCCCAGACATGCCAAGTACGGACTGCTGCAACCATTGCAAATACCCTACGCGGCATGGGCATCTATCTCAGTGGACTTTATCACTCAACTACAGGAGTCGCAAGGGTGCACTTAAATAATGGTAGTAGTTGATCAGTTTACAAAGATGGCACATTTCAACGGACTTCAGACCTCGGCTATGGCCAGGGATGTCGCAAAAGCATTCCTAAAAGGAGTGTGGAGACTGCACAGTCTACCAACCGAAGTCGTCTGGGACATGGACTCAAAGTTTGCAGGAGAACTTTGGGAATCTGTTTGAAAAGCGCAGGAAATCAAGCGAAGAATGTCAATGGCATATTACCCTCAGATTAACCGACAAACTGAACATACCAACAAGTACTGGAATGATACCTTCGAAGTTTTATCAACTACGATCAGGATGACTGGTATCAGCTATTACCACTAGCTGAACATGCCTATAACAACTCCGCAACCAACGCTCACGAGATGTCACCATTCTATGCAAACTCCAGTTTCCATCCACAGACAGAGTGGATGAAGGAGCGCAAAGTGCAAAATCCAGGAGCAACACTCTATGCGAACTGGATTAAGACGATACGTGAACAAGGGAGAGGGTCACTAGAAAAGACGCGCGAAGGAATGTCAAAATACTAGGACTGGAAAGCTCAACAACAACCAGACTTCAAAATTGTGGACAAAGTAATGTTAAATGCAAAGAACATTCGAACCCGATGGAAATCAAAGAAGCTAAGTCCAAAGCTATACAGTCCTTTTCAAGTGATGGAAAAACGCGGAACACAAGCCTTCCAGCTTAACATATCCAATCGATGGAATATCCACCCCTTATTCCATGTCGCAATATTGGAACCCTCGCGCCAATCAGTTCATAATAATCGCCCACAACCGCCGAGACAACGGGAGGACATTGACAGCGATCTACAATGGGAGGTTGAAAAAATGGTAAGAAGCAAGATTTGCTCTTACAGAAAACGGGTACGTGGTCGCTACCAAGAGAAGAGGGAACTGTGGTACTTTGTCAAATGCCAAGGCAGTTCAGAAGATGAGAACACATGGGAGCCAGTTAGCAGTATGAAAAATGTTGTGGAAGGTGTGGAAAGTTTTCATAATGAAAATCCAGACATGCCAGGAAGGGCAGAAGTAAGATAGTGAGGAAAAGGTTTTCCTACCATGGCCAAGTAAATGCAGAAGGTTTTTTACCCTGACCACACTGAGTCTTAAAATGTATTTAGCAGAAATTATAAAAGGCATTTCAGGCGAAGCCTGGTAGGAGGGAGCTCATGTTAGGCATATGGAAATCTGAGACATGTACACAGACTCACAGTAGGGTAACAGCGCACAAACTCTCGATTTACCAGAGTGCCAACACCCCCCTCTGGCCCTCTCATGGGGATCACACGTCATTAGCGAGATTTTGAGAGTTGCGTCCCATAACTAAAAAGTCACATGAATGAAGCCTACATCATAACACCATATACGTTGCCGCTGTTTGTCCGACCGCATGCTGCTCGGAGGGTATATGGGAGGGGACCCTTGGCGACCTCTGAGAAGTGGAACGCAAGGAATCCGTCAAAGGCGCATTGAGATAGTAGGCTCCAAAGTTTGGCTTCCTAAACAATGGGTCGAAGGTGACAGGATGTTTTCGACGAAATAAGTGGATATCCCAGTAGTGGAAGCTATTAGGAATGTACTGAATCCACACATACCCTTCTGAGATCAACAGTAGGTTGGTTGGTTCTAGTAATGGGACCCCTCTACGGAGGCCGGCAGACCAAGGGAAAGCATACTCAGAAAGGAAGACCTAAATAAGTCGGAGCCCCTTGAGACGTTGACACGTCGGGTTCAGACTTGCGATTGGTGCTAGGTGGCCCAGCATGAACTTGATCACTTCATGACCAAAGAGACTACTGGAACGATAGTCAACAAGACTAAAGTAATATAATAGTCTATGCGGACATCTAAGTTAGAGGCCGCAGTTTGGTATAACAAATAGCGCAGTCATTTCAATGGAGAAATACTATTCCGTGTCTGTGAAAGAGTGTGATAAGATTCCCGGGCAAATGGTGTTCGCACTTATAAGATTCTAGACTTTTGCGTACTAAAACCAGGTTGGTACTGCAGCGACATAGTAGTTAGAAATAGTCCGCGAACACTCAGGCGCATGATATATGTATCGAAGTGCCTCCCGAGCTTTACAGACTTCATCAAGTAATGGAGAAGAGATCTTATTAATATAAAATTGTTCACCTCATAAATCTTTACTTTACTTTACCTTTACCTTAATCGAGACGCGCCTTCCTCGACATATTCTCCAAACCAGATTTTGGCCTATGTCCCTCAGTTATATACTTGAGTTTGGCGTCTCCCTACCATGTGCCGCGCACGAGTGCAGGAAGCTCTAGATCCTGTCATGCTCCATCTGCCATTTGACAGCATGCCGTCAAGCACGATACTGTGGACTAAAGGTGCCCAGATCTGGAAAGCCACAGACATGTTTGCACAACCGGATGTCGCCATCATTTTTGTGGCTCCCGGTTCTTAGACAAACGAGGTCCAATTTTCATCGGGGTATTGTGATTGTTGATGGGGTAAGTTGGGGGGTCGGGAGGGTCGGAGGGGGGGTGGAACTTTTTCCAAATGAAGTTTGTCTGCTAGAAAATTGCGTTAGCTTGGAGCGGACCAAATTTGATACACGGAAACATTCTTGAGCGGAAGAGGAGGGAATTAATTGGAGGAAATACCGAGGATGAGAGTGGAGCGGGTGTAGTTCGTGGAGTGACTTGAGCGTGGAAAGGGTGCGAGTATCATGTGGGTTGGAGGGGGAGAGTGAACCTTTTTTAAGATGAAGTTTGTCCGCTAGAAAACTGGATCAGCTTTGAAGCATGCAAAATTTGATAAAAGAAAACAATCCTGAAGGGAAAAGAACAGAATTGTCTGGGGAACATCCTAGAGACAGGAGTAGAGTAGGTGTAGTTGGTGGAGTGACTCAAGCGAAGGAGGGTCATGGGGGTCATGAGGGTTGAAGGAAAGAGTGAACTTTTTTTAAGACAAAGTTTGTCCACTAGAAAACTGTATAAGCTTTGAAGCGGGGAAAATTTGATATAAGAAAACAATCCTGAAGGGAAACGAACGGAATTGTTGGGGGAATATACCAAGAACAGGGGTAGAGTAGGTGTGGTTGGTGGGGTTGCTCAAGTGAAGGAGGGTCGTGAGGGTCGTGAGAGTTGGAGGGGGGTGTGCACTTTTTTAAGACAAAGTCTGTCCGCTAGACGATTCCATTAGCTATGGAGCGAACAGAATTCGATACAAACAAAAACAATTATGAAGAGGACAGAATGGAATTGTTTACGGAATATATCGAAGGTGAGTGAGAGACTGTGCAGGACTGCAGATGTCTCTTGAGTGGAAACACAATGAAAGGTATGGTCAGGGTATTGAAAAGGTGCATTTATATGGTCGGAACAGTCAGGAGAGTGGTCAGAGGAAGGTAGGAAGCCAGGGCTTACATAGGTTTTTTAGGAGTGTTTTTTGTCTTGAAAACGACTTGTACTCCGTACAAACATTGACATCTTGAAATTCAATCATTGTAAGAGATTATTAAGTAAGTACCAAATAAACTTTTAAGCCGTGAATCCACTACTTCCTATCTGCAAAGACCTACGCTAAGCCAAATACCATAACGAGCCTGAGACTCGAAGTATTCCGGTGCTTTTTTTAAAAGAACTACGGTTACAAATTACTCGGATCTCAGCAGAGGGCCAATTTTTGGCTTACGAAGCCTTCTTGTTGGTGTTTTTTGTCTTCAAAACAATATGTCCATGGTACAAATATTAACATCATGAAAAAAAACTTCGCACAAGTGAATTACGTGAGCACAAAATCAACTTTGAGCTGCAAATGAACCACATGCCATCTGCCAAGATCCATGCTATGCAAACACTATGAAAATGCTTGCAATTAAAATTGCCTGATGTTTGTAAATACAACTGCTATTACATGTGGGCAAGAAATACGGCAGACCCTCAAGGTTTTGGTGGCATGTAATGGTAGTCGTGTTTACCAACATCAGGCGATTACGGGTATCGTCAACCTTTAAGCAGAAAATAAGCCGCATCCCACCTGCCAGAAACCATGTCAAGCCACGCACCTGGAGACTGAAAAATACTAGTAAACTTGAAATCTAACAATTATTTTGAAAGGCCAAGACTGCTGCGTGGACAACTCAAACCAGGAGATTTGTTAGCCGCTCTATTAAATAAGTGTGAAAGCTGCATTCTAATTTAAGTTTCAGGGAAATCAGGCTTTCAACTTGAGGGGGGGTATTCGAGCGTACCTTTTTCGTGCCTGATCGGCTTACACATACCCTGACAGCCACCTTTGAACCAAAATACTACATACAAGCATGATGACCTGAAATACTACAAAGTGTCGCTATTGCATGGGGCACTATCAATAGGCTGCCGTGTACGAAAAGCACTTCCCAACAATACCTCCAGATATTATGCTATCTCTCTGTGTGACTGCAGATGAGACTTTACTCAGGCGGACAGCTTTCGGAGGCAGCATTACAGGTAGACCAAGCGGCGATTAAAGTGATTCTGACTACAAGTCCGATTCTGGGCTAAAGATGAGAGATTGCGATTCCGTGAGTGAATCAGCAAGTACCAATATGAAGCACAACTCTGACACGGAGGATATTTTCCGGATGCCGGCCCAGGAAACTACATCAAGTCAGCTAACTATTTATGGTGCTGGCAGGGCAATCAGCGAGGTTGTGTGATATGAACAGCGCAATTAGTGCATAATAGATAAGCGATGGAGCCCTTTTTCATCCGAAAGCGACTTGAATTTGGCTAGCTGGTTTGTTCGGGGTAGGGTGGCCGGGTGACAGATAAATGATTACTTTACAAAAGACTTGTATCGGAAGGAAGCCGGATCATTTCAATCCGCATTTTCCTTGCAAAAATGTTGGGAAGTACTGGACCCATTTAGTGACTATCTCACTTAAACAAAAGCAACCATAGAAGATGGGGGGGTCTAATGACATTTTATTAGCGGAATATCATCAACTGTGTCAGCTATCTGATCCGCCAGGTTGCGTATAGACCTGATATAATATACGCACTGATTCGGGAATACGATTCAGGTGAACATCGATTGTATTTTGAGATACATACAGCGGACTGGTCGTGGGAAGCTCAGGTACGATATCAGTCAGCAAAGGTGCCAGTAGTTAGTATCTAGTGCTAACAGTCAATTCCAATTACTTGCAGGAAACATTGCCAGTTGGACAAACAGTAGTACCGATTATCAGATTGTGGGACCAGACCCACCTTACCAATTTCTCTGGGGATTAAAAAAGCCTGTCCGGTATATATCACGATCAGCAATTGTCACGAATGTTGCTTAGTGAGGAAGAGGTTTTCACATGACTCATAGTTATGAGTCATTGATATGTTATGTTTCGCACATGACCTCATTAGAAGTCATGGGTTTCGCACATATGACCACTGCGGTCATACGATATGGTTATGATGATATGTTATGTTTCACACATGACCTCATTTAGATGTCATGGGTTTTGCGCATGGGACCACTTTGGTCATATGACTAATTTATGATGTTTTGGTATGACTTACAGTTGTGAGTCATAGGTGGCGCGTGACTCGGGGAGTGAGTCAAAAAGACGTAAAGGGCAACTATGTAAGGAGGCCGTTACGGCCAAGTAGATAGGTTCTTCACACTTCATTCTAAGTTATTTCCTTACTTATTACTTTACGCTTTTACGAATATAAAACCTTTATGCTCTTTACGAATACCTACACACGAGACGCAGACTCTAGGATAAGAGCCGTGTTGAAGAAAGCGTACGATAAACGATAAGGATTAGAAACATGAGAGTCTCCCCCACCTTATCGTAGGCATAGGCCTAAGAACTATCATCGAGAGAGAACAAGAGAAGTATTGTCCACCCGTTGCTGAGAACTAATACAGTTAGGGAACGTAACATTATGAAGCGTCGCTTATAGCGACGCTTAGACAATATCAAGGCGGACTACACTTTCGAAGATCAATCACCAGAGCTACCCAAAGTAGCAGCCGAATTGCAACAGACAGTATCGCAATCCCGATGAACACCATATCCGTTAAGACCAGAAGAACAATCAGTTCACGAGGAATCCGGCTCCGAATAAGAAGAAAGCAAAAAAATAGAGGCACCAGGACCAGCAGGTAGAGAAGGACTAGGTCCTGAGCCAGGACAAGCTTCGGAACTCTGCCAAGAACTAATAGAATAAATACTCCGAATGATGGGACAACACCGACCCAAAGTCAAACAACTAGAGATATACGCAGGAAACAGACACCAGCTCCGGAACTGGATAGCCAAATTGATGATTTACTTGCGTGCCACAAGGTGGCAAGAAAGAAAAGATGGGCAAAAGATCGTTTACTTTTCAAGCCTCTTACGGGGAGACGCAAGCAAATGGCTCACGCCATACATGGAAGGCAACAAATCAACAAGATGAAGGAACTGGGAAGAGTTCAAAGAAGCAATCAAACAGCAGTTTGGAGAAGTGGACCCAAGGGGTGCGGCCAGGATCAACATAATGAACATGGAGCAAGGGACCCGCTCCATGACGGAATACTAGAACAAGTTTAGACTCCACCAAACAGAAGCACTACTGGACAACGCAACAGCATCACAATACCCATACGCGGGTATGTCAGAAAGACTATAGAAGGAATTCGAACATTTCAACTTCAAGACCAATACAGTCAACGTATTGGCCGCATGGGCCATCAAGAAGGAAATGCGACTGGCAATCCTGAAAAACCTAAGAAAGGAAAAGCACGGGAAGACAAAAGAGACTTCCATTCCAAGGAATACGGATGAAACGTTCAGACTGGCATCGCAGCCCTACGAAGGAAGTTTCAAATCCACCATAGACCGCGAGGTGGAAATGAACAAGGCCTAAACACGACGACCCCTCAACTTGTCCAATGAAGTATACAAGAAGTGAAGAGATCAGGACCTCTGCTTAAGATACGGTGGGAAAGGACATCAAATCCGGAAATGCAGAAACAGATCAGACAACAGAAAGAAACCGATGACACCCGCCCAAGGTAATAACTGGATCAGACAACAAAAGAGAACCAACTGGAGGGAGATGACCATGGAGGAAGACCAACTGGAAAAAGAAGACGGTCCCCAGTAAGAGATGGTCTAGTGGACAAGAAGGGGTGGAAAACCAGCGAAAGAGAGAGGATGGACACAAACGGAACGAAAACAATCACTATAGCAAACTACTACACCCCACTACTGGAAGAAGAAGGAGATCATATTTTGATCAAAACAACACTGTACAACACAAAAAAGAAAGGCACTACAATACACACAATGCTAGACTCAGGGGCAATGAAGGATTTCATCGACCAGGAAATCTGCAACAAATACAACTACCCCCTGATACGGATACGAAAGAAGAGACAGGTTTATCTAGCAGATGGAAGGTCCAGCGCTATGGGACCTATAACCCATATAGTGCAAGTACCTATAGCTATAGGCAGCAATAGGGAAGAGGCAACCTTCCAGGTAGCAAACCTGAAAAACTATGAGCTTGTCCTAGGAATGCCGAGGTTAAGACAACACAACCCCGCGATCGACCAGGACAACAAGAAGATTACATTGGCTAGCGAACAATGCACGACTGAATGTCTCAACAGTGTACCGGTGGTGTATACGATACCAGAAAGAGAGGAACAAGAGGCGAACTTGAAGGCTTCATTCGACCAACTCAGAGAAGAACTAGATCGGAGAATCACATTCAAGAAGTTGTATGAGAAGGCACTGGGACTAACCAAGGTCTCCAGACAAGCAGCAGGGCATGACCTATACGCCGACCAAGACTAGACAATCCGAGCACGGAGTCAAGAAACGATATCAACTGGAATAGCGATAGGATTACCACTCAGTACCTATGGAAGGATAATACTACGCAGCGGACCGGCAGTCAATAAATGACTCATTACCAACATGAGGGTCATCGATGGTGATTATACAGGAGAAATCAAGGTGGTGCTAGCCAACCTAGGAGATATAAACTAAGAGATCTGACAAGGAGACCGGATCGCACAATTGAGCATCAAGAAGATCAATACGGAAGAGGTGCATGAAGTGCAAGAACTTCAGAACTGCAAAAGAGGAACGAAGAGTTTTGGTAGCACGGATAGCGCTAAGACCAAGAAAGAGGAATCGGCAGAGATTCGAGAAATATTGGCTTACGCATTTGGCAGATATTACAAGAAAGGTGACCTTACAGGGATCCTCAAATAGAATCCTCGAGAAGAGAAGCTGGAATTGGCACGGAGCAATATCAGCACCGAACTAGCGATAAGATAAAAGCAATAAAGACAAGAGAAGGGGTGGTATGATATAATACCACACAAATACTACCGATTCATGAACCTATTCGTGGAAAAGGAGGCTGATTGACCACTGCCAAGAAGACCAGGAGTGGACCACAAAATCCACATCCACAAAGATGAGAAAACAAAAACAATGAAGAAGATTCCTTATCAACACCTTTACCCATTAGGGAAAACAGAGTTAGGTGAATTACAAAGATATATTTAACAGAATGTGAAGAGAGGATGGATACAACACTCATTCGCATCAACGGGATCACCTATCCTATTTGTTAAATAGAAAGACGGAAAAATGAGATTATACGTGGACTACCGAGCCCTGAACTCGGTAACAAAGAAGGACCGATACCCATTACCCCTGATCGGCGAAGCACAGGACCCACTAAGGATGGCAAAATACTTCACCAAACTGGATATCAAGGACACCTATCACAACATATGGATAAAGGAAGGAGACGAATGGAAAACAACCTTTGCAACAAGATACAGAATGTGCCAATACTTGGTTATGCTGTACGGTCTGACCAACACACCAGCATCATTGCAACGATGGATCAACCAGGTACTCAGCAAATTCCTGGATATATATTACATAGTCTACATAGACGATGTACTCATGTATTCAGAAAACCTTGAACAACACCGGAAGGATGTCGGCAGCATCATGAACTAAATTCAGAAGTCGGGGATGAAGATTAAGCCATTCAAATGCGAATTCCACAAGACGGAAATAGAGTATCTAGGATTCAGCATCAATGGAAACGGAGTTCAAATGGACCTAGTCAAAACAGTGGCCATATGGGACTGGGCAAAACCAAACAACAAAACAGATATCCTATGCTTTATGGGATTCTGCAACTTCTATCGAAGGTTTATTGAAGGGTTCAGCCAAATGGCAAAATCCCAATATAACTAAACCAAGAAAGATGTTAAGTGGGAATCGGGAGAAATGGAGCAAAATGTTTATGACGATATTGGGACCAAACTCACCACAGTACCAGTACTGGTACAGTTCGACCCTTCGGAGGGAAATGACTATCGAAATCAAGGTATCAAAATATGTCTGTTTGGGCATCTTATCTCAGAAATGCGAAGATAGAAAATGGCGCCCAGTGTGCTATCGATCGTAAACAATGACACCGGCAAAATGCAACTCCGATGTCACCAATAAAGAACTATTAGCAATAGTTCAAGCACTCAAGGAATGGAGACGATACATACAGAACAATGACCATCAGGTCAGAGTTCTAACTGATCACAAAAACCTGGTTCCCTTCATGACAACAAAAGAGCTCAATGACAGACAAATCTGATGGATGGAGAGTTTGGGCAAATACAACTTCAAGATCGAATACTAACACGGGAAAGAAGAAGCAAAACCAGATGCCTTAACAAGGATCACAAGTGACAAACCAAAAGACAAAGAAGACGAAAGAATTAAAGAGAAGAACAGAATATTGCTTCCAAAAGAATGTTTCAAAGGTATGGAAAAGACAGAAATCTAGAACTAAGAGGACGAAGAACTGCGAAGAGCAATTGAGGAGGAACAGGAATACCGAGAAATAGGGGAGGGCCTGGAAAGGGGGGACAAAGAAAGAAAAGAGGTGGCCTTAGGCCTGGGCGAATGGAAAGACCACTACCTTTGATACAACAGAAAGATATCGATACCAGCAGACGAAAAGATAATAACGAACCTTATCAAGAAACACCACGACAACAAACTGGCAGGACACAGAGGAATTGCTAGGACAACGGAACTGATAACGTGGAAATATTAGTGGCTGGGACTGAGGAAATCAGTCAAAAAATACGTCAAAAACTGCGATATATGCCAGAGAACAAAAGTGGTGCGACATGCACCACATGGGCTGTTAAAACGCAACGGAGCACCAGAAAAACCATGGGCATCCATATCTATGGACTTCATAACGGATTTACCTAAGGCCAATGGATATGACTCAATATTGGTCGTGGTAGATCGCCTGACCAAAATGAGCCATTTTATACCGCTACGAATGGATATGATGGCACGGCAGTTTGCATCAACATTTATCAAGGAAATCTATCAATTACATGGACTGCCAAAAGACATCATCACCAAGTGAGGATACATATTCACATCAGGAATATGGAAGGAGATAACGGAAGAACTTGGAATCAAAAGAAAACTTTCTAGGGCCTTTCACCCACTGATGGATGGACAGACCGAACAGACAAACAGCATATTGGAACAATACCTACGAGCCTATATCAACTATCAGCAGGACAACTGGGACAAGTTACTGCCAATAGCGGAATTGGCATACAATAATGGAAAGCAAGAAACGGTTAAGGCGACACCCTTTTACGCAAATTACGGTCACGACCCAGAATATCAAACTATAGGTCATACGACCAAAGGACTGATAACTGAAGAAGAAAATATGAGTCAATTACACGACATCCAGAGAGCAGAAATGACGACAGTACAATTACGACAAAAAGAAAACTACGATTCACACAGAAAACACGATCCACACCTACAACAAGGAGACAAGATGTGGTTACTACCAAGAAATATTCGGACAGCACGACCATCCAAGAAATTGGATTTCAAGAAAATGGGACCCTTTGAGATACTGGAAACGATCAGGAAGCAAGCATATAAACTTGACCTTCCCCTGTCTATGAAGATACACAATACATTCAACATCTCGCTATTGGAACTCTATCAGAACAACAAGTTTCCCTCACAAAGGATTACACCCCCTCCACCTATCGAACTAGATGGAGAACCCGAATATGAACTCGATGAAATAATCACCTATCGCTTTCACTATGGTATCCTGCAATACCATGCTAAGTGGACCAGTTATTCAGCTAAATATGGTCAAAAGTGGTACACAGCTACCAACTTTGGAAACGCTCAAGATTCTTTCATCCTCTTCCACTAATACTACCCGCAGAAGCTGTCAGCCTAGTGTCGAGGACGCTCAAGACAACTTTGAGCACGCGGGTAGCCCCACGAGCCCTCCATGCGACGCAGCCAAGTGGGCCGCAGCCGAAGAAGAAACCAAACTCAACAAGTAGGAAGAGGAGAAGACCAGCGAGGCCAAATGGGCCAAGGTGGTCAATGACAATGAACAAAACCACGCAGTCTATCACTGGACGGCATGCACAGATGACAGGTACTCTGTGCACTTAGATGGAAAACAAAGAAGCAACCTCTTCCCAAGAAAGAAGTTGGCGACGCGCAGGTCACCACCAACTACACTGATCCAAGCCGAGTGGGCAACACAACTACAACCTCCGCCAACCGGCCCCTCACACCACAAAATCAACTGGCAGAACTGCATCCACAGGTCCTGCCCCTATCACCGCAGACAACAATGGAAAGCAAAGAAGGCAACCCAAAAGGTTACGACGATGGAACCTAGGGAGGAGGGGGATACAAAAACATTGGTATCCAAAGAGGAAATACACTGAACAATCGAACGATTACGGCGAGACAACGACCAGTTCGAAGAGGAAACAAGTTAGCTACAGGAAAAGATCACATGCCTGGAGAACCAAGAGAGGAGATACTAGCAAACAATCGATGGAGCGAGAAGGGGGATGGACATAGTCCGGGCCTCCTGATATGACAAGATAGAGCAATGAGATGAAGCGCTGTGGAAGGAAAAGCTCAAGTGAAGAGCTATCATCGGCGAAGTGCGAGGACAGGGCCAGGAAGTGACCAACCACGCCAAACGCTTTCAGAGGGTGGTGGATCGCCTCTACGATGAGAAATTCTAAGCTCGCATGGACTCGAGCTTAGTGAGGGAGGAGCTAATGTCACGAATATGGCTTAGTGAGGAAGAGGTTTTCACATGACTCATAGTCATGAGTTATAGGTATATTATGTTTCGCACAGGACCTCATAGTGGTTATCGGTTTCGCACATATGACCACTTTGATCATATGATATGGTTATGATGATATGTTATGTTTCGCACATGACCTCATTTAGATGTCATGGCATTTGCACATGTGACCACTTTGGTCATATGACTAATTTATAATGTTTTGGTATGACTCACAGTTGTGAGTCATATGTGGCGCGTAACTCGGGGAGTGAGTCACAAGAGCGTGAAGGGCAACTATATAAGGAGGCCATTAGGGCCGAGTAGATACGTCATCCTCCGTCTCCTCTACACACCCGGCGATTGAAATCAACCCTCAATGCTAGGTACTCACGAACCACCCACCCCCCCTCTCCTCCCACGATGGCTTCAGCCTAGGAGTGACGGCCATCTCCCTCCACCCCTTACTGCCCTCTACTGCTATTTCTACGCGTCGAGGCTTTCCTTCCCTAGAGTTCAGGTACTGCCTTTCTGCTGCCCGTTCTCTTACTCCTCCTCGCTTAGCGTGGCTCATCCGCACGGTCGGCGACCGTTCGCTTCCCATGCTTCAGACGGCTGGGAACACGGTTCTGCGGTACGCGAGGACTACTCTTTAGGCCTGACGGTCGACCTCGCTCTTCTCCTTCTGGGGGGTTCTTTCTTCTTCGTTTCCGTTTGGCGTTGGCTGCGGTGGACGCCTTTCTCCCTGTGTGCACGATCTCCGTGGGGGAACGCCTCGGCTAGTAACTTCGGGGTCTGTCTCGCTTAGAGATTTGGCCATACCCACCTAG
>JACCEG010000054.1:531534-544856 GCA_014065205.1 Tuber brumale
AAAAAAAAAAAAAAAAAAAAGTAAAAGGAAAAAAAAAAAGAAAAAGGCCGAGTAGATACGCACGCTCCGCTTCCGCTATTTTCCTCCCCCTACATTTCCTCCTCGTTTTCAACACCACCAGCGTCCGGTGTGCCTACACGATCGTGATACTCCCCGAAGCCCTTTGGCTGAGGCCTCACTGCCTAGGCAGAAATGTCCTCGGTCCCCCTCCCCCCCTCGGAGCACTCCTCAGTGTCAGGAATCCGCCCTCACGTCCCCCTCCTGCTCACGCTGCTGGAAAACGCAACGACAGATGCGGGAGTATCCCCACAACTATTCCCCCCCATCAGCTCACGGGAGCTGGATGACCTCTTACCAGGAGAAGCCGTCATTCTCCCCCTGCTATGCACCTCACTACTGGCCTCTAGGGCGCTCTCCTCTCAGATAGAGGAACTCGCAATGGAGGTCGCAAGACTTTCCGGCCAGATGGATGACCTCGACGTACCCAAAACCAAACCACCTGTCCCCCCCCACCCCCCCCTTCTGGGAACGCTACAGCTGCCTCACTATCCGCCCTCCAGCTCTCGGTCAGAGACCTGGCGTCACGTCTAACCAGCCCCCTCCCCCAACCAACACGCCACCAACAGCCCCCACTGCAACCAAATGCACCAATGCAAGCCACAACAAGAGCGGCTCGGTTAGTCCCATCCAAAAAGGGTAAAGAGAAGGCGCTTCCCGACTCAGACCCCGCCCTGGCCAACGAGCTCACCCCATTCTACGAGGGTGCGGGCGACGCAGACTTCCCCTCCTACAGCACTAAGGACCAGAAGTGGTGCGGAAACTCGGCTGCCTATACAGCTAAATTCCCGCGTTCTGGGGAGGCTCAGGCCTTCCGGGAGGGGAGGTATCCGCCCACCTCCGAGTTCCACCCGATCCCAACATCGTCGGCCCAAGCCGGCGCCCCCTCCTACACTTGGGCCGCCTCATCTGGTCAGAAGAGGAAGGGCAAGGCGACCAAGAGCAAGAACGCCCCGGCTGCTGCCCAGGTTGCGTCTGGTACGGCTGAAACTGCTCCTACTAGGGGGCCAAAAATCCTCCCAGCATCGGAGAGACGTTTCTTCGCCCCTCGATCGTCCCTCTTCCCTCACCACCAGGCTGAGCTTATAGCCGCCTCGTTCCCCGACTCCGCCGCCTAGGTTTTAAGAGAGGCTGGCTGCAATCTCCCCCTATCATTCTCCACGCGAGTAAACGACAGAGGAGCAGTGACCCTCCTTGCCCTTTCGCCCTTTGTTCCATCTACCTCCTATACCCCCTACTACGAAGCACTCTCTGCAAAACTAAACCAAGCCTTCCCTGTCGGAGACTCCCCCTGGCTCCCCTTCCGCCCAGCACCAAACGAGGTGCAACTGGCTGTTCACTCCCTCCCTGTTGCTTATCTCCCTGAGGACAACGGCGACCTCTTCTAGTCCCTGTCAAACACCATCCTGAACGTTAAGAACGTCCAGATCCTTTCTGCCCGCTACCTGAACCCCGACTGCGGCTCCCGAGTCCAGAAAAAGGCAACCTCAGTGGTAGTCACAGTGGCCCCGGAGAATGAGGCCGCAATGTTGGGCAACTCCTACCTTTACTCCTCTCGATGCAAGATCGAGCGGGCATACTTGGCTAATGGCCTCACTCAATGCCGCAACGGTTGTGAATACGGTCACCATTCAGCTAGATGCAAGGTCGACTACCCGGTCTGTCCCATCTGCACCCTCTCCCACAGAAAACAGGCACACAGGTGCCAGAACCCCACCTGCCCGAAGGGTGGCAACCTCAGAGCGGTTGCCAACTGCTGCCCAACCTCTGTCCCGCTCTGCGCCGTATGCAAGGGCCCTTACCCGGCCTTCTCTCGAGACTGCCTATGAAGACCCGCCCCCCCTACTCTCCGCAGGGAACCCCCTCTTTCAAAGGATGAGGAAAGAATGGACACGACAAACGACCCCGGCGAGGGTCCTTCAACTGGTTCACGACCCCTCCTACCCCCTATCGATTTTGAGACACCCCGCCCTAGGCGTGGTGATGCCCCCCCAACACGTCCTCCCGCAAACGTTCAATAGCCCCAAGGAGGTGCTCTGCCGAACCCCGTATGGCAGGCGACTCCCACTCCTATCCCACAGCCTGAGATACCGGAATGCCTTTAATAGCTGGTCCCACCTCCCCTGTGAGTTCCGTGCTGGCGACTGACTCCGCTAATTTCATATCCGTTCTACAACACAACTGCTTGGGAAGCTGGGATGTGTTTCTCTCCTTGTTTAATTCTTTTTCTCTACTGGATCACCCCCCCACTCTCGTTACACTCCAAGACCCCCCGCTATACAGGAATAAACCCCCCACGTTTACGGGGTTTAAGCCTTTCTTGCCCCCATGCCCAAGCGGTGGCAAGCCCAGAGTGGCATGCTACCTTCACCTCCCCTCCACACAGCAATACTCCATTCTTCCTGTCTTCTCTGAAGCGGGAGACTGGATGGCGATGGATTTCTTTTCTTCAGTTGGATTTTTTGATTCCTTTGTAAGCAAGTTTCGCGTGGTAAACCTCTACAGCACTTGGGACGGTTCCCCCTTCAAAAGGACCATCTCGCCTGATGCTGCGTTCCCCCCTACACCCTACCCCACGCTGGTCATTGGAGACTTCAACATCGACCACCCCTCGGCGGATCCGGGGTGAATTCTTTCGATTCATGACCTTGGCGCATCCTCTCCATTCTTCGAGAAGGCCGCTAGCGAAGGCTTCTGCCTCCTGATCACACCTGGTACCCTCACCTACTTCCCTTTCGCCACAAACCTACGCCCCTCCGTGATAGACCTTGCATTTGCCAATGCCCCCCTCTCCTCCAATTTCCGCTCTTGGAGTACGCCTCTCCCCCCAACGGGCTCGGACCATGTCCCTATCCTTATTACACTGTCGCAACCCTTGGCCCGCCCCACACCCCCCTCTCCGCCGTGGACAAAGACCCACTGGCCCGCCCTCGAGGAAAGCCTCAGACAAATGGATTTCCGCCCCCTTCCTCCCCTCCCGGCGCCACGCACACTGTCAGTCTGGTTTGATACAGCCTTGGACAGACTGAGGTCCCAGCTCCGGAGCCACACCCCCGATAAGAGGCCTTCATATAGGTCAAACCCTGGTGGACCCCCAACCTCACAGCCCAAAGAGCAGCCTTCCACTCCACTGTTTGGGAGGCCCGTAAGGACCCCCTCCCCTCGTCCAAAGAACTATGTAAGGAAGCCCGCCTCCTGTACTTCAAGGCTATCAAGAAGGCAAAGAACGAGTACTGGAAGAACTTCCTACAAACAGCGAACCCCCAGACCCTCAGGACGGCAAAAAGGTTTGCGTTTGGCAAGCCACCCAACAGGTTCCCCCAAATTCCAGGGGCAGAGACCCCCGCGGAAATCAATAAGGCCCTCCTAGAACACTTCTTCCCGGAGAAGAGGTCCTCTCCCCCCCCCAGCATCCTACGCGAGTTTAAAGACGTTCCAGAGCTATCGGCGGATGAGATAGTCGCAGCCCTTCGGAAGTCCTCTTCGTCCTCGGCCCCCGGGCCAGACCAGATACCCTATTCGGTTTGCAAGAGGGTCCACGCGATCAATCCAAAAATCCTCACCTCCCTCCTTGGTCCCCAGGTTAGGTAAGGGTACCACCCTCCCTCCCTAAAAAGGGCCAACGGCATAGTGTTGGACAAACCCGACAAACCCTCCTACGACACCCCCGCGTCCTTTCGCATCATCCTCCTCCTAGAGACTGTTTCAAAGATCTTAGAGAGGGTAATGAGAAACAGACTTTCAGCACTGGCCCGACTTCTGGGCCTCTTCTCCCCCAACCAGACCGGCTCCCTTCCCGGTCTGAGCACCTTTGACGCGGCGGCCACCCTCTCACACGAGGTGCAACTGTTTATGCGCCCCAAGCTCAAGGTCTCGACCCTCTTCCTGGACATAAAAGGAGGCTTCGACAATGTCTCGGCCCCGCTACTCTGTGAAAGACTTGCCACCAAGGCGATCAACCCCTACATGGTCTCGTGGATAAGATCTTTCCTCAACGGCCGCACCTGCCGCCTGGTTTTACAAGGCGTGCCCCAGACCTTCTCGCACGTCGCGGTTGGTACCCCCCAAGGTTCCCCTATCTCCCTCCTGCTCTTTGTGATTTACGTCTGTACCCTCCATTTCCCGGTCCCCAGGGGCCTAGTCCTATCCTACGTGGACGACTTTGCAGTAACGGTGGCCTCGGGCTCGTACCGGAGGAATATCTAGAGACTGCAAGGCATCGCCAAAGTCATGCAATGGAAGGCCTGAAGACTTGGTGTGTCCTTCTCGATCCCGAAAACTGAACTCATGCATTGGGAGACCCCCTCCCAGAAGGTCCCCCTGCTGCCCATCCCGGTCCTGCTGGACGAACTCGTCTTTCGCCCCTCTAAATTGATACGCAGGCTCGGATATTGGTTCGAGCCCTCCTCCACGTCAGGTACGAGAGGTACCAAATCCCACTTCGTCAGAAGACTCGGCCTGGCCCAAGGGGCCTTCGCCACCATCAAAAGACTCTCGAGACCCAGCAAGGCCCTCCCTCCTTTCCTCTGCCACCGCTTGGCGACATCTTTAATCTCCCCAATCCTCCTCTACTGAGCGGACCTTTTCTCTACGAGTCTCACGCTCCTGGACCGAATGTCAGTGTTCTGGAGGTCTGTGCAGAGATGGGTCACGAACTGCTTCTCCTCGACACCTGTGGGTGCACTCGCCTGCGAGTTGGCCCTACCCCCAATGCCCCTTGTGATATGTCACCGCCCAAGACTTGCAGCCATAAGACTGGTCTGCCTCCCCCCGGAAACCAACCCGGCAACTGCCAGGCTCCACCCAACGTTCCCGATGTCGTCTCCCTTCCGGGCCCTCGACGACTACTGCCACCACACGCGGAGACTGATGTCGGTCTATGCTCCCCTTTTGTGGAGATGCGCTGTCCCCTCCCCGCCTATACGAAATCACCTGCCGATTGATGCCATTGCCCATCAGACCATCGCCTTCATCCCCGCTTCGGGCTCCCCGCCAGTGGCCTCCCCAGACCTCCTCCCGCCGGCCTCTCTCCCGGTCAGGGAAGGCACCCCCTCGTACGTGTCGATCAAGTTGCAAGCCAGGTCGGCACTAATCAAAGAAAGGAACGCCCAGTTTCCGCCGCCCACAGCCTACCGCTACCCCGTAACGCTGACAGCCCACCCCTTCATGGGGTTAGGAAGATTCATGGCGGGGAGGATCCACCAAATGCGCTCGGGCAAAAGCTACCTAGCCGCCCAGCCATCGTGGTTCACCGAAGATCCCTCTCCCCTCTACCCGTTGTGCGAGAAGGATGAGGAGGACTTCGACCACGCGATCCTGACCTGCGAGTCCCGCAAAATACCTCGTGAGCGCCACCTCCAGGGGCTCACTTCACTGGATAGGGACAGCCCCCTCTGGTCAAACCCCACCGCCCTCAACTCCCTCGCCAGATACATAAATGTCACGGCGACGGGTTTCCCACCCGGCACGCCCCCGGCGGAACGGGACCCTCAACACCCCCAGGAAGCAGACGCCTCTGCTTTACCGATCCATGGCTTCGCCCCCTGAAGAGGGGACGACCTGTGCCCGCTATATCTTCTTAGTTTGCTAAGATTTTGTTTTTCGTTATGATTGTGCATTTTATTGTTTTATTTCCTTAGGGATTTGGTGTCGGCTATCGGACACACTTAGGCGGATTTCATAGTTTGTTGCGAAAGTTTCCTCTGTGTTTGCGAATTTTTTAGATTAAGGTTTTGTTTATGCCATAAAAAGAGCTGAATGCAAGTTATTAAAAAAAAAAAAAAAAAAAAAAAAAAAAAAAAAAAAAAAAAAAAGGAAAAAAAGAAAAGAAAAAAAGAAAAAAACGGCCAAGTTGATACGCATGCTCCGCTTCCGCTATTTTCACCCCCTACATTTCTTCCTAATCTTCAACACCATCAGCGTCCAGTGTGCCCATATGACTGTGCTATCCTAAAGACCTTCAGGCCGGAGACTCCCTATCGTGACTAGGGATGGCTTCAGTTCCCCTTCCCCCCTCCAAGCACTCCTCTGTGTCAGGAGTGCGCCCTCATGTCCCCCGCCTCCTCGAGCTCCTCGAGAGATCCTTAATGGATGCAGGAATCTCCAACCAACTCTTTCCGCCCATAAGTTCCAGAGAGCTTGATGACCTCTCCGCAGGAGAGGCCGTCCTCCTTCACCTCCTCTGCACCTCACTTCTAGCAACGAGGTCGATGTCCACTGAAATCGATGAACTGGCCCTCGAGGTCGCCCGGCTCTCAGGACAAGTCGACTAGCTCTACTCTAGTAGAGACAAGTCCCAGCGCCCCCCCCCCCAGCTAGACCGACACCACAGCAGCATCACTCTCTGGCCTTCAGCTCTCAGTTAGAGACCTCGTGTTCCACCTGACCACCCCCCTCCCTCAGCAAGCACACCACCAACAGCCCACACCCCAATGCCCCACACGTGCAGGGTCCACCACCAACACAGCTCATGCAGCTCCTTCCGAAAAGGGTAAGGAGCCTGCCATGTACCCCCCTACCGCAACCCTTGCCAGTGAGCTTACCTCCCTCTACCAGAGTGGGGGCAACACGGACATCCTCTGTTACAGCACAAAGGACCAGAAATGGTATGGCAACCCGTCTGCATATGCGGCAAAATTCCCTCCCTCCTGGGAGGCCCAGACATACAGAGAAGGGAAATACCCCCCCCCTCTTGGAGTTCCATCCTATCCCACGCGCATCAGCTCAATCCAGCGCCCCCTCCCACGCTCAGGTTGCTACAGTTGTGGAAAGAAAGAAAGGAAAGCCGACCAAAGCAAAGAATGCCCCCTAGGCTGCCCAGGTTGTATCTGGTCCAACACCTCAGGCCCACTCAAAAGGGCCCTGGAGCCTCTCAGCCGCTGAGAGATGGTTCTTCGCTCCAAGGTCTTCCCCCTTCTCACACTCCCACCCTGACTCTTTAGCTGCCTCCAATCCCGACATTGCCGCCTCAGTCCTTCGTGAAGCGGGCTGCACTCTTCTCCTATCCTTCTCTGCCCGGGTCAACGACAGAGGGGCGGTGGCGCTTCTTGCCCTCTCCCCATTCTTTCCCTCTACTGCTTATGTCCCCTACTACGACGCCCTCTCCACCAAACCAAGTCAGTCCTTCCCGACCAGAGCCGCTTTGTGGCTTTGTTTCTGCCCTACCCCCAACGAGGTCCTGCTGGCGATATACTCCCTTCCCATTGCCTACCTTCCAGAGGACAACGACGACCTCCTGCAGTCCCTAAGCAATACCATCCTGAATGTCAAGAACGTTCAAATCCTCTCCGCCCGTTACCTGAATCCTGACTGGGACTCCAGGGTCCTCAAGAAAGCGTCCTCCATTGTTGTGACGGTTGCGCCTGAAAATGAGGCCACAATGCTGGGCAACGCTTACCTTTTCTCCTCTCGATGCAAGGTCCAGAGAGCATACTCGGCTAATACCCTCACTCAGTGCCGTAACTGCTGGGAATCCGGCCACCACTTGGCTAGATGAAAGGTTGACCACCCAGTCTGCCCTAATCTGTGCCCTCTCCCACCAAAAGCAGCCACACAAGTCCCAGAACCCCACCTTCCCTAAGGGGGGTACCCTCAGAGCTGTGGTCGACTGCTGCCCAACCTCCTTCTCGATGTGTGTGGTCTGCAAAGGCCAACACCCGGCGTTCGCTAGAGAGTGCCCATCGTGACCTTCCCCCCCTCCTGCCCATGAGGAATTCTCTGTTCGTGAGAATGAGGAAGCTATGGACACGACGAATGACTCCATGGTGGGTCTTTCAACTGGTGCACGATCCCTCTTGCCCCCCTTCGCTCTTGAGACACCCCACCGTCACGTTCCCCCATTCCTGCCCCAAAACCCCAGGGAGGTGCCCTGCCGAATCCCGCATGGCAGGAATCTCCCACTCCTCTCCCCCAGCCTGAGACACCGGAAGGTGTGTAATGGCTGGTGACACCTCGCCTACGAGTTCCGCGCTAGTGGCAGGCTCCCGTAACCCCATATCCGTTCTACAACACCACTGCTTGGGAAGCTGGGATGTGTTTCTTTCCCTTTTTAATTCTTTCTCTTTTGGATTTCCCCCCTACCCTTGTTGCCCTGCAAGACCCCCCCTTGCACAGAAATAGACCTCCGTCATTCACTAGTTTCAAACCCTTCTTGCCCCTCTGCTCCAATGGTGGCAAGCCAAGAGTGGCCTGCTACCTCCATATTTTCTCTACTCAGCAGTTTTCGGTCCTCTTGGTCTTTTTGGAGGCTCGGGATTGGATGGCTGTGGACTTCCACTCTTCTGTTGGTATTTTTGATTCCTTTGTCACCAAGTTGAGGATTGTGAACCTCTATAGCATATGGGATGGCTCCCCCTTTCGCCGGACCATCCCACCTGAGGTTGCTTTCTCCCACACCGCTACACCGATGCTGGTCGTCAGGGATTTTAATATTCATCACCCCTCGGTGGACCCTGCCCGCCTCTTCTCGGTCTCGGACCTCAATGCTTCCACACCCTTCTTCACGAGGGCTGCCCACGAGGGTTTCTCCCTTTTGAATATCCTGGGCACCCTTACCTACTTCCCCTGCGACCCTGCGGTCCGCCCCTTAGCAATAGACCTATCCTTTGCCAACACCACTCTGTCACCCAATTTCCAGTGGTGGGACATGCCCCTGCCCCCGACTGGCTCAGACCTTGTCCCGATCCTAGTGACCCTTTCTGTGCCACTGGCCCGTCCACCCCCCCCTGCCCCTTGCGTGGATGAAGATGGACTGGCTCTCTCTTGAAGGAGAAATCAAAGCTATGACGATCGACCCCCCACCCCCCTTACCAACCCCCCACTCCTTCTCCACCTGGATCGACGCTGCCCTCAGCCGACTTAAGGCCATCCACGAGCTCCATACCCTGAACAAGAGGCTCTCCCACAGGTCCAACCCTTGGTGGACCCCGGACCTCACGGCATAGTGGGCTGCCTTTCACTCCACTGTTCGGTCGTCACGGCGCGACCTCCTCTCCTCTTCATAACAACAGTGTAAGAAGGCATGCCTCCTATATTTCAAGGCTATAAAGAAAGCCAAGACTGAATACCGGAATAATTTCCTCAAGACAGCCACCCCACAGACGCTCCGGACTGCGTAGCCCTTCGCCTTTGGCAGGCCCCCAGACAGGTTCCAACAGATTCCTGGGGCTGACAGTCCTATCGGCATCAACAAGGCCCTTCTCTCCCACTTCTTCGTGGAAAAACAGTCCACGCACCCACCGGCCATCCTACGAGAATTCAGGGACGCCACACCTCTGTCGGAGGCGGATATCACAGATGCCCTCCAAAGCTCCTCTGCATCCTCCGCCCCCGGCCCAGACTGGATCCCCTACTCCGTCTGGAAGAAGGTCCACGCGTTGAACCCCAACAGCCTGACATTGATCCATGGCCCTCTCGTCCGGTACGGACACCACCCTCCCTCCCTTAAAATGGCGAACGGCATTGTGCTGGACAAGCCATGGAAGCCCTCCTACAACACGCCAGCCTCATTCCGTATCATTATCCTGTGGGAAACGGTCTCCAGGATCCTTGAGAGGGTCATGGCGAGTCGCCTCGCGGCTCTCGCCCACTTTTTGAGCCTCCTGTCCCCCCACCAAACTGGCTCTCTCCCTGGATTGAGTATCTTCGACGCGGCTACGACCCTCGCTCACGAAGTTCAGATCTTTATGCGCCCCAAACTCAAGGTCTCCACTCTTTTCCTCGACATCAAGGGTGGCTTCGACAACATCTCGGCCCCCCTGCTATACGACAGGCTTGCCACCAAGGCAGTCAATCCCTCCATAGTCTCGTGAATAAGGTCCTTCCTCCGCGGCCGCTCCTGCTGCCTGGTTTTCCAGGGGGCCCCCCAGGTCTTCTCCTCAGTCTTGGTCGGCACGACCCAGGGCTCCCCGATTTCCCCCCTCCTATTCATTATCTACATGTCGTCCCTTTACTTCTCAGTTCCTCGGGGCCTTATCCTCTCTTACATGGACGAATTCACGGTCACCGTTGCCTCCGGCTCGTACCGCCGGAATGTCCAGCGGCTGCAAGGCATCACCGGTGTGCTCACGGCAAAGGCTTCCAGGCTAGGCGTGTCCTTCTCANCGTACCGCCGGAATGTCCAGCGGCTGCAAGGCATCACCGGTGTGCTCACGGCAAAGGCTTCCAGGCTAGGCGTGTCCTTCTCATTCCCGAAGACAGAGCTCATGCATTGGACAACCCCCGCGCAGAAGGTTCCTTCCCCCCCCATCCCGGTCCTCCTGGATGGGAACCTCTTTCATCCCTCCAAATTGATACGGTGGCTTGGGTACTGGTTCGAACCCTCGTCCACCTCTTGCACCAAAGGCACCACCTTACACTTCTCCAGAAGACTCGCACCGGCCCAGAGGGCCTTCGCGACAATTAAAAGACTGTCCAGGCCCGGTAAAGGCCTCCCCCCCTTCCTCTGCCACTGGCTGGCATCCTCCCTCTTCTCCCGGGTCCTCCGCTATGGGGCGGACCTCTTCTCTCCAAGCCTCACCCTTCTGGATAGGATGTCTGTCTTTTGGAAGACTGTCCAGATGTGGGTGACAAACCGCTTCCCGTCAACCCCGGTAGGCATTCTGGCATGCGAGTCAGCTCTTCCCCCCCTCCTGCTTTTAGTTCTTCACCGCCAGAGGCTGGCCGCTGTCCGCCTGGTGTGCCTCCCGCCTGAGGCCAACCTGGCAACCGCCAGACTGCACCTGTCGTTTCCCACCTCCTGCCTTTTTTGGGCGCTGGATGACCATCGTCACTTCACTAGAGGCCTGTCTTCTGTTTGTGCTCCGCTACTTGGGAAATCGGCTCCCCTCTGCCCTCTCATACGCAAACACCTCTCACTCAACGCTATTGCTCACTGCACCCTCCAGTTTATCGACACCTTAGGTCCTGTCCCAGTGGCCTCACCCAACGTCCTCCCTCCCGAACAGCTCCCCTTGAGAGAGGGGATCCCGTCCTACCTGTCGATCAACCTGCGGCTACAAAGCGCTCATGCCAAGGATTGGGCCACTCTGTTCCCCCCCCCGCCCTACTATCCGTTTGCTGTGTTCCTCAAACCCCACCCCTTTATGGGTTTGGGGAGGTTCATCACTGGTAGGCTCCACCAAATGCGCGCGGGCAGAAGCTACCTCGCTGCCCACCCCTCCTGGTTCACCAACCACCCCTCTCCCCTCTGGCCTTACTGTGAGGAGGATGAGGAGGACTTCGCTCACACCATCCTGCACTGCGAGTCTCGCAAAGAACCTTGTGAGCTCTGCCTCCGGTGGCCCATAGACGTCAGCAGAGACAGCCCACAATGGTCCAACCCAGACTCCCTCTTCTCCTTGGCGAGATACCTTAATGTGACTGCCCCTGGCTTTCCCCCTGGCATGCCGCCCGCAGACTGGGACCCCCCCTCGGATACCGCTCACCGCAACACGGGTCTTCCGATTCATGGCTTCAGGCCCTGAGTTGCTAAACCCGCCTCATGCCTTTGGCTCACCCGATGTCTCATATGGTTTGGGTTCTTCGGCTGGGTCTTATTTTACGTTATGGTTTTTGTACTTTTTTGCTTTAGTTCCTTAGGGATTTTGTGTCGGCTATCAGACACGTTTAGGGGGATTTTATATTTCGGTACGGGTTTTTCTTTTGTGATTGCGTGTTTGCGATTGAGGTTTTGTTTATGCCATAGCTAGCGCTGCATGCAAGTTCTTGTACTGTAAACAATGAATACATGATTATGAAAAAAAAAAAAAAAAAGGAAGAAAAAAAAAGGCCGAGTAGATAGGCCACACTCCGCTTCCGCTATTTTCCTCCACCTACATTTCTTCCTGTCTTCAACACCATCAGCATCCGGTACACCCATACATTCATGCTATCCTAAAAGGCCATCAGGCCACGGCCTCCCTGTCACGACAGGAATGGCTTCAGTTCCCCTTCCCCCCTCCGAACACTCCTCCATATCGGGAGTGGGCCCTCATGTCCCCCTCCTCCTGGAGCTCTTCGAACGATCCTCGACGGATGCAGGAATCTCCAACCAGCTCTTCCCACCCATCAGTTCCACGGAGCTTGATGACCTCTCCGCGAGGGAAGCCGTCATCTTCACCTTCCTCTGCACCTCGCTTTCAGCATCAAGGTCTATCTCTACCCAAATCGATGAACTGGCCCTCGCAGTCACTCGCCTTTCGTGACAAGTTGACGAACTCTACTCGTGTAGGGAGAAACTCCAGCGCTCTCCTACCCCTCGGTCCAAAATGACACCACAGCAGCTTCGCTCTCCGCCCTCCAGCTGTCTGTTAGAGACCTGGCATCCCAACTGACAGCCTCTCTTCCGCAACCAGCACGCTACCAAGAGCCCCCACCTGTCACGAATGTGGCTTAGCAAGGAAAGGTTTTCACATGACTCATAGTTATGAGTCATAGGTATGTTATGTTTCGCACATGACCTCATTAGAGGTCATGGGATTTCGCACATATGACCACTTTGGTCATATGATATGGTTATGATGATATGTTATGTTTCGCACATGACCTCATTTAGAGGTCATGGGTTTTGCGCAAGTGACCACTTCGGTCATATGATTAGTTTATGATGTTTTGGATATGACTCACAGTTGTGAGTCATATGTGGCGTGTGACTTGAAGGATGAGTCACAAGGGCGTGAAGGGCAACTATATAAGGAGGACATTAGGTCCGAGTAGATAGGTCCCCCCCCTCGCATCCTTCGAGAGTTTAGAGATGTCCCGGAGCTATCAAGAGACGAGATATCAGCAGCTCTCCGGAAGTCCTCTCCTTCCTCTGCCCCTGGGCCGGACCAGATACCATACTCGGTCTGGAAAAGAGTCCACCTAATCAACCCATCCATCCTCACATCACTCCTAAGCCCGCTGGTTAGATACGGGTACCACCCCCCCTCCCTGAAAAAGGCCAAAGGCATAGTCCTCGACAAGCCTGGCAAACCCTCATACGACACCCCCTCATCCTTCCGCATCATCGTCCTCCTGGAAACTGTTTCTAAGATCCTCGAAAGGGTGATGGCTAACCGTCTCTCGGCCCTGGCTCGCTTCCTTGGCCTCCTCTCACCCAACCAAACCGGCTCCCTGCCTGGCTTGAGCACCTTCGACGCGGCGGCTACCCTCTCTCGCGAGGTTCAACTGTTCATGCCCCCGAGGTTGAAGGTCTCGACCCTCTTCCTGGACATTAAAGGGGGCTTTGACAATGTCTCAGCCCCGATCCTCTGCGACAGACTCGCCTCCAAGGCAGTCAACCCCTA
>JACCEG010000540.1:15830-31229 GCA_014065205.1 Tuber brumale
AAAAAAAAAAAAAAAAAAAAAAAAAAAATAAGACCACGTAGATAGGCAGGCACTATCTCCCACTTCATGAGGAGGCTCAGCTTGGCCCAAGGAGCCTTCGCAACGATTAAACGGCTTTCCAGGCCTGGCAAGGGTCTCTCCCCCTCTCTCGGCCACCCGCTGCTGTCCTCCCTTATCTACCCCATTATCCTCTATGGGGCCGACCTTTTCTCACCAAGCCTCACCCTCCTGGAAAGGATGTCTGTCTTTTGGAGGGCCATCCAGAGATGGGTGACGAACTACTTCACATCCACCCCGGTTGGTATCCTGGCATGTGAGTCGGCCCTACCCCCCCTCCTGCTTCTGGTTCTCCACCGACAAAGGCTGGCGGCTCTTCGGCTTGTCTGCCTCCCCCCTGAGACCAACCTGGCGACAGCCAGGCTTCACCCGTCCCTCCCTACCTCTTCCCCCTTCTGGGCTTCAGAGGACCACCGCCGATACACTAGGGGTTTGACATCCGTTTACGCCCCGCTCCTCTGGAAGACCTCTCCACCCTGTCCCCCCATATGGAAACATCTTCCGTTGGACGCCATTGCCCACAGGACCATCCAATTCATCAACCCCTCAGGCCCAGTTCTAGTGGCCTCCCCCAGCCTCCTTCCTCACGACCAGCTCTCTGTGGCGGTGGGTACCCCATCTTACCAGTCGGTCAAGTTACGACTGCGAAACGCTCTCCTCCGAGACTGGTCTACTCAGTTTCCCCTCCCGCCCTACTACCCTTATGCTGCGTCCCTCAAACCCCATCCTTTCATAGGCCTGGGGAGATTCATAGCGGGCAGGATCTATCAGATGCGCTCGGGCAAGAGCTACCTCGCTGCCCACCCCTCCTGGTTCACTGATGACCCCTCCCCCCTCTGCCTTTACTGTGAGGAGGATGAGGAGGATTTCGCACACGCCATCCTATACTGTGAGTCTCGCAAGGAGCCTCGTGAGCGCCACCTCCGGGGGCTCACGGACCTCGGCGGAGACAGCCACCTATGGACCAACAAAGACTCCCTGCACTTCCTGGCGAGGTACCTGAATGTGACCACCACAGGTTTTCCTCCTGGCATGCCGCCTGCGTGCTGGGACCCCCCGCTCGCTCCCACGTCTGCTGATGTGGCTCCCCTGATTTACGGTTTTGCGCCCGGAACAGGGGCCTTCGCCCCCCTTTGTTTCCGCTAGACATTTGCTTTCGCAGCCCGCTGGTTTTATTTTTCGCTATGATTTTTGTATGTTCCTGTTTTAGTTCCTTGAGATTTCGTGTTGGCTATCAGACACAATTAGGAGGATTTTATAGTTTGGTGCGATTGTTTCTTTTGTGTTTGCGAGTTTTTGAGATTAAGGTTTTTCTTCATGCCATAGCTAGCGCTGCATGCAAGTTCTTGTACCGTAAACAAAGAATATATGAAGATAAAAAAACGAAAAAAAAGACCAAGTAGATAGGCCACACTTCCCTTCCGCTATTCCCCCCCCCCTATATTTTTACCGCATCTTCAACACCATCAGCGTCCGGTGTGCCCATACGTTTGTAATATCCTCAGTACAGTCAAGCCGAAGCCTCCCTGTCACAACAGGAATGGCTTCAGTTCCACTTCCCCCCTCCGAGCACTCCTCTGTGTCAGGAGTACACCCCCATGTCCCTCTCCTCCTGGAACCTTTCGAACGGTCCTCGACGGACGCAGGAATCTCTAATCAGCTCTTCCCCCCCATCAGCTCCACGGAGCTTGACGACCTCTCCACTGGGGAGGCCATCATTCTTCCCCTCTTCAGCCCCTCACTCCTAGCATCAAGGTCTATCTCTACATAAATCGATGGGCTGGCACTCGAAGTCGCACGCCTTTTGGGACAAGTTGACGAACTCTACTCCCGTAAAGAAAAGCCCATACTCCCTCCTCCCCCCCCCAGCCAGAATGACACCACAGCGGCGTCGCTCTCCGCCCTCCAGCTGTGGGTTAGAGACCTGGCATCTCGGCTGACCACCCTCCTTTCCACAACTAACAAGCCACCAACAGCCCCCACCCCAACGCAATGCACCTGCTGTTCCTGCCACCTACACGGCTCGGGCAGTACCCTCCCGGAAGGGGAAGGCAGTGGCAGCATCCCCTCTCACCGCTACCCTCGCCGACGTGCTGAACTCCCCCTATGAGGGTGGGGGTGACACAGACATCCCTTGCTACAGCACGAAAGACCAGAAATGGTAGGGCGACCCGGCCGCATATGCAGCAAAATTCCCGCGCTCCTGTGAGGCCCAGACATACATGGAAGGGAAGCACCCCCCCCTCTCGGAGTTCCATCCTGTCCCATGTACGACGGCTCAGTCCGCCGCCCCCTCTTATGCCCAAGCCGCTGCAGCTGGACTGAAGAAGAGAGGAAAAGCGACCAAAGCGAAAAGTGCTCCCTCGGCTGCCCAGGTTGCATCTGGGTTGGCACCTTTGGCTCCGTCAAAAAGGCCGAGGAGCCTCCCAGCTGCTGAGAGATGTTTCTTTGCCCCAAGGTCCTCCCCCTTCCCACACTCCCAGTCTGATCTACTAGCCGCCTCCTTCCCAGACATTGCTGCCTCCGTCCTTCGTGAAGCAGGCTGCACCCTAGCCCTATCCTTCTCGGTCTGGGTTAACGACAGAGAAGCAGTCACGCTTCTCGCCCCTTCTACGTCTGTTTCCTCTACTGCATACGCACTCTACTACGATACCCTCACGGCCAAGCTAAAGCAGTCCTTCCCGACGGTGGACACTCTGTGGCTCCCTTTCCGCCCTGCCCCCACTGAAGTTCAGCTGGCAATACACTCCCTCCCTACCGCATACCTTCCAGAGGACGACGACGACCTCCTGCAATCACTCAGCAATAGCATCCTAAACGTCAAGAACATCCAGATCCTTCTCCGCCCACTACTTAAATCCCGACCGCGACTCCAGACTCCTCAAGAAAGTGACTTCCGTTGTTGTGACGGTTGCGCCTAAAAATGAGGCCACAATGCTGGGCAACGCTTACCTTTTCTCCTCGCGATGTAAGATCGAGAGGGCATACTCGGCGAACAGCCTCACTCAATGCCGTAACTGCTGGGAATATGGCCACCATTCGGCTAGATGCAAGATTGACCACCCAGTTTGCCCAATATGCGCCCTCTCCTACCAAAAGCAGGCACACTGGTGCCAGAACACAACCTGCCCTAAGGGCGGCAACTTCAGAGCAGTGGTCGACTGTTGTCCTACCTCCCCCCCGATGTGTGCGGTCTGCAAAGGCTAACATCCAGCTTTTGCTAGAGAATGCCCATCGAGACCCCCCTCCCTCCTGCCTGTAGGAAGTCCCCTGTTCCACAGAATGAGGAAGCTATGGATACGACAAACAACCCCAGCGAGGGTCCTTCAACTGGTTCACAATCCCGCTTGCCCCCCTTCGCTCTTGAGACAACCCATCCTAGGCGTGGTGATGCCCCCCCAACATGTTCCCCCGTTCCTGCCTCAAAACCCGAAGGAGGTGCCCTGCCGAATCCCGCGTGGCAGGAATCTCCCACTCCTCTCACCCAGCCTGAGACGCCGGAAGGCGTGTAATGGCTGGTCACACCTCCCCCGTGAGTTCTACGATGGTGGCGGGCTCCCGTAACCCCATATCCGTTCTACAATACAACTGCTTGGGAAGCTGGGATGTGTTTCTTTCCCTTTTTAATTCCTTTTCTCTTTTGGATTTCCCCCCCTACCTTGATTGCCCTGCAAGACCCCCCCCTACATAGGAACAGACCCCCATCATTCGCTGGTTTCAAATCCTTTCTGCCTCACTGTCCCAATGGTAGCAAGCCCAGAGTGGCCTGCCACCTTCATATTTCCTCTACTCAGCAGTTCTTAGTCCTCCCGGTCTTCTCGGAAGCAAAGGACTGGATGGCTGTTGATTTCTATTTGTCTATTGGTTTCTTTGATTGCTTGGTTACAAAGTTTAGGGTAGTGAATCTCTACAGTACCTGGGACGGCTCCCCCTTTCGCCGGACCATCCCTCCTGAGATAGCCTTCCCCCATGCTACCACACCGACGCTAATAGTCGGGGACCTTAATATTCATCACCCCTCGGCGGATCCTCACCGCCTTTTTTCAATTCAAGATCTCAGCGCCTCAACACCCTTCTTCAAGAGAGCCGCTGAATAGGGATTCTCCCTCTTTAACACCCCTAGTACCCTCACCTACTTCCCCTTTGACTGTGAACTCCGCCCTTCGGTAATAGACCTATCATTTGCCAACAACGCTCTATCCCCCAGCTTCCAGTCATGGGACACGCGCCTCCCCCCAACAGGCTCAGACCATGTTCCGATCCTCATAACCCTAGCCGAACCTCTGGCCCGCCCACCCCGTCCTGCCCCGCGTGGATGAAAACAGATTGGCCCTCCCTCGAGGGGGAGATCAAGGCTATGTAGATCGACCCTCCACCCCCTCTCCCAATACCCCGCTCCTTCTCAGTCTGGTTCGACACTGCCCTTGGCAGAGTGCGGACCACCCTCAGGCTCCATACCCCGGACAAGAGGCCCTCTCACAGGTCCAAGCCCTGGTGGACCCCCAACCTCACTGCGTAGAGGGCTGCCTTGCACTCAACAGTTATGTCGGCACGTCGTGACCCCCTCCACTCCTCCAAGCAACAGTGCAAAGAAGCACGCCTACAATACTTCAAGGCCATAAAGAAGGCTAAGACTGAATACTGGAACAACTTCCTAAAATCAGCCACTCCACAGACGCTCTGGACCGCGAAACGCTATGCCTTCACGAGACCGCCAGACAGATTCCCACAGATACCCGGGGCCAACAGCCCCATGGGCATTAACAAAGCCCTGCTCTCCCACTTCTTCCCAGAAAAACAATCCTCACACCCACCAGCCATCCTGAGGGGATTCAGAGATGTCCCACCACTACTGGTGGAGGAGATCGCAATAGCCCTCAGTAGCTCCTCCTTGTCCTCCACACCCGGTCCAGACCAGATCCCTTACTCTGTCTGGAAGAAAGTCCACTCCTTGAATCCCAACATCTTGACCTCCATTCTTGGCCACCTCGTTCGGTATGGACACCACCTGCCCTCCCTGAAGATAGCCAACGGCATAGTGCTTGACAAGTCAGGTAAGCCCTCCTATGACACGCCAGCCTCATTCTGTATCATCGTCCTATCGGAGACGATCTCTAAGATCCTCAAGAGGGTCATGGCAACCCGCCTCTCTGTCCTCACCCGCTTTTTGGGCCTCCTTTCCCACCACCAAACTGGCTCCCTCCCTGGCCCGAGCACCTTCGACGTGGCAGTGACTCTCACTCACGAGGTTCAAATCTTTATGCGCCCCAAACTGAAGGTCTCGACACTCTTTCTCGACATAAAAGGCAGGTTCGACAATGCCTCCGCCCCCTTACTTCATGAAAGGCTTGCCACCAAGGCAGTCAACCTGTACATAGTCTCGTGGATTAGGTCCTTCCTTCACGGCCGCTCCTGCTGCCTGGTTTTCCAATGGGCCCCTCAAGCTTTCTCCCCGGTCTCGATCGGCATGTCCCAAGGGTCCCTGATCTCCCCCCTCCTGTTCGTGATTTATGTTTTGTCCCTCCACTTCCCGGTCCCTCGGGGTCTCATCCTCTCCTATGTGGACGACTTCGCAGTTATGGTCGCTTCCGGCTCGTACCGCTGGAACATGCAGTGGCTGCAGGGAATCACCTCTGTGCTCCACGCAAGAGCTGGTAGACTCGGTGTGTCCTTCTCGATTCTGAAGACAGAGCTCACGCATTGGACACCCCCTGCACAAAAGATCCGCCCCCCCGCGATCCTGGTCCTGGTAGACGGGCACCTCTTTTACCCCTCCAAACTTACACAATAGCTTGGGTACTGGTTCGAACCCTTGTCTACGTCCTGCATCAAAGGCACCACCTCACACTTCTCCAGAAGACTCGCTCTGGCCCAAGGTGCCTTCGCGACGATTAAAAGACTGTCCAGGCCTGGTAAATGCCTTCCCCCCTTCTTCTGCCACCATTTGGCATCCTCCCTGATCTCCCCTCATCTCCTCTATGGAGCGGACCTCTTCTCCCCGTGCCTCACCCTCCTAGATAGGATGTCCGTCTTTTGGAGATCTGTCCAGACGTGGGTGACCAACTGCTTTTCGTCTACCCCAGTGGGCATTTTAGCTTGTGAGTGAGCTCTCCCCCCCCTCCCGCTCTTGGTCCTCCACTGTCAGAGGCTGGCCGCCGCCCGCCTTGTATGCCTCCCCCCCGAAGCCAATCTGGCAGCCGCCAGGCTCCACCCGTCCTTCCCAACCTCCTCCCCCTTTCGGGTACCAGAAGACCACCGCAGTTTCACTAGAGGTTTGACCTCTGTTTACGCCCCACTCCTCGGGAAGCAAACCTCCCCCCACCCTCCGATACTCAAACAACTCCCGCTAGACGCGATTGCTCACTGCACCCTCCTGTTCATCGGCACCTCGGGCCCTGTCTCTGTGGCGTCAAGCGACCTTCTTCCTCCTGAACAGCTCCCCTTTAAAGAGGGGATCCCATCCTACCAGTCGCTCAAGATACGACTACGGAATGCCCTCGTTGGGGATTGCTCTACCCAGTTCCCCCCACCTCCCTACTACCGCTTCGCTGTCTCCCTTAAACCCTACCCTTTTCCGGGTTTGGGTAGGTTTATTGCGGGAAGGATCCACCAAATGCACTCGGGCAAGAGCTACCTCGCTGCCCACCCCTCCTGGTTCACTGATGACCTCTCCCCCCTTTGCCCTTTCTGCGAGGAGGACGAGGAGGACTTCGCACATGCCATCCTTTACTGCAGGTCTCGCAAAGGACCTCTAGAGCACCATCTCCGGGGGCTCACAGACGTCGGCAGAGACAGCCCACTATAGACCAATACAAACTCCCTCTGCTCCTTGGCGAAATACCTCAATGTGACCACCACAGGCTTTCCCGCTGGCATGCCGCCTGCAGACTGGGACCCTCCCTCCGAGACCACCCCTCACGACACAGGGCTTCTGATTCAATGCTTCAGGCTCTGAGTTATGGCGTCCACCTCACTGTCTGACTCTCCCAGCCTTTGCCGCCTTTCTGGCCGCTGGGTAGTTTTATTTTATTTTCCGTTATGATTTATGTATTTGCTTGGTTTAGTTCCTTGGGATTTTGTGTCGGCTAGCGGACACTTCAGAAGGATTTTCTATGATAGTGCAGGTTTTATTTTCTGTTGTGATTGCGCGTTTGAGATTGTGGTTTTGTTTATGCCATAGCTAGCACTGCATGCAAGTTCTTGTACCGTAAACAATAAATACATGATGATAAAAAAAAAAAAGAGAAAAAAAGAAAAAGAAAAAAAGAAAAAAAAGAAAAAAAAGACCGAGTAGATAGGCCACGCTCCTCTTCTGCTATTTTCTCCCCCGATATTTCTACCTCATCTTCAACACCATCAGTATCCGGTGTGCCCCTACGTTTGAACTATCCTAAGTACAGTCAGGCCGGAGCCTTCCTGTCATGACAGGAATGGCTTCAGTTCCTCTTCCCCCCTCCAAACACTCCTCAGTTTCGGAAGTGCACCCTCACATTCCCTTCCTCCTGGAGCTCCTCGAGTGATCCTCGATGGATGCAAGAATCTCCAAGCAGCTTTTCCCACACATAACTTCCACAGAGCTCGACGACCTCTCCCTTGGGGAGGCAGTCATCCTTCGCCTCCTCTGCACCTCGCTCCTTGCATCGAGGTCCATCTCCACCCAAATCGATGAACTAGCCCGCGAAGTAGCCTGTCTTTCAGGACAAGTCGACGAGCTCTACTCACGAAAAGACAAATCCCAAGGCCCCCCTCCCCCCCCCAACCAAACAGACACCACTGTGTCGGCACTCTCCGCCCTCCAGCTATCGGTTAGAGACCTAGCATCCCGGCTGACCGCCCCCCTCCCACAGTCCGCACGCCACCAACAGCCCCCACCCCAATGCACTACACCTGTAGTGCTTGGCGCCCAGACTGCTCCAGCAGCCCCTTCCTGAAAAGGTATGGAAGTCGCCACGTCCCCCCTCACCGCTACTCTCGCCGATGTGCTAAACCCCCGCTACGAGGGTGGGGGCGACACGGTTATCTCCTGCTACAGCACGAAAGACCGGAAATGGTATGGTGACCTGGCCACATATGTGGCGAAATTCTCTCGCTCCTGGGAGGCCCAGACATACAGGGAGGGCAAGTACCCCCCCCTCTCGGAGTTCCACCCTGTTCCCCACTTGTCGGCTCAGCCTGACGCAACCTCCTATGCCCAGGCTGCTACGGCTGGGAAGAAGAAGAAAGAAAAGTCGAACAAAGGGAAGGTCACCACCTGGCCTGCCTAGGTCGGGTCTGGTTAAGCACCTCCAGCCCCGTCAAAAGGGCCCAGGAGCCTCCCAGCCGCTGAAAGACGCTTCTTCACCCCAAGGTCTTCCCCCTTCTCGCACTCCCAGTCTGACCGCCTAGCTGCCTCTTTGCCTGACATTGCTACATCTGTTCTTCGTGAAGCGGGTTGCATCCTACCCCTATCCTTCTCTGCCCGAGTCAAAGACAGAGGTGCGGTGACACTCCTTGCCCTCTCTCCTTTCATTCCCTCTACCGCATAAGCCACCTATTATGACGCCCTCACAGCCAAGCTCAAACAGTCCTTCCCAACCGGAGACGCTCCCTGGCTCCCCTTCCGCCCTGCCCCCAACGAGGTCCCATTGGCAATACACTCCCTCCCTCTCGCACACCTTCCGGAGGATGACAACGACCTCCTGCCAACTCTCTGTATCACCATCCGGAACATCAAGAACGTCCAGATCCTCTCTGCCCGCTACTTGAACCCCGACCGTGACTCCAGGTTCCTCAAAAAAGCGACCTCCGTTGTTATAATGGTCGCGCCTGAAAATGAGGCCGCAATGCTGGGTAACGCTTACCTTTTCTCCTCTCGATGAAAGATCGAGAGGGCATACTCGGCTAACAGCCTCACTCAATGCCGTAACTGCCGGGAATACGGTCACCATTCAGCTAGATGCAAGATTGACCACCCAGTCTGCCTGATCTATGCCCTCTCCCATCGCAAGCAGGCACACCGATACCAGAACCCCACCTGCCCTAAGGGCGGCAACCTCAGAGCAATGGTCAACTGCTACCCAACCTCCCCCCCGATGTATACGGTCTGTAAGGGCCAATACCAGGCCTTCACTAGGGAGTGCCTATCGAGACCTCCTCCTCCTCCTGCTCGCGGGGAGCCCCCTGTCCCACAAAATGAGGAAGCTATGGACATAATGAACGACTGCGGTGAGGGTCCTTCAACTGGTTCACGATCGCTCCCACCCCCCTCCGGTCTTGAAACACCCCGCCCTATGTGTGGTGATGCCCTTCCAACACGTCCCCCCATTCCCGCCCCAAAACCCCAAGGAGGTGCTCTGCCGAATCCCACATGGCAGGAATCTCCCACTCCTCTCCCCCAGAGTAAGATACCAGAAGGCATATAATAGTTGGTCACACCTCTCCGGTGAGTTCCACGCTGGTGGCAGACTCCCGTAACCCAATATCCGTTCTACAACACAACTGCTTGGGAAGCTGGGATGTGTTTCTTTCCCTTTTTAATTCCTTTTCTTTGTTGGATTACCCCCCTACCATCATTGCCCTTCAAGACCCCCCACTATACAGGAATAGACCTCCGTCATTCCCTGGGTTCAAACCCTTTTTGCCCCCCTGCCCTGCTGGCGGCAAGCCCAGAGTGGCCTGCTACCTCCACCTCTCCACCACTCAACAGTTTTCGATCCTCCCAGTCTTTACCGAGGCAAGGGACTGGATGGCCATTGATTTTCACTCTTCTGTTGGCTTCTTTGATTCCTTCGTTACCAAGTTCTGGGTTGTGAACCTCTATAGCACGCGGGATAGTTCTCCCATTCGCTGAACCATCCCTCCTGAGGCTGCATTCCCCCATACCTCTACACTGACACTGGTCGTTGGGAAGTTCAATATCCACCACCCCTCATCGGACCCTGGCTGTCTTTTCTCAATTTCGGACCTGGGCGCCTTGGCCCCTTACTTTGAGAAAGCTACAGAAGAGGGTTTCTGCCTCTTGAACACCCCTGGTATACTTACTTGCTTCCCCTTCGACCCCGGGCTATGCCCCTCAGTTATAGACCTTGCATTTGCCAACCCCTTTCTGTCTCCCAACTTTCAGTCATGGGACATTCCACTACCCTTGACAGGGTCCGACCACGTCCCCATCCTCATAATACTTTCACAGCCATTGGCTCGCCCGCCTCCGCCAGCCCCCGCAAGGACAAGGACGGATTGGCTCTCACTTGGAAATGAGATTAAAACTATGAGAATCGACCATCCTCCCCCCCTCCCTACACCCCGTACCTTTTCAGCCTGATTCGACACTGCCCTAGGCAGGCTTAAAACCGTCCTCAGACTCTACACTCCGGTCAAGAGACCCTCGCACTGATCCAAGGCCTGGTGGACCCCCGATCTTACTGCTTAAAGGGCTGCCTTTCACTCAACGGTGCGTTGGTTGCGATAAGACCCGCTCCGCTCGTCGAAGCAGCGGAGCAAGGAAGCCCGCCTTTCATACTTCAAGGCTATAAAGAAGACCAAGACCAAATATTGGAACAATTTCCTGAATACCGCCACTCCACAGACACTCTGGACTGCGAAACGCTACGCCTTTAGAAGGCCTCCAGATAGATTCCCACAGATACCCAGGGCTAAAGACCCCATGGATATAAACAAAGCTCTTCTCTCCCACTTCTTCCCGGAGAAACCATCCTCGAATCCGCTGGTGATTATGCGGGAGTTCAAGGATGTTCCTCTACTGTCAGCGGAAGAAGTTACAGTCGCCCTCCAGAATTCCTCCTCGTCCTCCGCACCTGGCCCCGACCAGATCCTGTACTATGTCTGAAAGAGGGTCCACACATTGAACCCAAGCATCCTTCCCTCCATCCTCGGCCCCCTTGTCCGGTATGAACACTATCCCCCCTCCCTGAAGAAAGCAAGCGGGGTAGTCTTCGACAAGCCAGGGAAGCCCTCTGTTAGGCATATGGAAATCCGAGACATGTGCACAGACCCACGGTAGGGTAACTGCGCACAGACCCTCAATTTACCGGAGTGCCAACACCCCCCTCCGGCCCCCTTATGGGGCCCGCACGTCATTAGCGAGATTTCGAGAGTTGCGTCCCATAACTAAAATGTCACATCAATGAAGCCCACTTCATAACACCATATACGTCGCCGCCGTCCGTCCGACCGCATGCTGTTCGCAGGATATATGAGAGGGGACCTTTGGCGACATCTGGGAAGTGGAACGGAGGAAATCCGTCGGAGGCGCATTGAGATAGTAGGCTTCAAAGTTAGGCTTCCTAACTATGGGCCGAAAGTGACGGGACGTTTTCGGCGAAATACTCCAAGAGGTTATCCCAGTAGCGGAAGCTATTAGGGGTATACCGAATCCACCCATACCCTTCTGAGATCAGCTGTAGGTTGGTTGGTCCTAGTAATAGGACCCCTCTACGGAGGCCGGCGGACCAAGGGGAAGCACGCTCAGAATGGAAGACCTAGATAAGTCGGAGACCCTTAAGACGCTGACACGTCGGGCTCGGACTTGCGATTGGCACTAGGTGGCCCGGCATGAACCTGATCACTTCATGACCGAAGAGACGACTGGACGATAGTCAACAAGACTAAAGTCATATAAAAGTCTATGCGGACATCTAAGTTGGAGGCGGCTGTTTGGTATAACAAATAGCGCAGTCATCTCAACGGAGGAATACTATTCCGAGTCCGCGAAAGGGTGTGATAAGTTTCAGGGTCAAACGGTGTTCGCACTTATAAGATTCTGGACGTTTGCGTATTAAAACCAGAGTGGTACTTCGGAGGCATAGTAGTTAGAAGTAGTCCGCGAACACTCAGACGCGGGATATAAATATCGAAGTGCCTCCCGAGCTTTACAGACATCATCAAGCAACAGAGAAGAGATCTTATCAATATAATATTGTTTTACGCTTTAAATCTTTACCTTACTTACTTTATCGAGACGAGCCTTCCTCGACAGATTCTCCAATCTAAGATTTCAGGCCTACGTCTCTCAGTTACATACTAGAGTTTGGCGTCCGCCTCACAGTATATTGATAGTTCTCCTGTTACCAAGGCTCACTATATGAACTACGAGTTCACCTCAAACTCCACCCTCACCTCAGACTTCGATTACATTTTCGAAGCACCTCACTGTCCAATCTATATTCATTCCTTCGAAGAAATACTTGAAACCGAGTTGTTCGAGATCGAAGAAGAATATACGCAGGAACCCTCGTGGTTCACAATACCTTTCGGGATCCCAACGAGGGATCAATTCAATCGAATATATCGTACCTGGCACGGTTCGGACTTTGAGTGCAACTCGACCGTGTCAGACAACTTCGTCGACAGGAGCACCCAGTGCTCTTTGAAGGCGGAAGAAAAGGAAAAGGAAACCCCAGGCACAGTTCTCCGAGGGCCAGACATCCCCTCACCCTGGGCCTAAGCACGTTTTTTATGTACTATAAGTACATCCTAAACCTCGCGAAAAGGGAGATTCAGGTTTTGAGTCCAGAGTCAGACCAACCGAACCCTTTTATACCTACGCCCCTAGAGTGTCTCAAACGTTGGATACCTTACATACGGTTCCTTAAACATTTTCACGGATATCGAGAACTCTGGTACGAAATACCAGTAATCACTCATCCAGGGCTATTAGAGCAATTAGCCTATCTGGAAAGTATCACCATGGCGGAGATACCTCAGGACCCGAGAAAAAGAATAACGGCGGGTGAACCTCTGGACACCCGACCTGACACCACCGACAAGACGGATGATTCCGCAATACATAGTCCCTTCCCAAGGACACCTCAGGATCCTGCATTCAGAAGAGGGATACTCCCCTCACACCGATCCTCTAGTGTCGCAAGCACTCATAGGATCTCAAGAGCGTAAACCCCGAAACCAGGAGAACACACTGCAAACCTAGCCAGGTTGGCTGCGCGTCTTAAAATTACATTGGGTCAAATAAGACGAGACATAAATACCTCGCTTGACCAAGCCAATATCGCCTTCAACCATTTGAAAGGGGCTACCCAAGACAATACCTTAAAGCTACTTAAGGTTCAACAGCAAATCATCGATGGACAGGACATCCACGACAATGATATCGCAATTTTGTTGATGCAGCTATCCGGCGTGGAAAGCGAAATAAAGGGGATCCAGGAGGAAATGATACGGGAAGTGGCAAAGAAGATTGACGCCCAGGAACGGCGTCAACAGGAACATGAAGAAGTAACCACGAGGTTACATGGGACACTCGGGGAAGAAAGCCAAGCGGCATTAGCCCGGGATCAGACTTTGGAACAAATGGTCCTCAGTCTACGGGCGGAATTCACTGAATTCCAGACCCAAAGTGGCACTCGCGAAAGAGAAGTCAATCGCACTTTAGGACAAATGCGTACGGATCAGAACGCGCGCCAAGCGGAAGTTCACAGGTCTTTTGACCAGCAACAACTGCAGAATATCGAGACAAAACAAACCCTTAAGGGGTTAACAGCGGCAATAAATAAAATACTAGCCGCAGTACCAAGTCCCGAAGCTGCAGGACCCGCACCTTTACCCGCAGTCCAGGAGACGGACAACAAGGAGTATTATGCTCCACCTACACGTCGGGAAAAGGGGAACGGCAGAGAAGCCGCTGATGCATCCCCCTCAGGTGCCCAGGGAGGTAACCCAGGGGATCCTAGTGACGATGACGATGATGACGATGAGAGAGGAAGACGGAGAGGAGGTCCTAGCCGAGGCAGGCAAGGACAAACACCAGAACAGTCTGGTATGGCAGAAACACTTGCCAATGCGATGGCGCTAAACATTAAGCGACCATCAGAACCACCCCCATTCTTTGAAGACAAGCCCGGACAAGATATATGCGTATGGATCTTGCAATGCACAGATTACTTTGAGAGAAACCCGCGAATCTGGGATGATGCAAGAGAACGGATCATATACGCGCTCAGTCGTACGAGAGGAGAAATGGTCCTTCCTTATACGGTATGGTATCGAAAAACCATGGATGGAATTCATGGGGAAACCCAGCAACCAGAGCTGGCGACATGGACTCGCTTTGAACATGATATGATCAAGCGATTTGCCACGGTAGAAGCCGAAAGACTAGCCCTTCGCGCAATGAAACTAGTCACATAAGAAGGAAGTATTGAACGATATTTGACCCTCATGCACAACCATAACATTCGTGCACGCATGACCGGGGAATCTTGGAGAGAAGTAGTCGCGGACAAACTTCCGGAACAGATTGTCCGCAGGATATCGGCCCTGCAATACACGACGGATCAAGAATGGGAGGAGGCACTAAGGCTATGCGGGCGGTCTGAAGAAGCACTGCTAGCCAGAAAAAGGATTGGGCGAGACCAACCGTCGAAGCCAAAAATAGTCCCTGAGGTCAAAAGAGAAGACCGACGGGACTCTAAACCAAAACGACAAAAGGATACTAAACCTTATGTCAAGGGAGGTGGAGCCCCATCACACAAACGGAAACGGGATGAGGAACCGGAGAAGCCAAGGAAAAGGTTGGGAGGTGCGACAAAGACCACCCACACAAACTTCGCCCAGGCACATACCGGTATTCCGCAGAGTGTGATAGACACTCGGAGGAAAGAAGGAGATTGCACACGTTGTGGAAAGAAAAACCACACCTATCAGACGTGTTGGAGAGATGCCCTTATATCGGCGGCAACGGTCAGCTCAAGACCGATAAAAATGGGAATTCGACGAGCAAGATCGGCTATTGTCAAGCCTAAATTAACACGCAGAGTCGCTACCGTCCAGAATCCAGCCAGGGAAAATAAGATCTGGGAACTGGCGGACGACGAAGAACTGACCTAGGTCAGTTTATTGGCACCAACGGCGACGGCGATTGGGTATTCAGTGTCTTAAAGGAACTGGAATCGAAACGGGAACCCCCTTTTGGCTGGGGTATATTGGGTACCGACCACGACGGGGATCGGGTAGTCCGTGTGCAACTACGGGAATCGAAACCCAAAATGATTAAAGCGGCGCGAAGCAAGTCTCTCCTTTCAGGATCAACGCAAGTAGGCTCTAAGTGAAGGAACACCACGAGGGACTTACGAGCTCGAAAACAAGAATCAATATAAAGAGAGTCTTGATCGAAAGAGAGGATAGTTAACTTGCCCACACGGCCCCGGAGCCAACAGTACGAAGTTCCTCGAGTCACCTGCCGGTTGCCTGCTACCCGTGTGCAAGCAAGTTACTATACCAAAGAAGTTGGGAGATAGCAATGCAAGATCTACCTGATAACAATACACGACAGGAGGACAACCGATGCGAGCCGTTCCACCTACCACACGAGTCTGAGTCGTATTATAC
>JACCEG010000540.1:35151-89584 GCA_014065205.1 Tuber brumale
TATTGTGCGTGGACAAAATTAAGCGGAGAACGACAACGACAACGGACACACAATTTGCCCGGTGATGGCAACCCTCATACATTCAACCACCTCAACATCAACCAACAAAAATAATAAAAAATAATATAAATACATAGCAGTAATCAGTACTTAGTATACCATCCATCAGCCTTAATAATTGCTTCTACCCTATTCACCATAGATCCTGCTAGAGTATCAAAAACCTTTGAATCAAGAAGTTCCCAACAATGAGTGATTGCCTCTTCAATTGTCTTTTTGACCACATCCTCAGGGCCCTTCATGAGATGGAGATCAGGATAGTGCTTAGAAAGCTTATCCTTAATCAGAGACCAGATATTCTCAATTGGATTGAGATATGATAAATAGGGAGGAATTTCCAGTAGTGTAATTCCATGCTATCTGAGCCACCTCATGAAGGGCAAGTGAGTTTTAGAATTGTCAATGATTAAAAAGACCTCCTCTATTCCAGACTCTTTCTTAATATCCTCCCATATGCCTACAAAGTCATATTGAGCATCAGTCTCAATAATTGACTTTCCAGTAACCCCACCACCAGCAGAAGAAGGATCAGGAAAAACAGGAAGAAAAAAACCATACTTTTGGCCATAAAAAAATCCAGTCATCATTTGGCTAACCTTTCTCTCTCCCCTCCTAGGAGTTTCCTCAACACAGTTCTTATTCCACTTCTCTTTAAGATATCTAAATATCCACTTTTTCCTTCTCCCCCCTCCTCTCTCAATGGTCACCTTATCTCCCCACATTGCCTTTCTTCTTGTTAGGCATATGGAAATCCGAGACTTGTGCACAGACCCACGGGAGGGTAACTGCGCACAGACCCTCAATTTACCGGAGCCAACACCCCCCTCCGGCCCCCTTATGGGGCCCGCACGTCATTAGCGAGATTTCGAGAGTTGCGTCCCATAACTAAAATGTCACATCAATGAAGCCCACATCATAACACCATATACGTAGCCACCGTCCGTCCGACCGCATGCTGTTCGCAGGATATATGAGAGGGGACCCCTGGCGACATCTGGGAAGTGGAANGGGCCGAAAGTGACGGGACGTTTTCGGCGAAATACTCCAAGAGGTTATCCCAGTAGCGGAAGCTATTAGGGGTATACCGAATCCACCCATACCCTTCTGAGATCAGCTGTAGGTTGGTTGGTCCTAGTAATAGGACCCCTCTACGGAGGCCGGCGGACCAAGGGGAAGCACGCTCAGAATGGAAGACCTAGAGAAGTCGGAGCTCCTTAAGATGTTGACTCGTCGGGCTCGGACTTGCGATTGGCACTAGGTGGCCCGGCATGAACCTGATCACTTCATGACTGAAGACACTACTGGAACGATAGTCAACAAGGCCAAAGTAATATAATAGTCAATACGGACATCTAAGTTAGAGGCCGCTGTTTGGAATAACAAATAGCGCAGTCATCTCAACGGAGGAATACTATTCCGAGTCCGCGAAAGGGTGTGATAAGTTTCGGGGTCAAACGGTGTTCGCACTTATAAGATTCTAGACGTTTGCGTATTAAAACCAGAGTAGTACTTCGCAGGCATAGTAGTTAGAAGTAGTCCGCGAACACTCCGACGCAGGATATAAATATCGAAGTGCCTCCCGAGCTTTACAGACATCATCAAGCAATGGAGAAGAGATCTTATCAATATAATATTGTTTTACGCTTTAAATCTTTACCTTCCTTACTTTATCGCGACGAGCCTTCCTCGACAGATTCTCCAATCTAAGATTTCAGGCCTACGTCTCTCAGTTATATACTAGAGTTTGGCGTCCGCCTAACACCCTCCTACGACACGCCGGTGTCATTCCGCATCATCATCTTCCTCGGGACTATTTCTAAGATCCTGGAAAGGGTTACGGCCACCTACCTCTCCGCCCTCGCCCGATTCCTGGGCCTCCTGTCCCCCCACCAAATTGGATCTTTTCCCGGTCTGAGTACCTTTGATGCAGCGGCAACCCTCTCTCACGAGGTTGAGCTTTTTATGTGCCCCAAGCTTAAGGTCTCAACCCTCTTCCTCGACATCAAGGGTAGTTTCGACAATGTCTCGGCCCCCATACTCTGTGGCAGGCTCGCCACTAAGGCGGTCGATCCGTACATGGTCTCGTGGATCTGGTCCTTCCTCCACGGTCGCTCCTGCCGCCTGGTTTTCCAGGGGGCCCCCAAGTCTTTTCACCTGTCTCTGTTGGCACCCCTCATGGGTCTCCGATCTCCCCCCTCCTGTTTGTGATCTATGTATGCTCTCTGCACTTCTCGGTCCCTCGGGTCCTCAACCTCTCCTACGTGGACGACTTCACTGTCACGGTCCTCTCTGGATCGTATCGCCGGAACGTCCAGAGGCTACAAGGCATCATCAAGGCACTCCAGGTGAAACCTGGAAGGCTGGGGGTGGCCTTCTCGATCCCGAAGACAGAGCTCATGCACTGGGTAACCCCGGCGCAGAGGGTCCATCCTCCCGCGATCCCTGTCTTGATAGACAGGCACCTCTTCCGTCCCTCCAAATTGATAAGTTGGCTTGGATACTGGTTCAAGCCCTCATCTACCTCCTGCACCAAAGGCACTACCTCCCACTTCACGAAAAGGCTCAGCTTGGCCCAGGGGGCCTTCGCAATGATCTAATGACTTTCTAGGCCCGGCAAGAGTCTCTCCCCCTTTCTCTGCCACCGACTGGAGTCCTCCCTCATCTCCCCCATCTTCCTCTATGGGGTGGACCTCTTCTCACGAAGTCTCAACCTCCTGGACAGGATGTCCATCTTCTGGAAGTCTGTTCCGAGATGGGTCACGAATTGCTTTTCATCTACTCCGATTGGCATCCTGGCATGTGAGTTGGTCCTACCCCCCCTCCCACTCCTAGTTCTCCACCGACAGAGGGTGGCGGCCGTCCGGCTTGTTTGCCTCCCCCCTGAGGCCAACCTGGCGATGGCTAGGCTACACCTGTCCTTTCCCACCTCATCCCCCTTTCGGGCTCTGGAGGACCACCACCGATACACTAGGGGTCTGACGTCCGTCTACGCCCCGCCTCCCTGGAAAACCGCTCCTCCCTGTCCCCTCATATGGAAACATCTTCCATTGGATGCAATTGTCCACAGGACCCTCCAATTCATTAATGCCGCAGGCCCGGTTCCAGTGGCCTCCCCTGACCTCCTTCCTCCCAACCAGCTTCCCTCGGCAGTGGGGACCCCAACTTACCAGTCAGTCAAGTTACGACTGAGTAATGCTCTCCTTAGAGACTGGTCCACACAGTTTCCCCCCCCACCCTACTACCCTTATGCCGCATCCCTTAGGCCCCACCCTTTTATGGGCTTGGGGAGATTCATAGCGGGCAGAATCTATCAGATGCGCTCGGGCAAGAGCTACCTCGCTGCCCACCTCTCCTGGTTCACTGACGACCCCTCCCCCTTCTGTCATTATTGTGAGGAAGACGAGGAGGATTTCGCTCATGCTATCCTATACTGCGAGTCTCAGGTGGAGCCTCGTGAGCGCCACCTTCGGGGGCTCACGGACATCAGCAGAGACAGCCCTCTATGGACCAATGAAGACTCCCTCCACTCCATGGCGAGATACCCCAACGTGACCGCCACAGGCTTGCCTCCCGGCATACCACCTGCGTGCTGAGACACCCCACTTGCACCCGCTTCCATCGACAGGTGTCTCCCGATTTACGGCTTTGCACCCTGAACAGGGGCGCCCACCTCCCGTTTCGTTCCAACTGATGGTTGCCTTTGCTTTTGGTCACTGGTTGAGTTTATTTTTCATCGTGAGTTTTGTATTTTGTTGCTTTAGTTCCTTGGGATTTCGTGTCGCCTATCGGACACTACTAGGAGAATTTTACACCTTGGTGCGATTATTTTTCTTTTGTGGTTGCAAGTTTTTGAGATTAAGGTTTTCTTTATACCATAGCTAGCGCTGCATGCAAGTTCTTGTACCATAAACAATGAATGTATGAAGATAAAAAAAAAAGAGAAAAGGAAAAAAAAAGACTGTGTAGAAAGGCTCTTCACACTTCGTTCTAAGTTATTTCCTTACTTATTACTTTATGCTTTTATGAATATAAAACCTTTACGCTCTTCATGAATACCTACCTACGAGACGAGGACTCTACTATAAGAGTCGAGTTGAAGAAAGAGTGCGATAGGCAATAAGGAACAGAGGCACCAGCGTCTCTCCTACCTTATCGCAGACATAGGTCTAAGAACTATCGTCAACAGAAGAGAACAAGAGAAGTATCGTCTACCCGTTGCTGAGAACTGACACCGGTTAGGGATCGTAACAGGTTACGAGTATCCATTTGATAATCCATATATTTTATGATTAGTTTCAAGGCTACTGTTTTAGACTCTTATATGTTACGAGAACAAGGCTCTCGGTAGCCTAAGAAGTGTATTTAAGAACTGCTATTCTTCACGTTAGAAGAGGCAGACTTCGACAAACAGAGTTTTCAATATACTTGGTTGAACAGTTGCCTTCTTCAGTTCACTTTGAGAATCTGTAGTAGAGATCCGCCAAACATCTCAGAGACTTCAGTAGTCGCGATATAGTAAGAAGTCTATTCCACAATCTCTGTTAAAGCCTCCGGACTTTGCTTCACTAGTTACCACCTTCGGTAAAGAACAAAGTCCGATAACCCTACATTTACCGCATCCCCCGAGAGGCAGTTACATTTTTTCAACTTCAGCAAGTTATCAAGATCGTAGGCGTTCCAGGACCAAGTAAGGGCAAGGCCCCTGAGAAAGGTTCTCAACAGCGCACGAGGGATTCCAAAGCACAGTTCATGAAAACTCCAGCAAAAGAGCAGGCAGTAAGTGACGTAGCTGCTCAGCAGTTATCCAGAGACGCTGCTGAACAATCAGTGGGAGAGTGATCACAGCAGCTATTAGAACCGCCAACCACTACCCCTGGAGTGTATCCAGAATCCTCAAGAAAGCCTGGAGGTATACAGGTAGCTCCACCACCACCAAGCAACAATCCAGATAGCTCCGATAGCAATGAAGGATCAGATGATATGGTCTCAGAAGCAGGTCTCGTGGGACCAGAAACCCCAGGACCAGGGGTTCCAAGACCACCCACTCCTAGACCTAACCCAGTTGTTACAGCTAAACTCAGCATCAAGGTACCTTCATTTAGTAAGTTTACAGGTGAAGGAGACGACCTCAAACCAGAACCATTCAATAGATGGTACAACTCAGTACAGTTATATCTACGCCTAAATAGGCTACGAACAAAGGAGCTTGGAGGAGGAAACTATTGGATCCTCTATACTGAAGGAAGAGCTCAAGAAGCAGCTTTCCAAGAAGAAGAGAATTTAGGTGAAGACATGACCAGAGAAGACCTTGTTGGATTCCTACGAGAAAGATTCCAATCTTCAAAACAGAAAGATGATACCTATCGCAAGGTCCATGAAATCACGCAAGTGTATAATGGCAAGATACAGAGAATATCAACCATAGCAACCGATTTGCTGATGTTCCGATTGTGCCTACCGGCAAACACCATCAGCGATTATGCCTTCATTCAATAGTTCTTTGAGAGCATGCACCCTAGGCTGCGACAAGAAGCGGAATTACAGTATGCTGAAACAGACACTATTATGGAAGTCACACAAAATGCAGAAAGCATAGATGCTATCCTGAAAGGCACCGTCGCTTATGGGAAGGAAAGGTTCGAGAAACCAGCAAAAGAATTCAATTGCAAACAAGAAGGGTGAAAGGACAATCGGAAAACAAACAACAAGCCCCACTCCAAACCTAAGGAACGAAAAGAAAAGGGTCTTTGCTATACCTGTGGAGGTAAAGGACATCTAGCGCGAGACTGTCCTAGCAAAGATGACAAGGGCAAAGGCAAGGGCAAGGCTAAAGTGAAGAAAGAAGTCACTTCCAACAGAGTGTAACAGGAACAACTAGCGGAAGAGGTGTTTATCAATGGTATAGAAGTAGAGGAAGAAGAGGAAGACATTATTACAATGGTGGTAAGACCAACGAATATTAAACCCTATGATTCTCTCGAAGGAACGATGCATATTAATGGTAAAGAAGTGAGAGTCCTGTTTGATATTGGATCAATAGGAGCAAACCTGATTAGTGCCACCTTTATGACCACGCATGGAATTCCATGTCAGGATTTGAAGACACCGATCAGAATACATCTAGCTATGAAAGGATCACAGTCTGAAGGTCATAAAGAATGTTCAGTCAACATATCAGCGGGAAAGCAGAGCATACCAGGAACCAGGATATTTGTTGGCAACCTAGCAAAATACGATGCACTAATAGGAATGCCTTTTCTGTAACAACATCAAGCTCAAATCGAATGTGGCAAGCTAGCAATCCTGTTTCCAAAGTAGAACGTTCAAATTGTTTGCATACCTACTAGTGGTATGATCCGAGCAGCAGTGATTAGCACTGATGGTGTCATGGACCAACATCCGGAAGTATTTTCGGAAGAAATACCAGAAAACCTACCACCCCTAAGGAAGATCAATCATAAGATAGATTTACAACCAAAAAAAGAGAAGCGCTCATTACCTACCTACTCAATACCGGAACGATGGGCAACAGACATGATCATATGGCTGAGAGAAAAAGAGAAAGCAGGAATAATCGCACAACAAGTAGTTTCATCGGCAGCTCCAATGTTTGCTCAAGAAAAGAATCATAAGAAACACATGAGACCACCGGTGGACTTCACAGCCAGGAATGAGTTAACGATTAAGGATGTTGAAACTATTCCTAACCAAACAATGATCCTGAACGCTCTAGGAAGGGCAGGATACTGAAGCAAAATCGATCTTAGTAATGCCTACTTCCAAACCAGAGTTGAACCAGAAGATATGAGCAAGAACGCTTTTAAGACACTATTTGGATGTTTTATTATAAAAGTAATACTACAAGGAGATATGAATACTCCAGGAACTTGCATGCGCATAATGTCTGATTTATTTGCCGACTACATTGGACGTTTTATGGGAGTATATATTGACGATATACTCATCTTTTCCGATACAGAGTCTGAACATTTGAAACACATATCCCTGATTTGCAATAAGCTTAAGGAAGCCCAATTCTATGCCAGTAGGAAGAAATCAGAATTCTTCGCCAATAGTATAGAGGTATTAGGCGATATTATCAATGATGAAGGACTCTCGCAAGCACTGGAAAAGATAGCGAAGATCGAAGAATGGACTATGCCACAGACCAAGAAACAGTTGCAGGAATATCTAGGAACAGCTAATTACATCAGTCAGGTTTTGCCACACATTGCAACCATTACCTCACCATTAACAGAACTCAATGGAATGGCAGAATTTGTGTGGACCGCCACTCAAGACTAAGCTATGGATAATGTTTAGGGAGTTGTTTCAAAATATGAGGTTATGAAACCACTACAAAATGATTCATCACTTCCAATATAGCTGATAACCGATACATCCAACACAGGTGCAGGAGCAGGGGTAGGATAAGAAAAAGCACCAAAGAACACTAGACCTGCTTCACTTCATAGCAGGAAGTTCTCTAATAGTCAAATGAATTATGGCACAACCGACAAGGAAGCACTAGCGATTGTTGATGCACTAACAGCATTTCACCATATACTTGTAGGAAGCAAGTATACTATCATCATAGATCATCTACCTCTGACGTACCTCAAGACTAGCAGAACACCCACTAAGAAGCAGCTACGATTGAGAGGCTTCATTGGGAAATACGATACCAAAATAGTGTACAGACTAGGAAAATGAAACTATTTAGCAGATGCATTATCCCGTCTTTATGATGAGAATGATGATTACCCACATACTGTAAATGACCCCATACAAGAAGACGATTCCCCTACTTCTTCACCTATTTCATCCTTTCTTTCTTGTGAGGAACCTACTATCGAACACGAAATATCTCGATTCGAACACCTTACAGTTGCGCACATTGGTGCTTATTCAGAATGCGAAAGTGACTGCAGCCTAGAGCAACCACAGCTAGATGCAAACGATTACAGAAATGCCGAACCCCTAAACGATTGCGAAGATCATCGAAGTTATAACAGTGGTAGGAGTGAGGAGGAACTTGAACATGCCCCAATTCATTAGGCATTCTGCAACATTCCCTTTTGTCCTGACCATGAAGAACTGAAACCCAAGATGAAGACTTACGCCGGCTCTCCATGCAGCAGTCCGCTGGTTATCAAAACTCCCCCTAACACGAAAGATGATTACGGTGATGGAGATACCCATTCACCAAGCCCCCACCTCGATATCTGTGCTGTCTAGGAGCGCGTTAAAAAGGTATTAGGACGCGTTTCTCCCACTACTAAATATCACAATTTCCAATCTCCAGAGTATTCCTACAATGAACCACTCTATGGAGGACCTCTCGTATTCTGAACGAGGTTCTGGTAGTGGAACCACCCTCCCTACCTCACGAGAAACGCGAGCTCTACAAAGTTTATGAGACATCTGATGAAGAGGAGGAGGTAACGGTATTAGAAAGAGTGGTCAATAGTAGAGATATCATTCAAGGAGTGGATGATATGAAAAGTATTTGGAGGGAACAGATAATCAAAGGATATAGGGATGACTCTGTCTACCAGCTAGCGAAGGATTCCAACCATACTTCACGTAACGGAATGAGGCAACATTATAGCATATGTAATGGACTACTCTATACTACCACAAGAGCAGGAGAAGACTGTCTATACATTCCCAATGGTTATGGAGTAAATGGAGAACTGCTAAGAGAACTGATGATAGGGGAGATACACAATAAAGGATACCATAGTGCCGATCGAAACCTCTGGTACGCAATGGAATATATCTACTGGCCGGAGATGAGGAAGGATTTCAAAGACTATATCCAGTAGTGTGATATCTGTCAACTGAACTGGGAAAGGACTACATTACCTATGGGCAACACCCTTTCACTTCCCTTTCCCTCCGAGATATTCTCGAGCTATGCTATTGATTTCATGGGGCATTTCACTAAACTGAGAGGACATGATTCAGTATTGGTGGTAGTGGATAGAATAGTTGGTTTCAGCTGGCTGATACCAACATCAGTGAATGCTACTGTGATATCAACAATGGACTTACTCCGGCATCATATCTTTATACCTCATGGAGTACCTACATCGATTGTCAGTGATGCTGACCCCCGATTCACCTCCTGGTTTTGGAAACAAACCTTGAAGACGATGGGAGTTGAACATATTATGGCTACACCTGGTTACCACCAGACTAATAGATAGGCGGAAAGAAAGATCAGGGAACTAAAACCAGCATTAAGGAATGTTGTTAATGCACGGCAGACCAATTGGCTTACCTTCCTCCCCGAAGTAACAGCTTACTCCAATGCAGGTCACTCCGATACTATTGGAATGTCCCTATACATAGCCGTGTACAGGCAAGAATACCAACTACTCAATACCTATAAAGTCAACTCTACAACTGTACCCGTATCTGATGACTACTACAATCGACACTAGGAGATCAAAAATGCGGCATACCAAGCATTACGGTTAGCTAGAGCAAGATCAAACACAGTGGCAGCTAAGAGGAGGAACCTACACAAACATGTCGAGATTGGGGAAAGGATTATAGTTTTTGAAGACCAGTTTGTAACGGAATCTGGCAGATCTTGGAAATTACAACCACGTTGTCGGGGTCCCTTTACAGTACTCGAATTGGATGAACATACACGGAACTACACTGTTAGCATGGATGCAAGGATGTACCAGAGAAAGAAAGGAGTATTCCACTGTTCAGTAGTCAAGCCTTACCACCCTAACGATGATTTTCGGTTCCTAGGAGGAGCATTTGCAAAACTGGCACCTGTAACCGCCTCTCGGGAGATGCGGTAAATGTAGGGTTAATGGGCTTTGTTCTTTACCGAAAATGGTGACTAGCAAAGCAAAGTCCGGAGGCTTTAACGGAAGTTGTTGAATAGACTTCTTACTATATCACAACTACTGAAGTCTCCAAGATGTTTGGTAGTTCTCAAACTAAAGATTCTTGAAACCAACTGAAGAGAGTAACAGTGCAACCAAGTATATTGAAAACTCTATCTGCTGAAGTCTGCTTGCGCTAACGTCGAGAATAGCAGTTCTTAAATACACTTCTTAGGCTACTTAAGATCCTTGTTCTCATAACATATAAGACTCCAAAACGGTAGCCTTGAAACCAAACATAAAACATATAAAGTATCCAACTGATACTCGAAACCAAACATAAAACATATAGAGTATCAACCGATACTCGAAACTAAACATAAAACATATAAAGTATCAACCGATACTCGAAACCAAACATAAAACATATAAAGTATCAACCAATACTCGAAACCAAACATAAAACATATAGAGTATCAAACTGATACTCGAAACCAAATATAAAACGTATAGAGTATCAAACCCTATACTATCAGGCTAGAGGCACACCTCGTTTCCTGAAACAAATTCAAAACTCAAACAATATCAACTGATATATGAAAATCCTGAACCAGTAACCAGTACTGGTTATACCCAGAAAACAAAATAAAACTTTTATTTCAAAACATAATAAGAAAATTCCTAATCCTCACTATTATAATCAGAATTCAAATCAGGATCCCAAAAACCTTTATCAACTGGGGGTACATTTTGATAGCTCTCAAAGCCATCCTTAGTAGGAGAATAACACATAGGAATAAACCCAGAAAATACTGTAGGAAACTCATCTCCTGGCATGTTATCTGTCCACCATGCCTGAACCAATTCCATCGCATGTTCCAATCCTTCCACCAGTTCCCAACTATTCTCCCTTGCTAGGTATCCTTTCCAACTAACTAAGAACTATCATTTTCCATATCGTTCCCCGTAATCAATAACTGATTGAACTTCCCATTCCTGTTCTTCGTTGATGAGAATGGGTGCCGGCTTTGCAAATACTCAACCTGGAAATCGGAAATCGTCGTTAGGGTGGTAAGGTTTGACTACTGAGCAGTGGAAAACTCCTTTCTTCCTTCGGTACATTCTAGCATCCATGCTAACCGTATAGTTCTGGGTGTGTTCGTCAAATTCGAGTACTGTAAAAGGGCCTTGCCAGCGTGGCTTCAATTTCCAAGATCTGCGAGATTCCATTGCAACCTGGTCCCTAAAAACCATAATTCTTTCCCCAATCTCGACAGGTTTGTGTGAGTTCCTCTTCTTAATTGCCACTCTGTTTGACCTTGCTCTAGCCAACTGTAATACTTGGTATGCTGCATTTCTGATCTCCTGGTATCGATTGTAGTAATCATTGGATGCAGGTACTGTGGTAGCATTGACTTTATAGGTATCAAGCAGTTGGTATTCTCATCCATATACAGCCTTGTATCGAAACATTCCAATAGTATCGGAGTGACCTGGATTGGAGTAAGCTGTCACTTCAGGGAGGGAGGTAAGCCAGTTAGACTGGCGAGCATTAACAACATTCCTTGATGCTGTTTTCAATTCTCGAATCTTTCTTTCCACTTGTCCATTGGTCTGGTGGTGGCCCGGTGTAGCTATAATGTGTTCAACTCCTATCGCCTTCAAGGTTTGTTTCCAAAACCGAGAGGTGAACTGGGGATCAGCATTGCTAACAATCGACACAGGTATTCCATGAGGAGTGAAAATATGGTGACGAAGTAACTACATAGTCGAAATTGCAGCAGCATTTACTGATGTTGGTATCAGCCAGCTGAACCCAACCGCTCTATCTACTACTACCAATACTGAATTATATCCTTTCCACTTAGTAACGGGACCCATGAAGTCGATAGCATAGCTCGAAAATATTTCAGAGGGAAAAGGAAGTGAGAGGTTGTTGCCTGTAGGTAATGTAGTCCTTTCCTGATTCAGTTGACATATGTCACATTGCTGGACATAGTCTTTGAAGTCCTTCCTCATCTCCGGCCAGTAGATGTATTCTGTTGCGTACTGGAGGTTTCGATCAGCGCTACAGTGTCCTTTATTATGTATCTCCCCTATCATTAGTTCTCTTAGTGTTTCTCGATTCACTCCATGACTCTTCGGAATGTAAAGGCAATCTTCTCCTCCTCTGGTAGTAGCATGGAGTAGACCGTTGCGTATTCAGTAATGTTGCATCATTCCGTTTCGTGAAGCGAGGTTGGAATCCTTTGCTAACTGATAGATAGGGTTGTTTCTATATCCTTTAACCATCTGTTCCCTCCAAATGTTTTTCATATCATCCACTCCTTGCATGATATCCCTTTTTTCCATGACTCTTTCTAATACGGTTACCTCCTCCTCCTCTTCAGGTGTTTCGTACACTTTATAGAGCTCATGTTTCTCGTGAGGTAGGAAGAGTGGTTCCACTACCGGAACTTCATTCAGGTATGCGAGGGGTCCTCCATAGAGGGTTTCATTATGGTAGTGTTCAGGGTACTCGGAGTTATGACATTCAGTAGGGGGTGTGCCACAGCCTAAAGCTTTCTTGACACGCTCTTTGTTGGTTCAGAGATCGAGGCGGGGGCGTGGTGATTGGGTATCTCTGTCATGGTGATCATCATTGGTGTTAGGTGGAGTTTTGACAACTGGCGGGCTGCTGCAGGGAGAGCCGACATAGGTTTTAGTCTTAGGTTTCAATTCCTCGTAGTCAGGGCAGAAGGTTATGTTGCAGAATCCGCAATGCATTGATGCATGTTCAACTTCCTCCTCACTCCTGCCACTGGTATAAGTTCAATGGTCTCCTCAATCGTTTAGGGGTTCACTATTTCTGTAATCGTTTGCATCTAGCTGTACTTGCTCTAGGCTGCAGTTGCTTCCGCATTCTGTATGAGCACCGATGTGCTCAGCTGTGAGAGCTTCAAATCGAGACATTTCGTGTTCAATAGTAGTTTCTTTGCAAGAAAGAAAGGATGAAATAGGTGAGGAATTAGGTGAATCGTCTTCTGATGTGGGATCGTTTGCAGTATGTGGGTAATCATCGTTCTTATCATAAACGCCGGATAAAGCATCTGCTAAATAGTTCCATTTTCCTGGTCGGTACACTATTTCAGTATCGTACTTCCCAATAAATCCTCGCCATCGTAGCTGTTTTTTGGTGGGTATCCTGCTTGTCTTGAGGTACGTCAGAGGTAAGTGATCAGTGACGATAGTAAACTTGCTTCCTGCAAGTATATGATGAAATACCGTCAGTGCATCGACTATCGCTAGAGCTTCCTTGTCGGTTGTGCCATAATTCATTTGGGCATTAGAGAATTTCCTACTATGAAGCAAAGCAGGTCTGGCGTTTTCTAGTGTTTCTCCTTGTCCTACCCAGGCTCCCACACCTGTGTTGGATGTGTCAGTTATTAACCATATTGGAAGTGACGAATTATATTGTAGTGGTTTCATAACCTCGTATTTTGAAACAACTCGCTTAACATTATCCATGGCTTGGTCTTGGGTGGTGGTCCACACAAATTCTGCAACTCCGGTGAGTTCCGTTAGGGGTGATGTAATGGTTGCAATGTGTGGCAAAAACTGGCTGATGTAGTTGACCGTTCCTAGAAATTCCTGCAACTGTTTCTTAGTCTGTGGCACAGTCCATTCTTCAATCTTCACTATCTTTTCCGGTGCTGGTGAGAGCCCTTCGTCATTGATAACATGGCCTAACACTTCTATGCTGGTGGCGAAGAATTCTGATTTCTTCCTGCTTGCATAGAATCGAGTCTCCTTGAGCTTGTCACAAATTAGGGATATATGTTTCAAATGTTCAGACTCTGTATCAGAAAATATGAGTATATCATCAATATACACCCACATGAACCATCCCAGGTAGTCAGCGAATAAATCGGACATTATGCGCATGAAAGTTCCTGGAGCATTCATATCTCCTTGTAGTATAACTTTGCTGACGAAACATCCAAATGGTGTTTTGAAAGCATTTTTGCTTACATCCTCTGATTCCACTCTTGTTTGGAAGTAGGCATCACTAAGATCAATTTTGCTTCAGTATCTCGCTCTTCCTAGAGCATTCAGGATCATTGTTTGGTTTGGAATGGTCTCAACATCTTTGCTAGTGATCTCATTTCTCGCTGTGAGGTCCACTAATGGCCCCATTCGTTTCTTGTCCTTTTTCTCTTGCGCAAACATGGGTGCTGCCGATGAAACTGCTTATTACATGATAATTCTGGCTTTCTCCTTTTCTCTTAGCCATATGCTCATGTCGGTTGCCCATCACTCCAGTATCGAGTAAGTGGGTAATGTGCACTACTCTTTCCCTGGTTGCAGATCTAGCTTATGATTGATTTTCCTTAGGGGTGGTAAGTCTTCCAATATTTCATCAGGAAATACTTCCGGGTGTTGGCTCATGACATCTTCAGTACTGATCACTGCTACTCGGATCATACCAATAGTAGGTGTGCAAATGATTCGAACATTCTGTTTGGGAAACAGGATAGCTAATTTGCCACATTCCATTTGAGCTTGGTGTTATTCTAGGAAAGGCATTCCTATTAGTGCATCGTATTTCGCTAGGTTCTCGACCAACATTCTAGTTCCTGGTGCACTCAACTTTCCTGCTGATATGTTGACTGAACATTCTTTATGATCTTCGGATCGTGATCCTTTTATAGCTAAGTGTATTCTGATCGGAGTCTTAATTCCTGACAAGGATTTCCATGCGTGGTCACGCAGGTAGCGCTAATTAAGTTTGCTCCTATTGATCTGGTATCAAATAGGACTCTGGCTTCTTTGCCATTGATGTGCATCGTTCCTTCAAGAGCGTCATGGGGTTTGACGTTTGTTGGTCTAGCAGCCATTGTGATGATGTCTTTCTCTTCATTATCTATTTCCATACCATTGATAAACACCTCTTCCGCTAGTTATTCTTGTTCCATTCTGTTAGAAGTGACTTCTTTCTTCACCTTAGCCTTGCCCTTGCCTTTGCCCTTGTCATCTTTGCTAGGACAGTCTCTTGCTAGATATCCTTTACCTCCGCAGGTATAGCAAAGACCTTTTTCTTTACATTCCTTAGGTTTGGAGTGGGGCTTGTTGCTACTTTTCTGATTGTCCTTCCGTCCTTCTTGTTTGGAAATGAATTCTTTTGCTGGTTTTTCGAACCTTTCCTTCCCATAAGAACCAGTGCTTTTTAGGGTACCATCTATGGTCTCCACATTTTGTATAGCTTCCATAATAGTGTCAGTTTCAGCATGCTGTAATTCCGCTTCTGGCCGTAGTCTAGGGTGCATGCTCTTGAAGAACTGTTGAATGAAGGCATAGTCACTTATGGTATTTGCAGGCAGGCGTGATCGAAACATTAGCATATCGGTTGCTATAGTTGATATTCTCCGTATCTTGCCATTATACACTTGCGTGATTTCATGGAACTTGCGATAGGTATCATCTTTCTGTTTCGAAGACGGGAATCTTTCTCGTAGGAATCCAATAAGGTCTTCTCTGGTCATGTCTTCACCGAAATACTCTGCTGCTTGAAACGCTGCTTCTTGAGCTCGTCCTTCAGTATAGAGGATTCAATAGTTTCCTCCTCCAGCCTCGCTAGTCCGTAGTCCATTAATCCAGAGGTATAATTGTACTGAATTATACCATCTATCGAACCCTTCTGGTTTGAGGTCATCTCCTTCACTAGTAAACATACTGGGTGAAAGTACTTTGATACTGAGTTTAGCCATCAGAGCTGGGTTAGGCCTAGGTGTCGGTGGCCTTGGGACTTCTAGTGCTGGGGCTCTGGACCCTGAGGGTCCTGCTTCTGAAGCCATGTCGTCTGATCCTTTGTCGCTATCAGAGCTATTTGGATCGTTACTTGGTGGTGCTGGAGGTACTCGTGTACCTGTAGGCTTTCTGGGGGATTCTGGGTATCCTCTAGGGGTAGTGGCTGGCGGTTCCAGTAGTTGTTGTGATGATTCTCCTGTCGATTGTTCAGCAGCGTCTCTGGTTAGCTGCCTAGCAGCTGCTTCACTTGCTGCCTGCTCCCAAGCTGGGGTCTTTGTGAACCGTCCTTTGGAATCCCTGGTGCGCTGTTGAGAACCTTTCTCAGGGGCCTTGTCCTTACTTGGTCCTGAACCGCCTTCTATGTTGATAACTTGCTGAAGTTAAAAAAAGTAACCGCCTCTCGGGAGATACGGTAAACGTACGGTTAATGGGCTTTATTCTTTACCCAAAATGGTAACTAGCAAAGCAAAGTCCAGAGGCTTTAATGGAAGTTGTTGAATTGACTTCTTAATATATCGCAACTACTGAAGTTACCGAGATGTTTGGTAGTTCTCAAACTAAAGATTCTTGAAGCGAACTGAAGAGAGTAACTGTTCAACCAAGTATATTGAAAACTCTGTCTGCCGAAGTCTGCTTCCTCTAACGTCGAGAATAGCAGTTCTTAAATACACTTCTTAGGCTACTTAAGAGCCTTGTTCTCATAACATATAAGACTCCAAAATGGTAGCCTTGAAACCAAACATAAAATATATAAAGTATCAAACCGATACTTGAAACCAAACATAAAACATATAGCGTATCAACCAATACTCGAAACCAAACATAAAACATATAAAGTATCAACCGATACTCGAAACCAAACATAAAACATATAAAGTATCAACCAATACTCAAAACCAAACATAAAACATATAGAGTATCAAACCGATACTCGAAACCAAACATAAAATATATAAAGTATCAAACCCTATACTATCAGGCTAGAGGAACACCTTGTTTCCTGAAACAAATTCAAGACTCAAACAATATCAACTGATATATGAAAATTCTAAGCCAGTAACCAGTACCTGTTACAGCACCTATCCTTATCAATGAAGAACAGGAATGGGAAGTTCAATCAGTCCTAGATTACAGGGAACGATATGGCAAAGGACAGTTCCTGGTTAGTTGGAAAGGATATCCAGCAAGCGAGAATAGTTGGGAACCAGTAGAAGGGTTGGAACACGCAATGGATTTGATTCAAGCATGGTAGACTGATAACATGCCAGGAGATGAATTTCCTATAGTATTTTCTGGGTTTATTCCTATGTATTATTCTCCTACTAAGGATGGCTTTGAGAGCTATTCAGATGTACCCGCGGTTGATAAAGGTTTTTAGGATCCTCATTTGAATTCTGATTATGATAGCAAGGATTAGGAATTTCCTTGGTATGTTTTGAAATAAGGGTTTTACTTTTGTTTTCAGGATGTAACTAGTACAAGTTACTGGTTTAGGATTTCAGGTATTAGTTGATACTAATTGTGTTTTGAATTTATTTCAGGAAACGAGGTGTACCTCTAGTCTGAGAATATAGGGTTTAATACTCTATATGTTTTATGTTTGGTTTCGAGTATTGGTTTCATACTTTACATGTTTAATATTTAGTTTCAAGTATCGGTTTGATACTTTATATGTTTTATGTTTGGTTTTGACTCTTGGTTTGATACTCTATATGTTTTATGTTTAGTTTCAAGGCTAGCGTTTTGGACTCTTATATGTTATGAAAACAAGGCTCTCGGTAGCCTAAGAAGTGTATTCAAGAACCACTATTCTTCATGTTAGAAAAGGCAGACTTCGACAAACAGAGTTTTCAATATACTTGGTTGAACAGTTACCTTCTTCAGTTCGCTTTGAGAATCTTTAGTAGAGATCCGCCAAACATCTCTGAGACTGCAGTAGTCGCGATATAATAAGAGGTCTATTCAGCAATCTCAGTTAAAGCCTCCAGACTTTGCTTCTCTAGTTACCACCTTCAATAAAGAACAAAGCCCGATAACCCTACATTTACTGCATCTCCTGAGAGGCGGTTATAGGACCCCTCTACAGAGACCAGCTGACCAAGGGGAAGTACGCACAGAAAGGAAGACCTAGATAAGTTGGAGACCCTTAAGATGCTGACATATCAGGCTCAGACTTGCAATTGGTACTTGGTGGCCTGGCATGAAACTGATCACTTCATAACTGAAGTGTTAGGCGGATGCCAATCTCTTGTATAACTAAGAGATGTAGGCCAAAATCTTCGTTTCAGAGAATCTGTCAAGGAATGCTTATCTCGGTAAAATAGGTAAAGTAAATATTTATATAGTAAATGATTTTCTATTAATAAGATCTCTTCTCTGTTGCTTAATAATGTCTGTAAAGCTCATAAGGTACTTCGATATTTATATCTCGTGTCTGAGTATTCGCGGACTACTTCTAAGTACTATGCCTCCAAAGTACCACTCCGGTTTTAATACCCAAACGTCCAGAATCTTATAAGTGCGAACACCATTTGATCCTAAAACTTGTCACACTTTTTTACAGTTATGGAATTGTATTCCTCCATTGAGATGACTGCGCTATTTGTTATACCTAACAACCGTCTTAAACTTAGTTGTCCGCATAGACTATTATATTACTTTAGTCTTGTTGACTATTATTCCAGTAGTGTCTTCGGTCATGAAGTAATCAAGTTGATGGCAGGTCACCTAGTGCCAATCGCAAGTCCGTGCCCAATGTGTCAACATCTCAATGGTCTCCAACTTATCTAGGTCTTCCTTTCAGAGCGCGCTTCCCCTTGGTCCATCGGTCTCCATAGAGGGGTCTTATCACTAGGACCAACCAACCTACAGCTGATCTCAGAAGGGTATGTGTAACTGGTACAGGTTACTGGTTTAAGATTTTCATGTATCAGTTGATACTGTTTGTGTTTTCAATTTGTTTCAAGAAACGAGGTATGCCTCTAGCCTGATAGTATAGAGTTTGATACTCTATATATTTTATGTTTGGTTTTGGATATCGGTTTGATACTCTATATATCTTATATTTGGTTTTGAGTATTAGTTTGATACTTTATATATTTCATGTTTGGTTTCGAGTATCGGTTTCATACTCTATATCTTTTATGTTTGATTTCAAGGCTCCCATTTTGGAGTCTTATATGTTATGAGAATAAGGCTCCCAGTAGCCTAAGAAGTGTATTTAAGAACTGCGATTCTTCACGTTAGAAGAGGCATACTTCGGCAGACAGAGTTTTCAATATACTTGGTTGAACAGTTACTTTCTTCAGTTCGCTTGGAGAATCTTTAGTTTGAAATCCACCAAACATCCTTGAGACTTCAGTAGCCGCAATATAGTAAGAAGTCTATTCAACAACCTTGGTTGAAGCCTCCGGACTTTGATTCACTAGTTGCCACCTTTGGTACACAATAAAGCCCATTAACCCTACGTTTACTCTATCTCCAGAGAAGCAGTTACAGTATGGGTAGATCAGGTATGTCCTTAATAGCCTCTGCTACTGGAATATCCTCTTGGAGTATTTTGCGGAAAATGTCCCATCACCTTTGGCCCATATTTTAGGAAACCTAACTTTGGAGCCAACTATCTCAATTCGCCTTTAAAGGATTTCTTCTGTCCCACTTCCCAGATATTGCCAAAGGTCACCCTGCATATATCCTGTAAACAGCATGCGGTTGGACAGACAGCAGTGACGTATATGGTATTATGAAGTAAGCTTCATTGTTGTGACATTTTAGTTATAGGAGGCAACTCATGAAATCTCGCTAATGACATGCAGGCCTCGTGAGGGGGCTGGAAGGGGTGTTGACACTCCGGAAAATTGAGAGTTTGAGTGCAGTTACCCTACCATGAGGTCTGTGCACTTTGTTTCAGATTTTCATATGCCTAACATGAAGAGACTACTGGAATGATAGTCAACAAGACTAAAAGTAATATAATAGTCTATGCGAATAACTAAGTTGGAGATCACTGTTTGGTATAACAAATAGCAGAGTCATCTCAATGGAGGAATACAATTCCATAACTGTGAAAGGATATGAGAAGTTGCAGGGTCAAACAGTGCTCACACTTATAAGTTTCTGGACCGTTGCGTATTAAAACTAAACTAGTACTTAGGAGGCATAGTTGTTAGAAGTAGTCCGCGAACACCCTGACACAGGATATAAATATCGAAGTACCTCCCAAGCTTTACAGACATCATCAAGCAATGGAGAAGAGATCTAATTAATATAATATTGATTCACACTATAAACCTTTACTTTAACTATTTTATCGAGACGTGCCTTCCTCAACAGATTTTCCGATCAAAGATTTGGCCTACGTCCCTTAGTTATACTAGAGTCCAGCATCTGCCTAACACCTACCTTCTAGTATGTTGAGAATCTCAGCCTAAGAGACATTCTCAGACACAATTAAGATAGGGGGAGAAGCATCGGTGGATATTCTTCAATGAAAACAGCAAAGCCAAGGGAAAGAGAGAGTGACAGTTCAACTTGTAGTATATTCAGAAGAGCATTCCTGTCAGGCTTGAGAGACTAAATCCTTAAGGAATTGTAGGCTCTTTAAACACAAAAATTGTAACTTAGAAAACATAACAAAAATACCCTGTCCAAGGAAATAATACAATATTACTATTGTAGTAGTGAAATATAAAGCAAGTGCCAGTGAAGTCTTAAAGCAGAGAACTTAAAGTAACAGGATTTAACTAACAAAACAAGTAATAAAATTTAAGCAAGATTAAACTAGTTGTCACTACTAATATACTAATCTAATAGTAATTGTAACACAAGGAAATATCCAACTGGGTAGTAGCATAACAAGTAGGAAAGATAAGTACTACCAGGTAAGTCCTGAGTAGGTGAAACTAACATTAAGCTAGTTACAGTAGTAGGAAGACAAAAGGATTTCATTACAGCTATTAAGCTTTACCTACTTTGTATATGTCTGAGCTCTCAGTTCTTACTCTAAAGTATTACAAACTTCAACTGATATTTTATTCTGCATAATACTTAAAAGTTTGTATCTAACTATCCTTATAATTTGATTACTTACATTATCAGAAATATCCTCTGAAACTCTACTAAGTCTAATTGAATCTTCAGTTCTAGACAAAAATTGCTTCAAGCACTGTTGTTGCCTCTTTAGATAATATCTTCAACTTTGTTCCTGAGATATGAAGGGAATTTGTATCTCTATTCACCTTAGGTTCTGAAGCTACAGGCACTCACAATTGATTCTTGTTCAGTCCTGTATGAGAACCCACCTTGGTTCTATTACTGCTAGCTCAATAATTATCTACACAGGTGTGGATCTGAAGTCCTCTTTCTGATGCTTTCACTCTTGTTATTTTCATACTCATTTCATATCTGATATATGATTATACTTGTCCTGACCACAGAGATTTTGTGCTTTTACACAATATCTCTGAACTTGTTTTTTATTGGCCACTTGCTTTTGTTTTTTCCACATTATTTTGATACTACTTGTATAGTTTATTATTTTCTACTAGTGATTATTTTGAAATATTAATATTTACCAATTGAAAGGACTTCTTCTGATAAGCAAAAAACCTATATACATTGTAATCAATACTGGTTATTTGATTACTTATATAGGAATTTTAATGCATACAAATTGAGAAGGCTTAGAATCTCAGGCTTGTTAGACTGGTGAGGTTTTTATATTATATTTTATGTTTGATTTAAGTTATCAATTGATATCTAAGTTATTTGGTTTTATTTAGGCTACAGGATAGCCAAAAAGATGTATTTAAGAACTGCCATCATCTGAAACTTGAAGGGGCAGACTTTGGCAAACACAGGTCTGAATACACACAGTTGAGCAGCCATATCTTTTCAGTTCATACTTTAAATAGCTTGCAAATTCGGGACTTAACTAGCTAGCGATATAGTACTAGATAGCTGTTCAACAATCTTATTGAGATCTCTGTTAGATATATCTGTATGCAACTTCCTGGAGTTTAGGTATAGCTACTGATAAACCCTATTGAGAGACACTTTCACCTGATGTGTTACACTCGGTACCTCCAGGAAAATGCATTACATACATCTTGTTCTGGTTTTGTTAGAGGTTATAGAACTTGAATGCTTGAAGCTTTTAAAAGAGCGATAGGTATTGAAGGTTATAAAAGTAGTATGCTATTGCTTTATCTATGGTCAATGTAAAAAACTATAATATCTTGTATCATGACAGGTAGAGTAATAATAATTTCCTTTTTCCTTTTTTCACTAGTCAAAAGTTATTCTTGGCAACTAATAATATATTATTAAACAATATGAGATAACAGGCATTATAGTTGTTATGATGCTTTAAAGTGTTAGACTTTTCACGAGAAAAGTGGGTCCACTTCTAGTCTTCCAGAATCATACTCGAAATTGTCATTCTGTTGATCTATTTATAACAATTGATATCTATTCTTATACTGTTTTTGTCACCTATACTCTACAGTATTTTTCAGACTCCAACTAGATATATTCTATTACTTATTTCACTCACCAAAATTTGTACATTATGATCTTGAACTACTTTTTCATAAAACAATTAATAATAATAAAAAAATGTAGGCCCTCTTGTCCCATCAAGTTGCTTCATCACCTATGTTTTTTTTCTTTCTTTTTTTTCGAAACAATTTGCCGTTATGATTAACTAGTTCAAGATCGCATTTGCCTTGATTTGAGGACCCAGTTTGTGTCACTTTGCGCCATATTAAGACTCCCGGTCCCGGGCATCAACCCCTAGGACGGCGGTCCTTGTGAAAGACGGACGCCATGCCCTGCCCTAGAGGCCCGCGACGGTTGGGAACACTGATCACAAAACATCACTCGATAGACAAGAACCTGTTTTCTCAGCACACGCCCTGCGAAGTAGGACCACCGCACCGGCTCAGCCGGCTGGACGAAAGCGGGCTCGCGTTAGCCTGATGTAGGAATATATGGAAAACCTATCAAATAATATTATGATAGAATTGTCCTATCGGGTGACATCCCCCACCCACTAACAGAAAATTGCCAAAGATACCATCTCCGCCAACCCCACCACCAGCAGCGCTTGCCCGCGCACGAGTATACCACAACCACATCGATATACGTCCTTCATAATCTTCACAGCTGCTGGATGGGTGATGGAAGAGATTGGTGGATTTCGGGAATTGTGGGGTAGTGCCCTATCATCGACAATCACTCGACATTAGGAACTAGACATGGACCACTATCAATGGTTGCTATGGATAACACTTTTCGGAGCTACATAAATAATATACAAAAATCGAGAAGCCCGCCGTATGCAGCCCACCCACCGGTGGCCTACGCTCCGGATATGAAAATACGAATACGCTGTGAGCCCAAAACCACAATTGCATCCCCCCTTCCCTCCGTTACCTCCCAATTCTTTTTCCGCATGTGCATCATCTGCAGTTTCCTTCAATTCCTCTCTTTATGCACCCGAACCATCTCCTTGTGCATCTTGCTGCTCCCTCTCCGCCATTGCCTCCTCCTGCAGCTTTCTTTCCTTCTCTACCTCGTGCTGGCTAACCTTTGCGGCATGCCTATACCTAGCCTCCAGCTTCCTCTGAAGCCTTGCAACCTTCTTCGCCTCCTTTGTCTCATCCTTCCTGATAGCACGGGTGTGTGTGGAGAACGAGAGGATGGGAACTTGATGTATTTCCTAGCTACGAACGTTGCTACCTAAGTGAATACATGATTGCCAAGCCGTGACGCCCACTCTGCTCTCCAACCCTAACGTCCGTCCGTGAGGTAACCCCAGTACTACATACCACATGCTAACACTTCCGAGCCCGCAGGAAGGCAGTTGTCTTATCATTGACAACAGTCCACGCCCCATCATCATGAAAATCCATGATGGCAATCAACTTTGACTTAAACCTCTGGTTGCCATCGCCAATCTCTATCTTCCGGCTTGTGCGAGATTTCGTTCCAAGCGGCCGGAGATCACCCAATCCGCTCTTCCTCGCGTCTCTGAACTCCTTTTCTCCGAGGCTCTTAGGGACAACCCAGCATTCAATGGAGCCTGTCGGAGTGCACATGTCGAGTGACATTCCCGTTGCGCTTGGTGGGTGGAAGGATGATCCGCGGGAGGGTTAGACTGTAATTGCGGAGTTGTGACGCTGTATATGGGCTTTGAATTCGCATGTCGGGTTCACCGTCGGCGGGGGTTACGCCAAAGTTGTCTATCGCGGGCTGTTCTCCGCGCAGGTGCGGCACCACGACGGAAGGCGACGTATGGGTACTCGAGGTCCTCATGATTTTTGAATGGCTCCTCTATGAGTCTGTGTAGATAGCAGGCACTCATAGAGCTTTGAGAAGCTACAGTATTCTTTGCGTCGGGTGCCGTCCGTGGGGCAAGAGACGAACAGGGGGCATTCTTCGTGCCCTGTGCACGGGGCGATTATAGCGCCGGGCCCTTTTTCGATAACGGCGTTGGCGGAGCCGTGGGCATTCGTGGTCGGGAGGGACTGGGGAGCTTCGCCAACCTCCTTGATGCATTGCTTTAGGATAATGGGGCGGGCGTGGGCGATGGCCTCGAAGCCCATTGGCGTGCCCCTCTAGATCATCGAAGGAACGCCGCCATTCGGATTTAGGTATGACCAGAATTTTTCAGTGACTTGCCGGCTGTAAAACGACTTCACTATCGGGCGGAGTCTGTTTGTATCAATGATCAGATCATAGTGTTCTCTCGGCTGAGTCTTATTCTTCTCCGTCAGAGCGCCCCGCGTGTGGTGTGCGTTTTCGAAATAGATATCCGGGGCTTGGGCAATAAACAGAGTATAGTTCAAGAGCTTCGAAACCTTCTCCCCAAGAGCGATGAGCCCGGCGACAACAGCCCACAATCTACTCCTTTCCCACGCCGTCAGAGCCTTCCCATCCGGACCAGGTGGCGGCTTCCCCGTTCTCTCCGAAAACGAATCCTTCCATCCCTCCTCTTCAGCTTCGATAACACTCCGCTAAGCAAGTACCCCAGCGCCCCGACCCCCAACATCAAGCACATTGTAAACACCCGGCTCCCCCCATCCCTACTGAGCACCCAAGCGCCGCCCAACCCCCCCGCAGCCCGGTCAACGAACTCAAACACTGAACATGCAACCCCCCATCCCCCTGGCGAGCAACACGTCGGGGTATATACCCGATAGGCGGCTGTTAATCGGGTTCAAGGGGATAGTCAATTGGTGCTTACGACGCTTCCTCGCCTAGATGGCTGAGAATTGGAGATATGGGCAGGCGAGAGTCCTATGCGCCAAGTCCGCTAGATGCCTAGTGGCGACATCCGCGATCACGGACTCTGTTTGGTCCCTTGCCAATGGCGGAAGTCTGGTCTGAGACGCCGCCAACTGACCGACGTAAGTGAGCGGGTGTGTCCGAAAGACAAGAGGAGAACCATCGGCACGCAGGCCCTCACCCCTTCCTCCTCCTTCCTCCGCCCCTACTCCTTAGGGGTGCGCGATTTTCTGTGCAGCCTGTGGATATTGGGCCTCCTCCGCGGGCGTTTTCAGGGGTGGAAAATGGTTGAGCGTCTCGTCCGGCTACAGCACCCGGATTAGGCGGCCGTAGTACCTCTCGCAGATGCTCTGACCGCCCTTTTCCAGCAGACCGGCGGGGAGGTAGTCGCCATATTGCTCAAGTATCAGTCGAACGTATTCCTCCACGGGCAGTTTTTTTGATCACTATCGCGGGGGGGGCCAACAACAACGGAGGGGAAGTGGCTGCTGAGTCCCTCGGGCGGTTCCGGAGCGTGATGTAGGGCTGGGGGATTGGGAGGGGGGATTCGCGGGCGGGAGCGGTTCCCATGTAACTCCAACTAATATACTATACCGTAGAGGCAGTGCTTCTAGTAGTTGGTCTTTGAAACTTTCGTCCTCAATTGCATGATTTGTCTTGACAGGTGGATATTGGAGTGAGTGAAGCTCGGAGATAAAACTGCTTAAGGGCTGACCCGGGAGAGGTTTTGTTAACGGAAATTGATTCCAATTACGAGTCTTCTTTTGATTGAAGCTCTACTGTCAAAACGCTCTTTAAGTGTCTCGAACACTTGTTTCCAAGGATCCATTCTTTTTCCAATCGCCCAGGTTCGCAGGTCCCCCCGGTTTGCTTGTGGTGTGGTGAGACAGAGGTAGGACTGGTTGGGCAATGGGAAAAATTAAGCTCCTTCTGATGTCTGCTACGGCTATTATCTGTGCGGTAAATGGGTTGTTAACCTTTACAAACAAGCGCTCATTACTCGTACCATTTTGGGCAGACTTACCTCTGTGGCGAAAGCACCCACCAATGATGGGGTTTGTAGCTTACCGCTATTGTACTCGAGAGGCTGTACGAGTACTTGTGAACCTGAACATCGCGGGTTCGTCAGTGATAATCTACCGTTTACCACGATAGCCACACTTGAGAACTCTTGCTCGGTGGTTGTAAAGAAAACCACACCTGCTACTACGGGCATTCAAAGTTAGTGACTATAAATTTATGTCTAATGAGGTAGTACTAACCAGGGTTCTAGTATGACAGGTTATGCAGGGAGATTAGTGAAGGTAATTGATATTGATCACTTGTTCCAGGCGGAGATAGTATAACAAAAGTTGTCATTTGGTTTGCCTGGTAAAAAGGCATAGGAGCAGCAATCCCGTATAATTGATATTATTGACATGGGTAATAGTAATACCAGAAACATGTCTAACACCAACTATTCATCCAGTTATTCCAACTGATGCATCCTACTAAGTGGCTGTAGTGTACGGAACTGCAACCGACAAAATATCACGATTGGAGAACACAAGCCGAAACTGCTCAGTCATGTACTTGTATGTGCCCAAGGTCAGGTCCTTATCAGCGGGAGCTTTTTGTGGTAACTTGTAATTGTCCACACGGTCCTCAGGCACTGTAAAAACAACCAAAACATTTTTAAGGGTCTTAGGTAATGCTTGCAGAACAGTGCGGACTCCATCAACTTTTATTTCGTGTGCCAATGCCATGGTGATCTAAAAGAGGATCAGGGTTTGTGTACTGATCACAACTAGGCTATCAAATGATTCCTGAGTCCTGCACCGAGGCTGAAAATAGGTCCCAATGAGGCTAGGTTCTACCCCTTTGCCACCAATATCCTGGAGCTGCCTTCCAAGATCAGCAGAAGTTGTAAAGTATCGAACTTCTCCAGGGCTAGCGGACTTGATATTAAAAGTCAGGACTTTGAGGGAATCTTGGTGGGAAAGCCAGTCTGCTTCGAATTCCCCCCCCTTTCGCAACCAGTCATGAGCATAGGCCTCAAAAAACCACCCAGCTGACGTTCTCAGAGTTGGTTGCTGACAAAGAGATTGGAATATCTTATACCCTCACTCTTTCACACCGATGTTGGCCTGACTAAGTATTCAGCAGGCGATCCACCGTGTCATAATTTCTTGCCTATAGCTGGTATTCTCTCGGCAGGGATGCATGAGAAGAATCTTGTGAGTCTTGAAACATCCAACTGCAGTTGACAGAGAACCAAATTTATATAGAGAGAGGGCTTGTTGGATTTCAATATCGACAATCTGAACATAGGCCATAAACTTTTGCTGATACTGGGCGGTATCAAGCTCAGCGGGAACACTGAGGAGGCAGGTACGAGCAATTGGCCCTAGGCATACGAAGGTGGTATAAAGGTTTTGGATTTCCATAGGGGTGGGATTATTTCTGTCAAGGCTATTGTATATTAGAAGATGATTAGTATAAATATTCTTATTCTGATTGGAGAGAGACTTTACGTGAAAGCAGCATATATGTCATCTCATTCCCAATTATTCATAAATATTTCTCCTGGATTTCTTGCTTTTACCCAGTCCCAAGAAGCATCAACCTTTTTCTGTGACGAAGCAAGGATGATAAACCAGCTATGCCAGTGACTATTCCAGTGGAGATCAGTAAGGGGTGGATCGGTTAAGATCCAAAGGTTACGCTTTGTTGTATTTAGGAGATCGAACAATTTGCGGATATTGATAAGCCGGCCCCGATAGATTTCATCAAAAAAGTAGCAGTACTCATGTCCAATCAGTGATCCCAAGCGGCCAGTCCGTCTGGCTTTGAGTACGACCAGACTGACCCAGGCTTTTTCAGGGACCACTGGGCCGGACTGTGGGAAAGCGGCTTTTCCAAACCAAAGCCGGGCCTGGCCTGAGTCACCTGCAGGCCGATGTTTCAAGTGATCCCTTGTGTTTCGTTACTAAGAAATATTTTATTATTCAACTGGATTAATTTTTTATAAAATCACGGGGTTAATACATATTCCAGAGGTAATTAGAAAGTTGTGTGAAAGATGGTCTAGAGTATCTTGAGGTCGGACAGTATATCTGGGTATTGTGGTGGTTAATCGGTGGATGACATGGATTTGTCTTAAGTGAGATCTGTAGGACTAGAGGTATGTTGCTCCTATTATCCTATTCCGAGTGATTAAAAATGGAAAGCCTGCGCGCCGTCAATAGATATCTTCGGGTTACCTGAGCATCTGACGGCTTTGCCTGGGCATCTGGCGGCTTTGCCTGGGTATCTGGCGGCTTTACCTGGGCACCTGCCGGCTTTGACCTGGGTTGCGCCAAGACTCAACCTGGCGGTTGCCTGGGCACCGCCGGGCTTTGGCGGCCGCTCAGAATTTCGACCGGACTGACCCAGGCTTTTCAAAACAAAGGCCGGACTGACCGGACTGCCGACCCGCAGTCCGGCCCATAGTCCGGACTGGCCGCTTGGGATCACTGTCTCCAATACGATATATCGTCGGACGACAAGTGACAAGTCGCTTCACAAGGAGGTACAAAAGCAATGTTGTTTTGCCTTTTTAATATTAGCAGTTGCATGGGGAATATTAGGGAACCCGGTTCATACCTGAGCCCGGTTGCCCGGATACTTTGTAGTCAAATGGAACACCTCTATACACAAGCCTTTCACCTTCTTCATTTGCCCATTTTCCAGATTGGGCATCTTCGAGGACTTGTTCAATGCGAAGATATTCGTTGGGGAGAATGAAATCCATTGTCAGCGGGGGCAATGACTTTGTGGGTTTAACTTTGAAATACCTCTGCAAGGTTTTCTTCTGGGATATTGCAGTAAGCTGGAATGGGGAAACTGGTACTCGAAGTGTAGCCGCAGAGTATTCAGGATCCACATAAAAGTCTGGTTGTGGTACTTCCACTTCAAACTCACTTATTTGGACGGATGAACTCTTGCCCCACAATTCTTCATATAATTTCTCCATATGGTTGAGTTATGGCAAGCAATGCATGAATGGAAAGAGGCTTTCAATCTGGACTTAAGTCTAGCTCCAGCAAAGTCGGGGGGAGAGGATGCAGCCGGTGGATGAGGAAGGAAAAGAGTTATTCACTTGGGAGAATAAAAGATTGAGGCTAATAGTATGGGAGAAGGAAATTTTATTTGTATTGCATGGGAGTGGAGGTGATGTGTGTGGTGCGTGAGTGGTATAGGGGCCACATAAGCGGAATTTATGGGGGGAGGACAATAGTCTTGTTTAAACCTTTCTGCGGATCATATCTTATCATACATCTTGATGTAACCCCTAATGGAGTAATATTGCGTATATTGCTGACACAAGTAAATCACCATTACGATTACTGAGAGACACTATCAGTGTTAAGAGACAATCTCCGCGAATTGCGCAAGAGTGGGGGTCTAAGACCTACAGTACAGTCGCACCTCGCCAAAATCCGAAGAATCTGTCCGGCACAACGAGGGATCCGGGACAACGGGTTAGGCTTTCGTGGAAAAGAATTCAGAGTTCATAGAGATTCTTACGGGACACCGAGGTATCCGGTTTATCGAGATCCGGGACAGCGAGGTGTGACTGTATAATGAATAACAGGCTATCCGGCTCATCACGAGCTGAAACCAGTTCAGAAGGTGGCTTCAGTGATACACTTACAAGGTACAGTACAATACGTTACAAGTACGAACCTAGCAAAGAAAGAAATCCCCCCCCCCCCGGTTTTCCATACAAAGCACCAATTTTCAGTACACGCCTATCTAGCAACAACATATTAACTTAGAGATTTTCATGGCTAAATCTCAGACTGCAGGAATTATTGCACAAAATTTAGGAGCCTGAGTTCTAAAGGGAATTTCAAAATCTGTGCAAAGACAGCCCATTTGAATGGGATTTTGCACAGCAACGAGGTAAGCCAACCTCATTCCTCCATGTTAGTGTCTAGGACTGCCAATAAAAATTGAAAAATTTATAATGCTAAACTCCCTATGGATGCCTTGCCTATTATCACAGTTTCGACGATTTAATGTGGTTGTTTCTATTGGCTGATTAAAAATCGAAATTTTGTATGAAAAACCTGGCGGGGAAGCACGTTTCTTTTTATTGCCAGGTTTGTACGGGTATAAGAAAAGTAGCACGGCGCATAGGTAATGTTCCAGCAAAGGTGGTATAAGGTACTTGAGAAGGAGCCATTGAGAATGAAGGTTTCTTTTGATACTACACAATTGATAATGAAAGATCTTGGTGAAAGATGAAGATGACCTCTTCTCCGGCACATTTACCATCAAATCAAGCACTTACAGGTGGTTGATGATATACCTAAATCTCTGAACTGGTATGATATACTTTTTGGTAATATTCTCAATTTTTGGTTGGAGACTGAGGTTTACCGGCTCACCTAAAAAGCCAACATCCCGCTGCTGTAGTTTGCAATGCATGTGTAGAGTTTACTCTCCTCTATTATACTACCCGTATTATCTCCTTTTTCTTGTTTCTATGAGTGATCACCAAAAGATACATAATCTTTGAAGTTGGGAAACTATATGGTGAAAGGTGTGGTGTAAGAGGCAGTTCACCATCGCAGCATAATTTCTGTGAGAAGGTAGTTTTGTTCCCCACTGTACCAGAATTTTGTCCAAAATCCACCCAAGCCCCCCCCGGCACTATACTTACTACCGGTACTTGTCCCGGGCAAGAAGTATTCGAAAATATGAGTCATGAATTTTCTGGGCGCTCATAGACGCACGGATTTTTGCCTACTCGGGTCAGGAGGTTAGTGATGAGGCTGACAGGGGTACGGGTGGCCGAGGATATATGTGCATGGCGCGGGAATCTCTGCTCGAGTACTTGAGTACTGTTGATGTCCTCGGCCACACGCTCCCTGTCAGTCTCATCACAAAACCTCCACACCCTAGTGTCTTGGGAACCTCTCTTTTCAAATACGGTACAGTACCGGTACTTCTTGCCTGGGATAAGCATATCGGCTGATGTTAACCAAAGGGTACGGGTAACTGCAAATTTAAATGCATGGTATCGAAAATGTTTGCCCCTCTCTTAATTAACCAATTGTCTCGCATTCCCGGTATTGTAACACGGGACTAACTGCATTTGTAGTAATTATTGTAACTTATTATCCCGCGTGGTTCGGTTATGATAGACGATCGTTTCGGATCAACGCCCTGTTGGTGGGGATATCAACATCCAACGCTTTGGCGCATCTTGCGTCCAAGCTAAACGACCCCCACAAGACCGCACCGACCCTAGTTTAGACTCGTATTGCTTGGAATCCTGTCGGGTGTCTGGGCCTACTTGTAGGAGTTTCATGCTGGGTTCAGATCCGGCTAGAATACCGGTATCTGTTACCAGTATTGCAAGCCCTTTCTCTACAAGTAAACTCTACTACTTGTATGCTGTGCTCAAGTACTGCACAGTACTGCGCTCCACTAGACTAAAGTTTATCCCTGCAGCACTGTGAAATCGAATAATGGGGGCAAGTGCTACGGACTGACCTCCTTTGGTAAGGTCTCGTGTTTTTGTTTTGTTTTTTTGTCTCTCGGGCTGAACAGCTTTGATTTTGCTGTGTTTTCACCCCTTTTCCAAAGTGCCGGCAGGGAATTTCTGACTGCTTGTACTCGTACCGTCGTACACTATATCATAGGAGTTCTACCGGTAATGCTCGAGCACACAGCACACGGTTGGTTACCGGGGTTTGAGATTTTACGCACTGATACTCGGGTAGTGAAACAGTGATTAGGACCCGGGAGTTAGGTACTAATTTCTTCGGGAAAGGCACCCCACTGCCCGAATATTTTGTGCCGCATCCCCTCCACTTGCACAATACTCATACGGTAAAGAGCTCATTGACTGTTGCGGCAATGAAACTCGTTGCTGACAATATTTAGATGACTGGTAGAACACCGGTACTACGTAGCGATTCTGGATAGAAACTTGTGGGGTCGTTCGCTTTGCCTGGAGCGATCTACGGTGCCGTGCTTTCTTCGAAGTATACTGTTGCACCTTGCTATAATGAACGCCAAGAATCAGCACTTCGGACTGCGCTCACTAATTTTTACTATGGGGGGTTCACTACTCGAGATATAGCAAGTTATTTTCAGGTGTAAATTGACTTTTGTGCTCGCAGGAACCTTCCTGAGACACTAATTCTTGGCGTTCGTTATAGCCAGGCGCAACTGTATACCTAATCGTCACAATAAGTGTATGGTGGAAATTTATCGTGGCCGGGATGTTGAAACAAGAGGTTGACCATCTCTTAGGGACTGATTAGCGCCCTTAGGACCATTGTTAGTCAATAGGACGGGACAAAGCATGCCTATGTAATCCATTTGGTGGCTCCGATTGGTTAGGTTTCAAACAATAGGTTCCATGGTCTGAAAGCCCAGAAATGTGGCGCCAAACCGCCCCTTAGTATCTCGTATCGAATTCCCCGACCACGGGTATGATACTTCCTCCCGTAAGTTGGATGAATTTGCTGCCTCGGGGTTCCTCGGGCTTGTCCTAAGGAAGCCGGGGTTCGGTAGAACCGACGGATGGGAACGTGGCAGAATTTATTGGACAAAAGTGTCTTTCATGCTATCTCATTCCATTTTAGGGTATCATGGGGCACCAGAAATCGGAGGAACTTGAGTACAATACTGTGAAAACCCGCTGTATCCACTATCTCCGATCGGCCTCTAATCTCCGTGTTTCGAGACAAAATGCCTTGAGAAAGAATAGTATTTCCCAGACGCGGTATAGTTTTTGTATGAATCTATTCAACAAAGTCTATTATGGCTTAGTAGGGTCATTCCCATTGCGCATACCCCCCGGCCAGCGCGCCAAGTCTCCGATCCCCGATAGTGGATACAGCGGGTTCTTACGGTAGTTTAGGAATGGCTTATTACTGCCCCAGGGGGAGGTCGTATTCTCTTAGGGATGGACTTTAACACCCTGTCGAAAGCACGCGTGGGGTAGGTGGGTGGGTCAGCTATTCATCTCCTTGGTATTCTGCCGCGCAGCTATTTGAACGAGTTCCGAACCCGGGCGTTGCGAAACAATGGAGCGCTCTTGCTATGGACTTGAGAAACGGTTTGAAATACAGTACAGTACTATCAATTGCAGGGGTATATGTTTAATACGGCATACCATCTCATACCATCGATTAGAACCTTTGACCTCCCCCGCACCAAGACATTATATTTAGCATTGCTCATCGGAACGGGTGAATATTGGCGAAGGAGGCGGTGAAGAAAAATGTATTTCAGGAGCTTCTAGTACTTTTTATTTTTTTGTCTTTTTAGCTCAATTATTGGGGCAGATGTTATGGGCTCTTTTTGGAGTTGATATTGTGCCTGATTAGGATGCTTGAGTGCCCCAACCCACGAATATGTATCCCTATTAGTAGGAGATAGGAGAAAAGAGTAACCTTTTCAGGCGGGCGAACTCTGCCGGGGATGGGTGCACCAAAGCCGTAGGAAAAAAATGAAGGTTTTCTCCATCGAATTGTGACGGTATGGAGTGTGTTGGGGGTCCGAATTTTCTGTGGTGGTAATGTCTTGGGCAACGGATGGTATCTATATTGTACTGGAGCTTTCTTGGCGTGTACGACTGAGATCCTCTAGCCACAGAACAGGTATTGGAGCCACACACCAGGTCGCTCGAGGGGGAGGGTACCTGTAGAGGAGAAGTGGGAAAAGTACCGTAATAATAATCGAACAACAAAGGTGGGTGTTGGCAGGATGTTCTTTTATTTTTTCCCTGCTTGGGGTCTCGGGGGCCTTTTGCTAGTTCGGTGGTACCGGTGACTTATTACTTGTCCCAGGCCAGTAGTATTTGAAAACAGGGGTTCGCAAAATATATCACAAAAAGTCAGTGCGTGTATGAGCTCCCAGCCGAAAACACGACTCGTATTCTCGAATACTCGAGTACCAGTACTTCTTGCCTAGGACAAAGTAGATATGTACCCCTGTAATCGATAGTGTCTTAACCCTTTTCTCTATGGGCTTTCGCAGGGAGTGCTGCTCGCAGCTTGTGTGGTACAACTCCCTTGAGGGGCACCTGCACTAATTGCATTGGCTCGACTTTAGTTGGTCTTAGGTGCACTGTACTCGAGTATATAACATGGGGGTGGTTCTCACCATCTTCAGCTCCTCGCGGCTCTGTGTCTCCCACATTCCATATAGTCTATCTTCTCCTGCTTGATGCTTCTCTCTTTCGCTCTTTATCTTTAACTCACTCTTTTGTAGATTTTAACTCACTCTCCTGGACTGGTATCCTTCGTTTTTGACAAACATCACAGGTCTACACAACTCAAAAATTTTCCATTCTTTTAATCGTCATCAATCAATCAGTCAAAATGGTTAAATTCGTCTACGCTTTCTCTGCTCTTGCTGCCCTTATTGGTGCTGCCAACGCTCACGCCTGGGTTCACGGTGTCTACGTCAATGATGTTTTCCAGGGTGATGGTCGTTCAATCTACATCCGCTCCCCTCCCAGCAACTCTCCCGTGAAGGATGTTTCTTCCACCGACATTATCTGTAACGTTGCGAACACTGTTGCCCCCTCGAGCGTTACTGCTGCTGCTGGTGACAAGATTACCTTTGAGTGGTATCATGATAAGTGAGAATTTCCATCTGCCATTATTTTGAACATGGCTGACGATTCCGCAGTCGTGGGGACGACATTATTGATCTCTCCCACAAGGGACCCATTACCGTCTATATTGCCCCAGCAGGTTCGCAAGGCGCCGGCAATGTCTGGACAAAAATTGCGGAGTCTGGTCTTAGCGGAGGAAAGTGGGCTGTGGAGACCCTCGTCGCTAACCGCGGAAAGCACCATGTCACCCTGCCCTCAGCATTGGCTGCTGGGGACTACCTTCTGAGAGCCGAGATCATTGCTCTTCACGAGTCAGACACTGATTATCTGGTCAACCCTGCTCGCGGGGCTCAATTTTACCCATCTTGCTCGCAGTTCAAGGTCACCGGTTCCGGAACCGTCACTCCTCCTGGCACGTTCGGCTTCGTGGGCGGTTACTCCCACAATGACCCTGGAATCCTCTTCGACTTGTATAATGGTGCGACTAGCTATAGAATTCCTGGACCCGCTGTGTGGGATGGAAAAACCGGTGGCTCTGCTCCTGCTCTTTCGATAGCTGTTGCTCCTTCTACCACCCCTAGTGTCACCGTTGCTCCCGCCGGCATCTCCGTGCCAGCGGCCACCTCCGCTTCCGCCCCAGCGCGGACCAGCTCCGCCGTTGTTCCTGCTGCCCCCTCAGCCACCAAACCTGCCAGTGGTACCTCCGGCACGGTTGCTAAGTACTACCAGTGCGGCGGAAAGATCCACACTGGCGGAACCAACTGCGTCGCTGGCACTAAGTGTACGTTCCAGAACGAGTACTACTCTCAGTGCTTGTAGGCTGTTTCTTGATGATCGGAAAAGTTTCTTTTTTTTCTTTGTATTACTTTTGGTGTAAAAACTTTTGTTAGTTTGTCTGGAGGATGTTCTCGTAGGGAAGATTTGTTGGCTGGTTGGTTGTAGAGTCGGGGTCCAAACTATTCTGGACTCAGTTTGCTTTGGTAGTCGGTGGGTGGATTCTTGGGTGAGGATGTCGGTGTCTATTCTTGTATCTTATTTTTGTACGTATATAGCATGTTAGTTAGCCGGCTGGTTGAGGGAGTTGTGAATATAGCTGGAGCGAACACTTGTCGTTTGCTCATCTTATTTATGTCACTTCTGTTCGCCGTAGCGTGGCTCTGGAGGAATGTGAGGGTGATTGGTATTTTCCTCAGGATCGTACATTTGTTTCCGGGTATCCTTCAGTGGAGTATGCATCGATGGCGTGCTCTTTTATAGGTGTCCTGGAAGCCTGCCTAAAATCAGAATTTCGGGGGTAAAATTTCACCTCAGAATTACGGTGTGTAGCTTTTGCAATAGCCTCTGGGGACTTCCGGCAAAATCACGCGGGATAGGACTATAATGTGGTCTTTGTTCATCTGTCTACTCTCGCGACTCGCAAACACCGGCAGAATCTCCCCCCAAGGAAGCAAGAAAGACCCCCCGACCAGCAGCCCTTCTAGCCTACCAGTTTCCGTCGTGCTGGAGACTGACGGGCCGTCGATTAGCCATTCTAAGAATTAGCAGCAGTAAGTAGTCAGCTGTTGCACCGTACAAGGTTAGAAGGAGAAAATGAAGGGAGGCTTGTCCTGAGCTTTTGTTCCGAATTTTTATTTTGGGTTTCCCTTGGCATAGGTTATAAACCACGGAATATGCTGTGCACTGGCGAATTGGGTTGGGTTGAGTTGGGGATATTGTGTGCATTCTTGTATGGTCGGAGGAGGAGATAGAGGTGGGGGGTGCTTTGCGTGTTGAGTGTCACTGGAGATCACTCGGCGGGGGTTAGGGTTCGAACTGTGTCGTACCGAGCCTAGGATACGATACGGTACGGTGCATTGCCGCAACTGAGCGTACTGTAAACCTTCCAGGGCCGGTAGCCGGGCCAGTAATAGTTGTCGGGAATTTCTCCAGAAGACTTGGGAAGGTATGTACTATACACAAGGGGTTGAAGGAGAAGATCAGTGGTCTGTGGGAGTGGGTAATGGGGGATAAGGAGGGTATTGGGGTAACGACGACTTGCCCATGCGTTACCCAGCCTCCGGCCTTAGGTCTCAGAGGGGGGGCGCACCTAATTAATTCCCCGCATCAGAACTTTGGCTCAAAATGCTGTTGGTCCGTATTGTGCTTTTAAGCTGTAATTCACGGTGAAGTGGCGTACCGTATTATAGGTGACCTTGATGAGTTCCGGCGGGTGTGCGACTGGACTATTGGAAGCACTGGATTCTGGTTGGCAACAACACGATTGCCTGCCATCGGCAGCCAGAATTACGAGCGAGATGCTATAATTGCTTAATCTACATAATATATTCTTATATATGCTCTCGCATGTATACAGTAATAGGCCAATGGTATAAATTTCCTCTAGCCACTTCTCCAAGTCGCCACTAGTCGTGAAAGTATTGTTCTACGGCCGGGTATCCCAAGACCATTACCGTAGGAACTGGAATGATTAAGGATGGCGGTAGGACGTCTAGAATCCCCCCCCCCCCATTGGATTAAGGGGAGAAATTAAAGCACCTAGTTGAGACCGGGGCAAAGAAAATATAACCGAATTTACCAGGAGATGCAGCTCCAACGTCCTGGGGAGATTCTCGACTATTCCAGGTATATTATTCCACAGATTCACCCCCACACATCTATCATAAGACTGAATTTCTCTATATCTTGATAAATACCACTCAGCTGGAGATGTGGCGGCCCTGCCCTGATAGTGCTGGTAATACTGTGTTCGGCCAAACTATATACTAGTAGCATAATTTCAGACAAGCTCCGGACCTCGGAAATACGCAGGCTCTTGCGATGAAGCTATCATCTATAAAGAACTCTGTGGGCAAGGCAAACCCACCGGGTTTCTTGTATCATAGCGTGTTTTCAAGCCCTCGGTGTAATTAATGTTCTACTATCAGATCGGTTAATAATACGGTAACTTTCTTGAGTTTTGATTTTACATTAATACCACTGGTTAATGTTTTTTAAACTTTGGGGGGTACTTACACTTTTACCACGGTGGGGGGTGGCCGTGGTCCAATTGGCGTTTCCAAAAATGCAGTTGCAGTGGTGAGAGTATGATATTAACCCCCTGCATGCTTCGTGGGTACCTGGTGGTGTCGGAAGTCTTTCGTTATATGCTGTGTAGTCGGCATATAATTTGTCGATGAGAAGTAGATATCCGCAGGTATCATTAGATGCCGGCAAATGCCCTCAAATGTCTACAGGTGTCTACAGATACCTGCAAATAAGATTCAAGATCTGAAGATATCTTCTGCTGGTTCAGGGTTGGAACACATGAAAATCAAAAACGTTCCTGTAGGATTAAACCCTTGACAGTAGTGTGGATTCTGGCCAATTTTCTATTACTCAGTATATTCCTAAAGTGTAGAAAAATCACTTTCATATCCACGGCTATCACTGGATCATCTAGCCATCTTTTCCACGACTTCGGTATCATTAAAAGCCTCCAATCCCTCGTACTTTCCCCAATGGCCTTTTCTCCACTACTTGATTCTCCGAGCACACCTCATCCTGATGATCCACTCTCGCAAACTATTCCTGCTTTTACTGACCCTGTTCAGCAAGTTAGATACAGCTGTTCGGGTGAGAACATAAGTGCACACACCAGATCTCCGCTAAGTTCTGCGCCCAGCGGTCCATTAATTCCCACCCCTCTAAGTAATAGTGGTAGAGATAATATATCACGCCGGTATAGTCATGTACGTGCAGAAGCCGTTGATACTCGCTCTAGTGTGTTCTATTCAATTTGTTTGAGTGTATGCACACGTCCTAAAAATTCCGAGTCCCCAAAATTAGAGAACTCATGCTCTATCACTCGTAGGCTGGTAGAGATCTACAATCTCGGATTCTCGGTAGGTCTTGGCAAATTATACCCAGAAGCCGGACTGCGGCCCACAGCTTGGCGGGGCCAGCTCCCAGAAAACCCCAGCCCAGGCAGGCTGCTTGAGGACACAGTACCAATAAAATACACATGTTCAGGTGATGTGGAGTTCTCGCAGGAAGCTTTCTCTCTTGTCCCGCAATATTTCGTAACATTGCTACTTTCTCCTATTCCTCAATATCTGTAGGCCTCCAATTGCTTCCTCCTTCGCACAGAATAAACGGGGGGGGGGCATCTGCTATCAGACGATGGCTGATATTTCTCTTTAAAATTAGCCTGCCTAGGGTCCTAGGGGATAACGAAAATATAGCCCTGTTCAATATGGTCGGGCTAAAACACAGGAACAAAAGTGAAAGAGGTATGAGTGAGGTTTTGTGCATGGTGGCTTATCCCACTAGTAATGTGCTTCGCCGGAAATTGTCGGTGCCCTTTGCCCAAATATCACTTGGTAGAGACAATCTTAATAACTATTCCAAAAATACAGGCACAATATGAAGAGTATATTGTGGATACACTTTAGTGAGGAAGAGACAGTAGTGTAGTAGCGAAGGGTAGATAATTGTAGCCTTAATTTTCTTAAGCAATATGGGCACTGACTGCTGTTATGTACAAGTGCATATCCTAATTTGAATGGAAAACAATCAATGCATTGCCTTACCCTAGAAGCAATCTTTACCCCCACCTCTCAGACACGCCTCGAACCTGGCCAACCCTGCCACTGCGGCCTTGCGTTTCGCTAGGTCCTCTATCGAGATCAGAGTAGCATTGGATGTCATGTGCCGAGTAAATCGTATTTGCTTATTCAGGTCGTCTCAGATATTATAAATTTTGCGGTTGCTGTCTGCAAGTTTCTCGGTGAGGTCCATCTCGGCATGTTGCAATTTCTTCTTGATGTCTCAGACGTTGACGAGGACCAAGCCAGTACAGAAAATCGTCGTGATCGGCCCTGCGAACTCACGACCCAGTTCTTGATGAAATGCATTTGTCAACCGGTTGTCAAGTGAGGATAATATAAAAGAGACAAAAGGGTATACTTACGACAAAAAGTTGAAGGCATGACTATTCAGGGGTCTTTAATATTGTGTAGGAGGTGGCTGCGGAAAATGAAGGTGTCTGAAGAACTACATTGGAAGGGTAACTCGGTCTCTAAAATACTGGTTTTGGTAACGCGCGTCACATGTTCCCTCCTTAATTGGTACTGCAGTAGAAAAAATGTTGCGCCAGGGAGATTAGCCGGGCACCGAAGGGGACCCGCAGCAGATAAACGGCAGGTACTTTCATTGGTTATCATCGAGGGCTGCGATGTAGGGCTATTTCTGAACGATATTGGCTGTATTTAAGTAGGCTGCTGGAAGAACCCTGCTCGGTGTATGATATGCTAGAAGGTCTCGTCGTTCTCTTTCAATATATCGTAGACAGTACAGTATTAGGGTACAGTATTGACTACTATGTTGGGCTGTTTTACGCAATGACTCTGAAAGAAGTCCTTCTCCATCGCCTTCATTTCCATGTCGGTATCCATACCCTTCGTGTACCTCTTAACATTTTAAAAATGCGTTGGACTCCAGAAAGGCCGTTCCTCGGGCAAGCTGCCTTCAACCTCACTATCCACATCACCGCCGGAGAGCCAGTAGTCATTCAACTCTGGCCTGCAGAACAGGTATATTGAGGCGATAACGTGCATATTCGAGTGAAGCCACTTACGACCGCAGTAGGGCACATGGCCCCTGAACATATGCAACGTGTATAGGCGCAAATCCTCGTGTAGACACTTCCGTGCCTTGGCAGAGGACTTGTACTGGAGGAGGAAGAGTTGAAGTGCGACACATTCTTGACGATGTTTGATTTTATTCGGATGAAGTTTATTGCTGTGGAGAAGTTGGTCAAGGAGGAGTCGGTTATGAATTCTAGCAGGTAAGATAGTGGAGCTCCTGAAGGTCGGGGCAGTGGGTGTCAGGCTCCTTTTGCTCCCGCCGGAATCCGAGAATTGGTGGGGGGCAGGCTTCCTCTGTTGAGGAGTCTCGGTAGGATTTATTCGGGTTGGTTGATTGCTTGGATTTTAGCTTGGTATGGGAGGGGTGGAGATTGCGGAAGGCGAAAGACATGTCATTGCGGTCCGTCTTGGTGGTTAAGGTTTGAATGATGTCCTGTTGGCTGAGTAGCCTGAGGCTGCGGGGAAGTTTGTTAGAATCCAAGAGGATCAGGTCAGGTACTTGGACTTTAGCTCGTCTGTTAAAAGGTCTCTAATTAGTTCATAGGAAGGGGAATAGACAAAGGAAGAAGAAAAAAGTGATCGATAGGAATAGGCTTTTGGCAATGATAATAGGTACAGTACTCGCATGGATATTTTTGTTTCGCTTCAATTTGGTCCGTCACTTCTACCGGTCCTTCACTTTGCCGAGTCTTTTCCTATACAAGTTTGAAGAACGTCTAACTCACCCGACAAGGACGAAGCCCAACCCCGGCCCCCAGCCCCCGGTTCGGTGCCCCTCCCCTCTTTTGCTGGGATCACGCATGGAAAGGTGGCATGGGGCGGGTGTGTATGTTGGTTTTGGCAGGGGGTGGTGGTGGTGGACGACAACCAGGTGATCCGGGAACATGAAATCGTCCATTGCTCGACGGGGGCCTGGAGAGCGTTTGTTTTTTCTTTTGATATGTGTATTGTATTGGAGGAAGGGTATCGGTTATATATATATATATATATTTTCCCCAAGTTGTCTGATTTGGGGGGAATAGAGATTCTCTCGGGGCCATGTTTCCCCGACGGACCGCTGGTGTCAGACTTCTTGTTACCCACGTTACCATTATTGTGCTGTACTGACTTGGACAGGGGAAAGCTGTCTTGAGATTTTGAAATTTTCTCTCAAAGTGAAGGGTTTTTGTTTTCCTGGTGTTTTCTCCGGTCGCTGTCAATATGGGAAGCCTAGAGCCGCTGAGACAAATTTCTTTTAGACTACAAGTACGAGTACTGTACTGTACAAGTAACTAATCACTGACTACCAGGGAAAGATTAATTAGTACTTGGTAGAACGGAGTTGAGCCACAGGTCACTACGGTAGTACAAGTATTCTTGTCGCCGGAATTAGTCTAGTGATGGGTCACATGGTCTGACTTCTCACAGACTCTCATCAGAAATTTGGTTAGGCGATCCATGGCTAATTCCGGCGACAAGGAGCAAAAGTGCTTTTCATCCGTCCAATCACCATGAGTTACCTTATCTCACTCGATATCCGTTTCCGTCATCCAGGGCATAATTGGACGACTGGAAAAAATCTGGGGTCGAACTAGGATTTACTAATCGAGCAAGCGATCTTTGTAAAAAATCGTACCCCACTTGAGCGTGTTTAAATTCTCCCCGTATGCCCACTTCCTGAAGAGATATTGCGAAAGAAAGCTGCTATCGATGAAACAGAAGGGAATTTCATCCGATTGACGAAAAAAAGGTCTGAAAAAGAAAAAGAAAAAGCAAACAACAATGGCACCGAAAGTCCTCTTTGTCCTAACGTCGCAAAAGGTTCTTGGCGAGTCTGGGAAGCCGACGGGGTGGTATTTGGTATTTCCTTCTATCTATTTCTCCACTATTTCTGAGGAGCGAGGATAAACGGCATTGTGCATTGATTACTGATTGTGAAAAAAAAAGCCCGAGTTTGCGCATCCATACCACGTCCTCTCCCCGCATACCACCATCACTGTCGCTTCTCCGGCTGGCGGGGAAGCCCCGCTCGACCAGGGCAGTGTAGAGAAGTTCGGGGCCGAGGACATCGCGGCCAACTTCCTCAAGGAGAAGAGCGAGCTATGGAAGGATACTATCAAGCTCGAGGATGTGAACGCGGAAGACTACGACGGGATCTACTTTGTCGGTGGCCATGGGCGTATGTTCTCCTCTGCTTCCAAACGATTGCATGAATAGTGGAATGGTATGAGAGGGCTAACCCTTCCTGGGAATAGCAATGTTCGACCTCGCCCGTGCACCCACCGTGATCTCGCTCGTCAAGGCATTCGCCGATGCGGATAAGCTCGTAGCCGCCGTTTGCCATGGATGTGCCGCGCTTCTGGACGTCGAGCTTTCTAATGGAAAGCTCCTGGTTGACGGCGAGCCGCTGACTGCGCTCTCAAACGCGGAGGAGGATGCAACAGGTCTCTCCGTTGTAATGCCCTTCATGCTGGAGACGGAGTTGGTGAAGAATGGCGCAAAGTATGAGAAGGCGGATGAGGCGTGGGGAGCGAAGGTCTGTGTCGGCAGAGGAGGGAAGCTAGTGACTGGACAGAATCCGGCTAGCGCTTTGGGAGTCGGGGAGGGGATGAAGGTTGCTTTGGGAGTTTAGGCACAGCGGATGCGGTGGGGGGCGTGATGTGCCGATGTTGTGAGAGTGTGGAATTCATGTACTGTACTCGCAAAAGCACTTATTCTATCTATTCGATGGTCTACGAGCACTCTACACCCGACACCCGCTTGCTAAAAATAAAACTGGCATGCTTACCCATATACCCCTCTCCCTTTGTGAGAATCCCCCACTCATCTCTCCCATCGCCACATCCATCTACTCGAGTACTCGCCCTTGATCCCACACCAGGAGCAGGGCCCCCAATGGACGGGCAACTCAACATCGATATGCCACCCTGGACCCCACCGCCCTCCCCCGCGAGAGAATATGTCGTCCTTCACGTTCCCGCTGCTCCATCGCTCACACAACCGCAATCGGTACCGGCCCTGCCAGTGCTGCCGGTTCCGCAGAAAACTTCGTTTGGGGGGTCCGTCGGGGTTTTCTTGTCTTGCATCAAACGAAAAATCGTTCCAAGAAAGCCTTACTGCTTGTGATGGAGCACTCACTGCAGGCTTGGAAGTAGGGACTCATGAAGAGTGGGTGAGTTGGTTGATTTGAGGGCAGCGGGAGGGCGGGAAAGTGGATTGGAGGGGGCCCGTTTTATGCGCGGGGGGGGGGTGAGGTGATGGGAGTGAGGATGGTTAATTTCCATTAAACTTTCTTCGTGTGAGTTTTTGTATCTTGTGGTCGTGTTCAAACTTGTTTTTGTGGTGGGAAGTGCTATGGTCGGTGGGATACAGGTGTAAGGTGGAAGGGTGGTACGACACATATCACGATGAAATAATACAGTATCTAGGGTTGGAATTTCCTACTTCACTCTATATTATTATATATCTTAGATGCCCATCCAATTTAACTCCATCATTACAGCCAGTGCGCTGTATGTGGGGAATCATACGTCTGAATACAGTATTTTCTGCTATATACCTGACATTTTATTTTTATTTTTATTATACATCATAAACGGAATATCCACCCCTGAATTGGCAGAATCAAGAAGCTTGCATATTCACATAATTCCCAGCCTCCCTTCATAGCCCCCTCCCTTCTTCGGATGGTGGCCCTGTGGTCCGATCCTATTCACCATAGGCAGTGACAAACGCAGCCTGACCAAGTGCCAGGCTTGCGAGCAGTTACTGCAAGCCGTTCAAAAAGCCGGGGAATTTTCCTCTCTACTTGAAAATTCAAACAGTTAACATAGTAGTAAAAGATAAAACAAGTAAAGTCCTAAAGTGGAGAACTTAAAGTGACAAGATATAGTACCTATAACCTATTTCAGAGGACAGATGCTTTCTGAGGAAACAGGGCTTTCCTATGCGTGATGTTTTTATCTGTTTTGCTTTCTCAGTCACTGCTTCATTTTAGCCAATATTAAGGATGTTTTTCATTAACATTTATACATACTTGCATTAGGTGTGAGTTGTTGTCGGTGGGGTGAGTCTGGTTAATAATAAATTCATCTTGGATGGGTGAACCATTTCCTGTCATCGTGCTGTTTCTGATAGTCAGTATTCCAAATAGACTGGTAGATCAAGCTAAATAGTAGCTAAATGTGGCCTACAGAGTATGTTTCTGGGAGGCTATAAATGGCCTGAGTTTGCCGGTATCAAAGTATATGAGCCAGATAAAAGTGGTGCCTGACTATTGATTATACAGGCTTGGTACAATGTGAAAATGCTTGTACTTTACAAGCCAGGTGCAGGCTGGCCAATATGGCATAACTGCAGCATGACCAGTCGGACTTTATTAATCTTATTTGAATCAGATTAGTATTTATTATCTTAGAGTAGGTGTATAATATAGTGCAGCCTACTTTCTGAGTTGCTTGGCCTTTCAGATATTATATTTTCTGTTTAATGTATTTTTCATTTTACTAAACTATTCAGATTTTTTCCGTTCAGTGAATTCTTACTATTTGTGCATTAATCAGATTAAAGAAAGTAGAGTATGTAGAGAACCAGGTTACCTTTTGGACAATCATTTTTCAATTCCAATCACTGGAGCTGGCCCACAGACCTTCATCAGGCCTGATAGGCTTCTCCATATGTGTAGGCTATTTGTTGTAGACCGCCTGCAATAGCTTAGCCTATAGCGAATAGGCTGGCCTTTCAGCAGCCAAGGAAGCTGGAAATGCTAGTAGTAGCATCGTGTTGTCAGAACTCAGCTAGGAATGATTAGTTAGTAGCAGGATAAAAGTTTTAAGAAGAGTCATGGATCTACCAGTACCTGATTCCAACAGTATATATATTAGTTGATATTAGTGGGAGTTATCAACTGGTATATGCTGATATTGTTGATTAAAAACATTTGTATTCCTGTCTTGTTTTACTTTTGTGAAGTAAAATGTCCTGAGTGAAATAAATAATAGTGGCCTTGTAACCGCCTCTCAGGAGATGCGGTAATCGTAGGGTTAACGGGCTTTGTTCTGTACCAAGGTGATAACTAGTGAATCAAAGTCTGGAGGCTTTAGCCAAGATTGTTGAATAGACTTGTTACTGTATCGCAACTACTGAAGTCTCTGAGATGTTTGGTAGGTCTCAAACTAAAGATTCTTGAAGCAAACTGAAGAGAGTAACTGTTCAACCAAGTAAGTTGAAAACTCTGTCTGCCGAAGTCTGCCTCTTCTAACGTGAAGAATAGCAGTTCTTAAATACACTTCTTAGGCTACCAGAAGCATTGTTCTCATAACATATAAGACTCTAAAATGGTAGCCTTAAAACCAAACATAAAACATATAAAGTATCAAACTGATACTCAAAACCAAAACATAAAACACATAGAGTATCAAACCGATACTCGAAATCAAAACATAAAACATATAGAGTATCAAACCGATACTCGAAACCAAACATAAAACATATAGAGTATCAAACCGATACTTAAAACCAAACATAAAACATATAGAGTATCAAACCCTATACTCTCAGGCTAGAGGCACATTTCGTTTCCTGAAACAAATTCAAAACACAAGCAGTATCAACTGATACTTAAAATCCTAAACCAGTAACCTGTACCGGTTACACTCCGAAAACAAAATAAAATCCTTATTTCAAAATATAATAAGAAAATCCCTAATCCTCGTTATTATAATCAGAATTCAAATAAGGATCCCAAAAACCTTTATCAACTGGTGGTACAACTGAATAGCTCTCAAAGCCATCCTTAGTAGGAGAATAACATATAGGAATAAACCCAGAAAATACCATAGGAAACTCATCTCCTGGCATGTTATCTGTCCACCATGCCTGAACCAAATCCATCGCATATTCTAATCGTTCCACCCATTCCCAACTATTCTCGCTTGCTGGATATCCTTTCCAACTAACCAAGAACTGTCTCTTTCCATATCATTCCCTGTAATCGAGGACTGATTGAACTTCCTATTCCTGTTCTTCGTTGATAAGAATGGATGCTGGTTTCGCAAATGCTAGTTCCGGGAATCGGAAATTGTCATTCGGGTGGTATGGTTTGACTACTGAACAATTGAATACTCCTTTCTTCCTTCGGTACATCCTTGAATCTATGCTAACTGTATAGTTCTTGGTGTGTTCTACAAATTCGCGTACTGTAAAAGGGCCTTGTCAATGTGATTGTAATTCCCAAGATCTGCTGGATTCTGTCGCAAACTGGTCTCCAAAAACCATAATCCTTTCCCCAATCTCGACAGGTTTGTGTGAGTTCCTCCTCTTAGCTGCCACTCTGTTTGATCTGGCTCTAGCCAATCGTAGTACTTAGTATGCCGCATTTCTGATCTCGTGGTGTCGATTGTAGTAATCATCAAATGCGGATAATATTGTAGCATTGACTTTATAAGTATCAAGTAGTGGGTATTCTCGTCCATATACAGCTTTGTGTAGGGACATTCCAATAGTATCGGAGTGACCTGCATTGGAGTAAGCTGTCACTTCAGGGAGGGAGGTAAGCCAGTTGGACTGGCATGCATTAACAACATTCCTTAATGCGGTTTTCAGTTCTCTAATCTTTCTTTCCACTTGTCCATTGGTCTGGTGGTGGCCAGGCATAGCCATAATGTGTTCGACTCCCATAGTCTTCAATGTTGGTTTCCAAAACTGGGAGGTAAACAGAGGGTCAGCATCACTAACAATCGACGTAGGTATTCTATGAGAGGTGAAGATATGGTGCCGGAGTAATTCCATTGTCGAAATCACAGTAGCGTTCACTGATATTGGTATCAGCCAGCTGAAACTAAGCGCTCTATCTACTACCAGCAATACTGAATAATATCCTCTCAGCTTAGTGAAAGGACCCGTGAAATCGATAGTGTAGCGGGAAAATATCTCGGAGGGAAAGGGAAGTGAAAGGATGTTGCTGGCAGGTAATGTAGTCCTTTCCCGATTCAGTTGACATATGTCACCTTGCAGGACATAGTCTTTGAAGTCCTTCCTCATCTCCGCCCAGTAGATGTATTCTGTTGTGTACCGGAGGTTGCGATCAGCGCTATGGTGTCCATTATTATGTATCTCTCCTATCATCAGTTCTTGTAATGTTTCTCCATTTACTGCATGACCTTTTGGAATATAAAGGCAATATTCTCCTCCTCTTGTAGTGGCGTAGAGTAGACCATTACATGTGTTGTAATATTGCATCATTCTGTTTTGTGAGGTGTGGTTGGAATCCTTCGCTAGCTGGTAGATAGGATCGCTCCTATATCCTTTGATCATCTGTTCCCTGCAAATGTTTTCCATATTATCCACTCCTTGAATGATATCGCTTTCATCCAACACTCTTTCTAATACCGTTACCTCTTCCTCCTCATCAGGTATCTCATAAACTTTGTAGAGCTCACATTTCTCGTGAGGTAGGGAGGCAGGTTCCACTACAGGAACTTTGTTTAGATATGTGAGGGATCCACTGGTTAGGCATATGGAAATCCGAGACACATGCACAAACCCAGGGTAGGGTAACTGTGCACAGGCCCTCGGTTTACCAGAGTGGCAACACCCCCCTGCGGCCCCCGTATGGGGCCCGCACGTCATTAGCAAGATTTTGAGAGTTGCGTCCCACGACTAAAATGTCACATCAATGAAGCCCACTTCATAATACCATATATGTCAGCGCTGTCTGTCCAACCGCATGCTGTTTGCAGGATATATGAGGGGAGACCCTTGGCGACATCTGGGAAGCAGAACAGAAGAAATCTGTGAGAGGGGCATTGAGATAGTAGGCTTCAAGGTTAGGCTTCCTAAACTATGGGCTGAAAATGATGGGATGTTTCCGGCCAAATGCTCTAAGAGGATATCCCAGTAGTTGAAGCTATTAGGGGTGTACTGAATCTACCCATACCCTTCTGAGATTAGCTGTAGGTTGGTTGGTACTAGTAATAGGACCCCTCTGCGGAGGCAGGTGGACCAAGGGGAAGCACACTCAGAATGGAAGACCTAGATAAGTCGGAGTACCTTGAGACGTTGACACATGGGGCTTGGACTTATGATTGCCACAGGTGGTCCGGCATGAACCTGATCACTTCATGACTGAAGAGACTACTTGAAAGATAGTCAACAAGACTAAAGTAATATAATGGTCTATGCGATATCTAAGTTAGAGGCTGCTGTTTGGTATAACAAATAGCGCAGTCATCTCAACGGAGGAATACTATTCCGTGTCCGCAAAAAGGGTGCGATAAGTTTCATGGTCAAACAGTGTTTGCCCTTGTAAGATTCTGGACGTCGGCATATTAAAACCAGAGTGGTACTTCAGAGGCATAGTAGTTAGAAGAAGTCCACGAACGCTCAGACATGGGATATAAATATCAAAGTGCCTCTTGAGCTTTACAGACATCATCAAGCAATGGAGAAGAGATCTTATCAATATTAAATTGTTTACCTCATAAATCTTTACTTTACCTTTACCTTATTGAGACGAGCCTTCCACGACAGATTCTCCAAACAAGGATTTTGGCCTACGTCCCTAGGTATACTAGAGATTGGAGTCTGTCTAACAGGATATTGATAGTTCTCCAATTACTAAGGCTTACTATATGAACTACGAGTTCACCACAAACTCCACCCTTAGCTGAGACTTCGCTTATATTTTGGAAGCACCTCACGGTTCCATTTACATTTACATGTTCGAAGAAATCTTTGACACTGAGCTCTTCGAAATCGAAGAAGAGTTTATCACAGAACCCTGGTGGTTCATAATACCTTTCGGGATCCCAATGAGGGATCAATTCAATTGCATATATCGTAACTGGTATGGTCCGGACTTTGAGTGGGGTTCCATCAAGTTAGAAAACTTGGTTGAGTGGAGTACCCAGTACTCCGATAACAAGAAATGAGGTACAGTCATCCGAGAGCCAGACATTCTCTCGGCCTGGACCTAACAAATCTGTAAACGCCGCTCGGGAGATGCGGTAATCGTAGGGTTAACGGGCTTTGTTCTGTACCAAGGGGGTATCTAGTGAATCAAAGTCCGGAGGCTTTAGCCAAAGTTGTTGAATAGACTTCTTACTGTATCGCGACTACTGCAGTCTCCGAGATGTTTGGTAGGTCTCAAACTAAAGATTCTTGAAGCAAACTGAAGAGAGTAACTGTTCAACCAAGTATATTGAAAACTCTGTCTGCCGAAGTCTGATCCTTCTAGCGAGAAGAATAGCAGTTCTTAAATACACTTCTAAGGCTAGCGGGAGTCTTGTTCTCATAACATAATGGACTCCGAAAAGGTAGCCCTTAAACAAAACATAAAACATAGAGAGTATTAAACCGATACTAGAAACCAAACATAAAACATATAGAGTATCAAACCGATACTCGAAACCAAACATAAAACATATAGAGTATCAAACCGATACTCGAAACCAAACATAAAACATATAGAGTATCAAACTGATACTCGAAACCAAACATAAAACATATAGAGTATCAAACCGATACTCGAAACCAAACATAAAACATATAGAGTATTAAACCGATACTCGAAACCAAACATAAAACATATAGAGTATGAAACCGATACTCGAAACCAAACATAAAACATATAGAGTATTAAACCGATACTCGAAACCAAACATAAAACATTTAGAGTATCAAACCGATACTCGAAACCAAACATAAAACATATAGAGTATCAAACCATATACTATCGGGCTAGAGGCACACCTCGTTTCCTGTAACATATTCAAAACTCAAACAGTATCAACTGATACATGAAAATCCTTAACCAGTAACCAGTACCGGTTACACTCCGAAAACAAAATAAAACCATTATTTCAAAACATAACAAGAAAATTCCTAATCTTAGCTATCATAATCAGAATTCAAATAAGGATCCCAAAACCGTCTATCAACCGGGGGTACATTTTGATAGCTCTCAAAATCGTCTTTAGTAGGAGAGTAACACATAGGAATAAACCCAGAAAATACTGTAGGAAACTCATCTCCTGACATGATATCTGTCCACCATGCCTGAACCAATTCCATCGCATGTTCTAATCCTTCCACTGGTTCCCAACTATTCTCGCTTGCGGGGTATCCCTTCCAGCTAACCAAGAACTGTCCCTTTCCATATCCTTCCCTGTAATCGATGACTGATTGAACTTCCCATTCTTGTTCTTCGTTGATGAGGATGGGTGCCGGCTTTGCAAATGTTAGTCCTGGGAATCGGAAATCGTCGTTTGGGTGGTAAGGTTTGACTACTGAGCAGGGGAAAACTCCTTTCCTCCTTCGGTACATTCTAGCATCCATGCTGACTGTATAGTTCCGGGTGTGTTCGTCAAATTCGAGTACTGTAAAAGGGCCTCGCCAGCGTGGCAGCAATTTACGAAATCTACCAGATTCAGTAGCAAACTGGACTCCAAAAACCATAATCCTTTCCCCAATCTCGACAGCTTTGTGAGAGTTCCTCCTCTTAATTGCCACTCTGTTCGCTCTTGCTCTAGCCAACCGTAACGCTTGGTATGCCGCATTTCTGATCTCCTGGTATCGATTGTAGTAATCATCGGATGCGGGTACTGTGGTAGCATTGACTTTATAGGTATCGAGTAGTTGGTATTCTCATCCATACACAGCCTTATATGGTGACATTCCAATAGTATCGGAGTGACCTGAATTGGAGTAAGCTGTCACCTCCGGGAGGGAGGTAAGCCAGTTGGTCTGGCGGGCATTCACAACATTCCTTAATGCTGTTTTCAGTTCTCGAATCTTTCTTTCTGCTTGTCCATTGGTCTGGTGGTGGCCAGGCGTAGCCATAATGTGCTCGACTCCTATCGTCTTCAAAGTTTGTTTCCAAAACCGAGAGGTGAACCGAGGATCAGCATCGCTAACAATCGAGGTAGGTATTCCATGAGGGGTGAAAATATGGTGACGGAGTAACTCCATAGTCGAAATCGCAGTAGCGTTTACTGATGTTGGTATCAGACAGCTGAACCCAACTGCTCTATCCACTACCACCAGTACTGAATCATATCCTTTCAGCTTCGTAAAGGGACCCATGAAGTCGATAGCGTAGCTCGAAAATATCTCTGAGGGAAAGGGAAGCGAAAGGGTGTTACCTGTAGGTAATGTAGTCCTTTCCCGGTTCAGTTGATATATGTCATATTGTTGGACATAATCTTTGAAATCTTTCCTCATCTCCGGGCAGTAGATGTATTCTGTTGCATACCACAGGTTTCGATCAGCGCTATGGTGTCCCTTATTATGTATTTCTCCTATCATCAGCTCCCTTAGTATTTCTCCATTCACTCCGTGACCTTTCGGAATGTAAAGGCAATCTTCTCCTCCTCTTGTGGTAGCGTACAGTAGCCCATTGCGTATTTGGTAATGTTGCATCATTCCATTTCGTGAAGTGAGGTTGGAATCCTTTGCTAACTGATAGATAGGGTCGTTTCTATATCCTTTAACCATCTGTTCCATCCAAATGTTCTTCATATCATCCACTCCTTGGATGATATCCCTTTCGTCCACCACTCTTTCTAATACGGTAACTCCTCCTCCTCTTCAGGTGTTTCATATACTTTGTAGAGCTCGCGCTTCTCGTGAGGTAGGGAGGGTGGTTCCGCTATCGGAACCTCATTCAGGTATGCGAGGGGCCCTCCATAGAGGGGCTCGTTGTGGTGGTGTTCAGGGTACTCAGAAGCCCGACTTTCGGTAGGGGGCGTGCCACTGCCTAGCGCTTTCTTGACACGTTCTTTGATGGCTCGGATATTGAGGCGGGGGCGTGGTGAGTGGGTATCTCTATCATTGTGATCGTCATTAGTGTTAGGCGGAGTTTCGATAACTGGTGGACTGCTGCAGGGGGAGCCGGCGTAGGTCTTAGTCTTCGGTTTCAATTCCTCGTGGTCAGGACAGAAAGGTATGTTGCAGAATGCCCAATGCATTGATGTATGTTCAAGTTCCTCCTCACTCCTACCACTGGTATAACTTCGATGGTCCCTCCAATCATTTAGAGGTTCGCTATTTCCGTAATCGTCTGCATCTAGCTGTGCTTGCTCCAGGCTGTAGTTGCTTCCACATTCTGAGTGAGCACCGAGGTGCTCAACTGTGAGGACTTCGAATTGAGACATTTCGTGTTCAATAGTACGTTCTTCGTAAGAAAGAAAGGATGATATAGGTGAGGAACTAGGGAAATCGTCTTCTGTTGTAGGATCGTTTGCAGTATGTGGGTGATTATCGCTTTCATCATAAAGGCGGGATAAAGCATCCGCTAAATAGTTCCATTTTCCTGGTCTGTACACTATTTCAGTATCATACTTCCCAATAAACCCTCGCCATCGTAACTGTTTTTTGGTGGTGTTCTGCTGGTCTTGAGGTACGTCAGAGGTAGGTGATCTATGATGATAGTAAACTTGCTTCCTGCAAGTATGTGATGAAATGCTGTTAGTGCATCAACTATCGCTAGAGCTTCTTTGTCGGTTGTGCCATAATTCATTTGGGCATTAGAAAATTTCCTACTATGAAGCAAAGCAGGTCTGGCATTTTCTGGTGTTTCTCCTTGTCCTACCCATGCTCCCACACCTGTGTTGGATGCATCGGTTATCAACCATATTGGAAGTGACGAATCATATTATAGTGGTTTCATAACCTCGTATTTCGAAACAAGTGGCTTAATATTATCCATGGCTTGGTCTTGGGTGGTGGTCCACACAAATTCTGCAACTCCGGTGAGTTCCGTTAGAGGTGATGTAATGGTTGCAATATGTGGCAAAAACTGGCTGATGTAGTTGACCGTTCCTAGAAATTCCTGTAACTGTTTCTTAGTGTGTGGCGTAGTCCATTCTCCGATCTTCGCTATCTTTTCTGGTGCTGATGAGAGTCCTTCATCATTGATGACCTGGCCCCACACTTCTATGCTTGTGGTGAAGAATTCTGATTTCTTCCTGCTTGCGTAGAATCGTGCCTCCTTCAGCTGGTCGCAAATCAGAGATATATGTTTCAAATGCTCAGACTCTGTATTGGAAAAAATGAGTATATCATCAATATATACCCACATAAATCGTCCTAGGTAGTCGGCGAATAGGTCGGACATTATGCGCATGAATGTTCCAGGAGCGTTCATATCTGCCTGTAGCATTACTTTGCTAACAAAACATCCAAATGGAGTTTTAAAAGCGTTTTTGCTCACATCCTCTGGTTCCACTCTTGTTTGAAAGTAGGCATCGCTAAGATCGATTTTACTGCGGTATTTTGCCCGAGCTAGGGCATTCAGGATCATCTTTTGGGCTGGAATGGTTTCAACATCTTTGATTGTAATCTCATTCCTCGCTGTGCGATCTACTAATGGCCTCATTCGTTTCTTGTCCTTTTTTTCTTGTGCAAACATGGGTGCTGCCGATGAAACTGGTTGTCTGTTGATAATTCCGGCTTTCTCCTTTTCTCTTAGCCATATGCTCATATCGGTTGCCCATCGTTGCGGTATCGAGTAAGTGGGTAATGAGCGCTGCTCTTTCACTGGTTGCAGATCTATCTTATGATTGATCTTTCTTAGGGGTAGTAAGTCTTCCGGTATTTCATCGGGAAATACTTCCGGGTGTTGGCTCATGACATCTTCAGTGCTGATCACTACTGCGCGGATCATACCACTAGTAGGTGTGCAAATAATTCGCACATTCCGTTTGGGAAACAGGATTGCTAATTTGCCACATTCAATTTGAGCTTTGTATTGTTCTAGGAAAGGCATTCCTATTAGTGCATCGTATTTTGCCAGGTTTCCGACTAACATCCTGGTCCCTGGTGCGCTCAGCTTTCCTGCTGATATGTTGACAGAACATTCTTTATGACCTTCGAATCATGATCATTTCATAGCTAGGTGTATTCTGATCGGTGTTTTCAATTCCTGACAAGGAATTCTGTGCGTTGTCACAAAGGTAGCGCTAATCAGGTTTGCTCCTATTGATCCGGTATCAAACAGGACTCTGGCTTCTTTGCCATTGATGTGCATCGTTCCTTCGAGAGCGTCATGGGGTTTGATGTTTATTGGTCTAGTGTTAGGCGGACGCCAAACTCTAGTATATAACTGAGGGACGCAGGCCCGAAATCTTTGATTGGAGAATCTGTCGAGGAAGGCTCGTCTCGATAAAATAAGTAAGGTAAAGATTTAAAGCGTAAAACAATATTATATTGATAAGATCTCTTCTCCGTTGCTTGATGAT
>JACCEG010000541.1:0-27432 GCA_014065205.1 Tuber brumale
GGGGGGGTGGATGGTTCGTGAATACCTAGCGTTGAGGGTTGATTTCAATCGCCGGGTGTGTAGAGGAGACGGAGGATGACCTATCTACTCGGACCTATTGTCCTCCTTATATAGTTGCCCTTCACGCCCTTGTGACTCATCCTTCAAGTCACAGGCCACATATGACTCACAACTGTGAGTCATACGTAAAACATCATAAGCTAATCATATGACCGAAGTGGTCACATGCGCGAAACCCATGACCTCTAAATGAGGTCATGTGCGAAACATAACATATCATCATAACTTAATCATATTACCGAAATGGTCACATGCACAAAACCCATGACCTCTAAATGAGGTCATGTGCGAAACATAACATACCTATGACTCATAACTATGAGTCATGTGAAAACCTTTCCTCGCTAAGCCACATTCGTCACACCCTGAGGGTCCTGTTTCTGAAGCCATGTCGTCTGATCCTGTATCGCTATCCGCGCTATCTGGATCGTTACTTGGTGGTGCTGGAGGTACTTGTGTACCTGTAGGCTTTCTTGGGGATTTTGGGTACCCTCCGGGGGCAGTGGCTGGCGGTTCCAGTGGTTGTTGTGATGATTCTTCTTTCGATTGTTTAGCAGCATCTCTGGCTAACTGCCTAGCAGCTGCTTCACTGGCTGCCTGCTCCAAAGCTGGAGTCTTTGTGAACCGTCCTTTGGAATCCCTGGTACGCTGTTGAGAACCTTTCTCAGGGGCCTTGTCCTTACTTGGTCCTGAAACGCCTTCTATCTTGATAACTTGCTCAAGCTAAAAAAATGTAATGACCTCTAGGGAGATGCGGTAATCGTAGGGTTAACTTCCTTTTTTCTGCACCAAGGCGGTAGCTAGTGAATCAAAGTCCGGAGGCTTTAGCCAAGGTTGTTGAATAGACTTCTTACTGTATCGTGACTACTGAAGTCTCTGAGATGTTTGGTATGTCTCAAACTAAAGATTCTTGAAGCGAACTGAATAGAGTAACTGTTCAACTAAGTATATTGAAAACTCTGTCTGCCGAAGTCTGCTCCTTCTAGCGAGAAGAATAGCAGTTCTTAAATACACTTCCAAGGCTACCGGGAGTCTTATTCACATAACATAATAGACTCCGAAAAGGTAGCCCTGAAACAAAACATAAAACATATAGAGTATTAAACTGATACTCGAAAACAAACATATAACATATAGAGTATCAAACCGATACTCGAAACCAAACATAAAACATATAGTGTATCAAACAGATACTCAAAACCAAACATAAAACATATAGAGTATCAAACCGATACTCGAAACCAAACATAAAACATATAGAGTATCAAACCGCATAGTATCAGGCTAGAGGCACACCTCGTTTCCTGAAACATATTCAAAACTCAAATAGTATCAACTGATACATGAAAATCCTTAACCAGTAACCAGTACCGGTTACAGACAGGGCCTGCGGCGTTAATGAACTGGAGGGTGCGGAGAGCGATCGCATCTAGCAGGAGGTGTTTGCGAATAGGGGGGTGGGGGGTAGCTGTCTTCCAGAGGAGTGGGGCATAAACTGACGTCAAGCCTCTGCTGAAACTGCAGTGGTCTTCTGGTGCCCGAAAGGGGGAGGAGGTTGGGAGGGACGGATGGACCCTGGCCGTTGCCAGATTGGCTTTGGGGGGAGGCACACTAGGCGGGCAGCCGCCAGCCTTGGACGGTGGAGGACCAAAAGGGGGAGTGGGGGGAGAGCCGATTCACAGAGCAAGATGCCCACCGGGGTAGACGAAAAGCAATTAGTTACCCACCTCGGGACAGATCTCGAAAAGACGGACATCCTGTCCAGGAGGGTAAAGCTCGCGGAGAAGAGGTCTGCTCTATACAGGAGAATCGGGGAGATGAGGGAGGATGCCAGGCGATGGCATAGGAACGGGGGGAGGCCTTTACCAGGCCTGGACAGTCTTTTAATCGTCGCGAAGGCCCCTTGAGCCAGGACGAGTCTCCTGGTGAAGTGCGCCGTGGTGCCTTTGGTGCAGGAGGTGGATGAGGGTTCAAACCAGTACCCAAGCTATCGTATCAGTTTGGAGGGGTAAAAGAGGTGCCCGTCTACCAGGACCGGGATCGAGGGGGGATGGACCTTTTGTGCAGGGGTTGTCCAGTGCATGAGTTCAGTCTTTGGGATCGAGAAGGACACGCCGAGTCTGCCAGCTTTTGCTGGGAGAACAGATGAGATTCCTTGCAGTCGCTGGACGTTCCGGCGGTACAAGCCGGAGGCAACTGTGACTGCAAAGTTGTCCACGTAAGAGAGGATGAGACCCTGAGGGATCAAGAAGAGGAGGGGCGAGACGTAGGTGACGAACAGGAGGGGGGAGATTGGGGAGCCCTGAGGTGTGCCGACGGAGACCGGGGAGAAGACCTGAGGGGCCCCCTGGAAGACCAGGCGGCAAGAGTGGCCGTGGAGGAAGGACCTAATCCAAGAGACCCTGTACGGGTTGACTGCTTTAGTGGCGAGCCTTTCACAAAGTAAGGGGGCAGAGACATTGTTGAAACTGCCTTTTATGTCGCGGAGGAGTCTCGTGACCTTGAGTCTGGGGCTCATAAATATTTGAACCTTGTGAGCGCGAGTCGCTGCCGCGTCAAAGGTGCTCAGGCCGACTAGGGAGCCAGTTTGGTGGGGGGACAGGTGGCCCAAAAAGAGGGCGGGAGCAGGGAGGCGGGTCGCCTTGACCCTCTCGCGGAATCTTGGAGACTGTCTCCAGTAGGATGCTGATGCGGAAAAAAGCTGGCGTGTGGTAGGAGGGCTTACCTGGCTTGTCAAGCACTATGCCATTGGCTATCTTCAGGGAGGGTAGATGGTATCCATACCGAACGAGAGGGCCGAGGATGGAAGTCAAAATGTTGGGATTCAGGGAGTCGACTTTTTTCTAGACAGAGTAGAGGATCTGGTCTGGACCAGGCGGGGAGGATGAGGAGGAGTTCCTGAGGGCCGCTGTGATCTCCTCCGCCGAAAACGGTGGGACATCTTTGTACTCCCTCCGGATGGCAGGAGGGCGTGAGGGTTGCTTTTCTGGAAAGAAGTGGGAGAGCAGGGCTTTGTTAATGTCCCGAGGGCTGTCAGCCGCGAGTATCTGTGGGAACCTGTCTGGGGGCCTCCCAAAGGCATAGCGCTTTGCAGTCCAGAGCAACTGTGGAGTGGCTAATTTTAGGAAGTTATTCCAGTATTCGGTCTTGGCCCTCTTTATGGCCTTGAAGTATAGTAGTTGTGCTTCACTGCACTGCTGCTTGGAGGAGGGGAGGGGGTTGCGACACGTGGACCTAACTGTCGCGTGGAAGGCAGCCCTCTGCGTGGTGAGGTTGGTAGTCCACCAGGGCTTGGACTGGTGCGAAGGCCATTTGTCCGAGGTATAGAGTCTGAGGATGGTCCACAGTCTGCCAATGGCCGTGTTGAACCAGGCGGAGAAGGAGCGGGGTGTTGGGAGAGAGGGTGGGGGGTCGATCTGGATGGCCCTGACCTCCCCCGCGAGGGAGGACCAATCTGTTTTTGTCCACACTGGGGCTGTAGGGGGTGGGCAGGCCAGAGGTTCAGCTAGGGCTATGAGGATTGGAACGTGGTCTGAGCCAGTCGGGGGCAGGGGTGTGTCCCATGATTGGAACCCGGGGGATAGAGTAGCATTGGCGAAAGATAGGTCTATTACTGAGGGGTGGAGTTCACGGTCGAAGGGGAAGTTGGTGTGGGTACCAGGGGTGCTCAAGAGGGAGAAGCCCTCCTTGGCAGCCCTTTCGAAGAAGGGTGTCCAGGCGCTGAGGTCTGAATTCGAAATAAGGCAGCGAGGATCCGCCGAGGTGTGGTAAACATTTAAGTCCCCGACGACCAGCGTTGATATGGTGGCGTGGGGGAAGGCTATCTCGTGGGAGATGGTCCAGCAAAAGGGGGAGTCGTCCCAAGTACTGTAGAGATTCACAACCCTAAACTTGGCAACAAAGGAATCAAGGAAACCAATAGACGAATGAAAGTCAACAGCCATCCAATCTCTCGCTTCCAAAAAGACCGGGAGGACCGAGCACTGCTGAGTAGAGGAGCCATGGAGGTAGCAGGCCACTCCGGGCTTGCTGCCATTGAGGCAGGGGGCAGGAAGGGTTTGAAACCAGCGAATAATGAGCATCTGTTCCTATTTAGTGGGGGGTCTTGCAGCGCAACTAGGATAGGGGGAGAATTCAAAAGAGAGAAAGAATTAAAGAGGGAGAGAAACACATCCCAGCTTCCTAAGCAGTTGTGTTGCAGAACGGATATGGGGTTAAGGGAGCTGACCGCCAGCACGGAACTCACCGGAGAGGTGCGACCAGCCATTAGATGCCTTCTGGCGTCTGAGGCTGGGGGAGAGGAGTGGGAGATTGCTGCCATGCGGGATTCGACAGGGCACCTCCTTGGGGTTTTGGGGCAGGGATGGGGGGACGTGTTGTGGGGGCATCACCGCGCCTAGGACCGGGTGACTCAAGAGCAAAGGGGGGTAAGATGGATCGTGAACCAGTTGCAGGACCCTTGCCGGAGTCATTCGTCATGTCAATAGCTTCCTCATTCTGCTGAACAGCGGACTCCCTATGGGCAGGAGGGGGGGAGGGTCTCGATGGGCATTCTCTAGCGAAAGCCGAGTGTTGGCCCTTACAGAGTGCACACATTGAGGGGGAGGTTGGGCAGCAGTCGACCACTGCCCTGAGGTTTCCACCCTTAGGGCAGGTTGGGTTCTGGCACCAGTGTGCCTGCTCACGGTGAGAGAGGGCGCAGATTAGGCATACTGGGTAGGCAATCTTACATCGAGCCGAATGGTGTCCGTATTCGCAGCAGTTACGGCATTGAATGAGGCTGTTAGCCGAGTAGGCCCTCTCGATCTTCCATCGAGAGGAGAAAAGGTAAGTGTTGCCCAGCATTGTGGCCTCATTTTCAGGCGCAACTGTCACATCAATGGAGGTCCCCTTCTTGAGGAATCTGGAGTCGTGGTTGGGATTTAAGTAGCGAGCGTAGAGGATTTGCATGTTCTTGACGTTCAGCATGGTGTTGCTGAGGGACTGGAGGAGGTTGTCATCGCCCTATGGAAGGTATGCAAGAGGGAGGGAGTGTATTGCTAGCTAAACTTAATTGGGGGCCAGGCGGAAAGGGAGCCATGGAGTGTCCCTGGTCGGGAAGGGCTGGTTTAGCTTGTTCGTGTGGGCTTTGTAGTAGGGAGCATAAGCAGTAGAGGGGATGAATGGGAAGAGAGCAAGAAGCGTCACCGCTCCTCTATCGTTGACCCGGGCGAAGAAGGATAAGGGTAGGGTACAGCCCGCCTCATGAAGGATGGAGGCGGCAATGTCTGGGAAGGAGGCGGCTAGTGGGTCAGACTGGGAGTCTGGGAAAGAGGAAGACCAAGGGGAAAAGAAACGTCACTCCCCAGCTGGGAGGCTCCGCGGCTCTTTTAACGGGACCGGAGGTGCCGATCCAGACGCAATCTGGTCAGCCGAGGGAACACCTTTTGCTTTGTTTGTCTTTCCTTGCTTTTTCTGTCCAGCTGTAGCGGCTAGGGCATAAGAGGGGGCGGCGGACTGAGCCGTCATATGCGGGACAGGATGGAACTCCGAGAGGGGGGGGTACTTCCCTTCGCAGTATGTCTGGGCCTCCCAGGAGCGAGGGAATTTCGCCGCATATGCAACCAGGTTGCTGTACCATTTCTGGTCTTTCCTGCTGTAGCAAGAGATGTCCATGTCAACTCCACCCTCGTAGGGAAGGTTCAGCACATCGGTGACGGTAGCGGTGAGAGGGAATGCTGCCACTTCCTTACCCTTTCGGGAGGATGCTGCCCGAACTGTGTGGGTGGCAGGGACTGCAGGTGTGCCGCGCTGGGGTGGGGGCTGTTGGTGGCTTGCTGGTTGCTGAAGGGGGGTGGTCAGCCGAGAGGCCAGGTCTCTAACCAACAGCTGGAGGGCGGAGAGCTATGCCGCTGTTGTGTCGTTCGGATGGAGGGGGGGTAGGAGGGCGCTGGGGTTTCTCCTTACTGGAGTAGAGTTCGATGCCTTGTCCCGAAAGGAGTGCGACCTCGAGTGCCAGTTCATCGATTTGTGTGGAGATGGACCTTGATGCTAGGAGCGAGGTGCAGAGGAGGGGGACAATGACGGCCTCTCCAGGGGAGAGGTCGTCAAGCTCCCTGGAACTGATGGGGGAGAAGAGTTGGTAGGAGATTCCTGCATCTGTCAAGGACCTTTCGAGAAGCTGCAGGTGGAAAGGAACACGAGGGCGTACTCCCAATACGGAGGAGTGTTCGGAGGGGGGGAGGGGAACAGAAGCCATTCCTGTCGCGACAGGGAGGCTTCAGCCTGCTTGTACTTAGGACAGCTCGAACGTATGGGCACACCGGACGCTGATGGTGTTGAAGATAAGGTAGAAATGTAGTGGGGGGAAAATGGCGGAAGACGAGCGTGGCCTATCTACTTGGTCTTTTTTTTCACTTTTTTCACTTTTTTTTCATCATGTATTCATTGTTTACGGTACAAGAACTTGCATGCAGCACTAGCTATGGCATAAACAAAACCTCAATCTCAAATGCATGATCACAAAAGAAAATAAAACACGCACCGAAGTATAAAATCCTCCTAAGGTGTCTGATAGCCGACACAAAATCTCTAGGAACTAAAACAAGCAAGTACATAAATCATAACAAAAAACAAAACTAGCCTGCGACCAAAGAGGCGGTAAACGCTGGGCGAGTCAAACAGGGGGGTGGGTATCGCGACTGAGGGCTTGAAGCCCTGAATCAGAAGTCCTGTGTCGTGAGAGGCGGTCTCTGAGGGGGGGTTCCAGTCTACAGGCGGCATACCAGGGGAAAAGCCTGTGGCGGTGTTAGGCATATGGAAATCCGAGACATGTGCACAGACCCACGGTAGGGTAACTGCGCACAGACCTTCAATTAACCGGAGCCAACACCCCCCTGCGGCCCCCTTATGGGGCCTGCACGTCATTAGCGAGATTTCGAGAGTTGCGTCCCATAACTAAAATGTCACATCAATGAAGCCGACTTCATAACACCATATACAACGCCGCAGTCCGTCCAACCATGTGCTATTCGCAGGTTCTATGAGAGGGGACCTTTGGCGACATCTGGGAAGTGGAACGGAGGGAATCCGTGGGAGGCGGATTGAGATAGTAGGCTTCCAAGTTAGGCTTCCTAAACTATAGGCCGAAGGTGACGGCACGTTTTCGGCGAAATATTCTAAGAGGATATCCCGGTGGTGAAAGCTGTTCGGGGTATACCGAATCCACCCATACCCTTCTGAGATCAGCTGTAGGTTGGTTGGTCCTAGTAATAGGACCCCTCTACGGAGGCCGGCGGACCAATGGGAAGCACGCGCAGAATGGAAGACCTAGATAAGTCGGAGCCCCTTAAAACGTTGACACGTTGGGCTCAGACTTGCGATTGGCACTAGGTGGCCCGGCATGAACCTGATCACTTCATGACCGAAGAGACAACTGGAATGATAGTCAACAAGACTAAAGTCATATAAAGGTCTATGCGGATATCTAAGCTGAAGGCAGCTGTTGGGTATAACAAATAGTGCAGTCATCTCAACGGAGGAATACTATTGCGAGTCCGTGAAAGGGTGTGATAAGTTTCAGGGTCAAACGGTGTTCGCACTTATAAGGCTCTGGACGGTTGCGTATTAAAACCAGGGTGGTACTTTGGAGGCATAGTAGTTAGAAGTAGTCCGCGAATACTCAGACGCGGGATATAAATATCGAAGTGCCTCCCAAGCTTTACAGACATCATTAAGCAATGGAGAAGAGATCTTATCAATATAATATTGTTTCACTCTTTAAATCTTTACCTTACCTTACTTTATCGCGACGAGCCTTCCTCGACAGATTCACCAATCAAAGATTTCGGGCCTACGTCCCTCTGTTATATACTTGAGTTTGGCGTCTGCCTAACAGTATATTGATAGTTCTCCTGTTACCAAGGCTCACTATATGAACTACGAGTTCACTGCAAACTTCACCCTGACCTCAGACTTCGATTACATTTTCGAAGCACCTGACTATCCTATCTATATTCAGACATTCGAAGAAGAATATAAGCAGGAACCCTCGTGGTTCACGGTACCTTTCGGGATCCCAACGAGGGATCAATTCAATAGCATATATCGTACCTGGCACGGTTCGGACTTTGTGTGGAATTTGACCAAGTCGTAAAATTTCGTCGACTGGAGCACCCAGTGCTCTTTAAAGACGGAAGAAAAGAAACAGGAAAACCCAGGCACAGTCATCCGAGGATCAGACATCCCCGTGGCCTGGGCCTAAGTACACCTTTATATGTACCATAAGTACATCCTAAACCTGGAGAAACAGGAGATTCAGGTTTTGAGTCAAGAGTCGGACCAACCAAATCCTTATATACCTACACCTCTAGAGTATCTCAAGCGTTGGATACCTTACATACAATTCCTTAAACCTTTTAGAGGATATCGAGAACTCTGGTACAAAGTACCAGTAATCACTCATCCAGGGCTACTAGAACAGCTAGCATATCTAGAAAGTATCACAATGGCTGAGATACCTCAAGACCCGAGAAAAAGAATAACGGTGGGAGAACCAAGTGATACCCGACCTGATACGACGGATAAGACCGATGATACGGCCATATGGACTCCTTCCCCGTCAACACCTCATGAACCCGCATTTCGTAGAGGTAATATACCCTCTCACCGATCCTCCAGTGTAGCAAGTACACATCGGATATCAAGGGCACCCATGCCTAAATCAGGAGGGGACCATGCCGCAAGCTTAGCAAGGTTGGCTGCCTGTCTTGGGATAACCTTCGGTCGAATAAGGCCGGATATAGATACCTCGCTCGACCAAGCCAATATCGCCTTCCAACATTTGAAGTGGGCTACTCAAGACAATACCTTGAAGCAAATTAAGGTTCAACAGCAAATAGTCGCAGGACAAGATGTCCATGATGACGATATTGCAATATTGTTGATGCAGCTGGCAGGCGTGGAAAGCGAAGTTGAGGGTATCCAAGAGGAAATGATACGGGCATTAGCAAGGAAAATAGATGCTTAAGATAAGCGTCAACAGGAACATGAAGAGGTAACCACGAGGTTACATGGAACCCTCTGGGGAAGAAAGCCAAGCGGCGTTAGCCCTTGATCAGACTTTGGAACAAATGGTTATCAGTCTATGGGCGGAATTCGTAGAATTCCGCACCCAATGTACTACGTGTGAAAGAGAGGTCAACCGTACCCTAGGACAGATGCGTTTAGATCAGACTACCTGCCAGGCGGAAATCCGCCGATCTCAGGACCAGTAGCAACAGCAAAATAACGTGACTAACAATACCCGGAAGGTATTGACACAGTCGATAAACAGAATGTTGGTTGCCGCACCAAGTCCCGAAGCTGCAGGACCAGCTCCTTTACCCACAGTCCAAGAAACGGACGACGAGGAGTACTACGCTCCACCTACACGTAGGGAAAAGGGAAAAGGCAGAAAAGCCGCTGAGGAATCCCCCTCAGGTGCCCAAGGAGGTAACCCAGGGGATTCTAGTGATGATGATGATGATGATGATGAGAGAGGAAGAAGCAGAGGAAGTCCTAGCGGACGCGGGTGAGGACAAACACCAGGACAGTCTGGCATGACAGAAACACTTGCCAACACAATGGCGCTAAATATTAAGCGACCATCAGAGCCTCCCCCATTCTTTGAGGATAAACCCGCTCAAGACATATATGTCTTGATCCTTCAAGGCATCGACTATTTTGAGCGAAACCTGCGAATTTGGGACGATACCCGGGAACGAGTTATATATGCGCTCAGTCGTACAAGAGGAGAAATAGTCCTTCCTTACACCGTTTGGTATAGAAAGGCTATGGACAGACTTCAAGGGGAAACCCAGCGACTGGAACTAGCTACATAGAGTCGCTTTGAACACGATATGATCAAACAGTTTACTCCGGTGGAAGCCGAATGACTAGCACTTCGTGCTATTAAACTAGTCGAGTACGATAGTAGCATTGGATGTTACCTAACGATCATGTATAATTATAACATTCGCGGACGCATGACCAGAGAGTCCTGGAGGGAGGAAGTCGAAAATAAACTTCCAAAACAAATTGTCCGCAGATTGTCAGCTTTGCAATATACAACGGATCAAGAATGGGAGGAGGCGCTAAGACTGTGCGGTTGGTCAGAAGAAGGACTTCTGGCAAGAGAAAAAATTGGGCGAGACAAACCATCAAAACCCAAAATAGTCCAAGAGGTCAAAAGAGAAGACCGACGGGACTCTAAACCAAAGCAACAAAGGGAAACTAAACTTTATGTCAAGGGAGGTGGAGCCCCACCACGAAAATGGAAAAGAGACGATGAACCGTAGAAGCCCAGGAAAAGGTTGGGAGGTGCGACAAAGACCACCCATACAAACTTCCCCCAGGCCTATACCGTCATTCTACAGAGCGTAATAGACACTAAAAGGAAAGAAGGTGATTGCACACGTTGTGGAAAGGAAAACCACACTTATCAAGCGTGTTGGAGAGATGCACATACATCGGCAGCAACGGTCAGCTCAAGACCGATAAAAATGGGAATTCCATGAGCAAGATCGGCTATTATAAAGGGTAAATTAGTGGGAAATATTGCAACCGTTGAGCAGCCAGCCCGAGTGAATAAGATCTGGGAACTGGCGGTTGACCAGGAACTGACCTAGGTCAGTTGATTGGCACCATCGGCGATGGCGTAGGGGTATTCAGTGTCCAAATAGAACTGGAATCGAAAAGGGAACCCCTTTTGGCTTGGGTGTATTGGGTACCGACCACGACGGGGATCGGGTAGTCTGTGTGTAACTACTGGAGTCGAAACTCAAAATCATGAAAGTGGCGCGAAGCAAGTCTCTCCTTTCAGGATCAACTCAAGTAGGCTCTAAGTGAAGGAACCTCACGAGGGACTTACGAGCACAAACACAAGAATCAATATATGGAGAGTCTTGATCGAAAGAGAGGATAGTCAACATGCCCACATGGCCCGGGAGCCAACAGTACGAAGTTCCTCGAGCCACCTGGTGGTTGCCAGCTACCTGTGTGCAAGGAAGTTACTATACCGAAGAAGTTAGGATATAGCAATGCAAGATCTACCTGATAACAATACGCGATGGGAGGACAACCGATGCGGGCCATTCCACCTACCACACGAGTCTGAGTCGTATTATACGTATGTACTATCTTGCCTTCGGACCCGAGTGTGGGATAGGGATGTACCACTTTGGTGCGCAAGGGCCCTCTGAGGGAGCTGGACGGATAACCGAAATCCTAAGGGAAAGGACTCAGTGAATGCGGGAACCTGACACCAGGGGAGTAAAATGGCAAATAACCGCCCGAAAATCTGCTCTGAACCTAGGTCTGTCGTGTCAGGAGAAGGCATCTAGCCTAAAAACTGGTCATGCGCAATAAGCGTATCAGTGAAACGCCGCTTAAGTATGTAGACCCAGATTGTTAGAGCTAAAAGAGTTACTAGTTTGTCTGAGGAGACCTCAATGGTCGAAACTACGCGGGCGTAGTAACAAACATGTTTAGTTACCTACAGCCCCACCAACGATGCCTAAACGAAAGAACGAAGAAAATTCTTATCCGCGCCAAGCACGTAGAACAAGACGCTCCAAAATGAAAACGATACAACTGTCCGGAAGGGATCGCTTACCTCCATATACATGATAAGCGATACAAAGTTAAAGTCTTGTTAGATTCGGGATCCAATGTATTCCTTATCAACACGGACCTAGTTGACGACCTTCGCGTTTCCTCTATAGAACGCGACAATGCAGTTGATATCTTAGGCTTTGACGGATCGTCAGCTGCCTCTGGAGGCAAGTGTTACACTCTCCCTATAAAATTGGAAACAGGAAAAAATCCACACATCTCAGAAGTGTCATGTGAAGTGGCTAAAGCAGGTCACTATGGAATGATAATTCCTTTTGGTTGGTGGCATCGTGAACACCCAGTGTCTCACATAGAAGATGCAGAAAATTGGAGTTTCTCCGTAAAATGTTGTGAAAACTGTGTGGAACAAGATGCAGGAATAGCGGATATGTTCGAATACCATAAATCTGTCGCTTGTGACCAAAACGCATACTGAATTGGAAGAATCGGAACCATCGAGAATACGGTGGAACTTGAATCCTTACCCAAAGAATACTGGCATTATAAACATATGTTTGAAGCCTAGACGGCAGAATGATTAGCCCCAAGACGGACATTCGATCACAAAATCAAGTTGATTCCAGGATCAACTCCCCCCTGGGAGCCCATATACCCGCTATCCGAAAAACAGCTTAAGGCTTTACGAGAATACTCAAAAACGATGATCAAACAAGGGAACATCACACGGAGCCAATCGCCAGCAGGCGCACCCATATTATTTGTACCTAAACCAGATGGTAGACTACATCTAGTTGTGGATTATCGGAATCTAAATAAGATTACTATCCTCAACAAACATCCGCTTCCACTAATGTCCGAACTCAGAGATAGAGTAGCTGGCACGAAGATCTTCACAAAGTTAGACCTTAATGACGGCTACCACCTGATGAGGATAAAAGAAGGAGATGAATGGAAGACAGCGTTCCGTACGAGATACGGACATTACGAATATAAGGTTATGCCTTTTGGATTGGTCAACGCCCCGGCAACTTTCCAAGATATGATGAACCAAGTTCTTCAAGAATACCTTGACGTTATGGTCGTATGTTACCTTGATGATATTCTCATTTATTCGAAAAATGAGAAGAAACATATTGAAGCTGTTAAAAGGGTTTTACAAAGTCTATCCGACTTTCAATTAGCAGTATCGCTAAAAAAATCGACTTTCCATACCACGGAGGTAGAATTCCTCAACTATATAGTGGCGGTCGATGGGGTGTCCATGAGCACCAGAAAGGCGGAATCCATAATGGTCTGGAAAGCACCTAAGTTGGTCAGAGAAGTACAAGTCTTTATGGGGTTGGCTAACTTCTACCGACGATTTATAAAAAACCTCTCGGCTATTTGCAAGCTAATAACCGAGACACCACAAGAAAATCCTCAGAATTTTAAATGAGGAATTGAACAAGACACGGCTTTTGAAGAGCTAAAGTACCGATTCACCACAGCTCCCATACTCCACCACTTTTTCCCAGAAAGAGAGACGGTGGTAGAGATGGACGCTAGCGATTTTGCACTTGGCTGCGTCCTTTCTCAATACTTTGAGAAAAGATTACATCCAGTAGCCTTACATTCCAGAAAATTAAACTTGGCGGAGCGCAATTATGACATTCATGATAAAGAACTTCACACAATCCAGGAAGCTTTTAAAGAATGGAGACACTACTTGATCAGAACGGAGAAACCAATCATAGTCTTTACCGACCATCAGAACCTACAATACTTTCCCACCTCGAAGGTCTGGAGTGGCGGTCAAATTCGATGTGCCCAGAAGTTGGTAGAATACAATTTTCGCATTGTATACCGACCAGGCACAAAGGGAGGAAAGCCTGATGCATTAAGCAGACGGCCGGAGTACTGTCCTGAGGAGGGAGCTACACATCGCAAACAGAAAACTTTAAAAGAAGAAAATTGCTGGGTAGCGCTAGTAGCAAGGATAGGCGATGAAGGAGAAGACTGCGATGGAGAAAAGGATTTGGATCTGGGACCTCGAAGAGGTGGAAGGGAACCTGTGATTAGGGTCAAGAGATTGAGCAAAAAGGCATATTTGCCGACAAAAGGCTCAAGAATGGCGGCAGGGCATGACCGGTACGCCATAGAGGATGACATTGTCCCGAAATACGGGCAGACATTGATAAAGACGGGTATAGCGGTGGGGCTACCCGAAGGAACTTATGGAAGAGTCGCCCCAAGAAGTAGATTAGCGGTCCGAAGCGGAATCTCTACCGGCGCGGGAGTAATCAATGCTGATTACACCCGCGAACTCAAAGTCGTACTTTTCAACCATAAGGATGTGGACTGCCAAATACGAATGGGCGATCGCATAGCACAATTAGTGGTAGAAAAGGTCAACACCTTGGGCATGATGGAAGTCGACGACTTGGAAGAAACGGAGCGAGGAATCACGAGATTCGGAAGCAGTGATATAGCGACAAGATCCTGGATTGTCAAGGAACAGGAACCTAGCATCAGCTACCTACATGCATCGGCTGAAGACAATGAACATTGGTACGATATTTCAGAAGTACCCGAAAAGGCTCTAATGTCAAATGCTATTATCCTGCAGAAAGGTATGAAGCAGTTCAATCCTGAATTCTTAAACGAGATACATGCAGCTATCGGGACCGATGCAGTTTGGAGGCAACGGAGGGAAGAAGTCATTAAGCTACGAGAAGAAGGAAAGAATTTTCCCAAAGATTGGACCTTAACCGACGATCTACTATATTATAAGCAAAGACTATTTGTACCAGACAGTCAGGCACTATATAATAAGATTGCAGAAGGATGTGACGATGTAAAAGTGGCAGGACATTTGGGAAAAGAAAAAACTTTGGAAATGATCATGAGAGACTTCTACTGGAAAGGACTTGCGGCATAGGTCACCAACTATGCACGATCCTGTGATGAATGCCAACATAACAAATTGCCCCGACACGCTAAGTACGGATTGTTGCAACTATTGCAAATACCATACGCAACATGGGCGTCCATCTCAGCGGACTTCATAACACAACTACCAGAGTCGCAATGATGTACTCAGATAATGGTAGTAGTCGATCGATTCACTAAGATGGCACATTTCATCAGACTTCAGACCTCGGCTATGGCCAAAGATGTCGGAAACGCATTCCTGAAAGAAGTATGGAGGCTGCACGGCCTGCCAACCGAAATCATCTTCCATATGGACTCAAAGTTCGCAAGAGAATTGTGGGAATCCCTTTGCAAGGCGCTGGAAATTGGGCGAAGAATGTCAATGGCATACCACCCTCAGACTGATGGACAAACCGAACGTAGCAACCAAGTGCGGGAAGGTTACCTGCGAAGTTTTGTCAATTACGATCAGGATGACTGGTATCAGCTACTACCCCTAGCTGAACATGCCTATAACAACTCCGCAACCAATGCTCATGGGATGTCACAATTCTATGCGAACTACAGATTCTATCCACAGACGGAGTGGAGGAAGGAGCACGAAGCTCGAAATCCAGTAGCGACACTTTATGCAAACTGGATTAAGACGATACATGAACAAGCGAGAGGGTTGCTAGAAAAGACACGAGAAGGGATGTCGAAACATTATAACCGCAAAGCTCGACAACAGCCCGACTTCAAGATTGGGGACAAAGTAATGTTAAATGCGAAAAACATCCGCACCCGATGGAAATCCAAGAAGTTAAGTCCAAAGCTATACGGGCCCTTCCAAATTATCGCAAAATGCGGGTCCTGAGCATTTAAGCTCCACATATCCGATCGATTAAACATTCATCCCGTATTCCATGTCTCACTATTAGAACCTTACCGCGAGTCACTTCATGACAATCGCCAACAACCCCCTAGAGAACCGGAGGACATTGACGGCGATCTGCAAGGGGAGGTTGAAAAAATCGTAAGAAGCGAGATTGGTTCTTACAGGAAACGAGTAGGGGGCCGCTATCAAGAGAAGCGGGAACTGTGGTAATTCGTTAAATAGCAAGGGTGTTCAGAGGATGAGAACACATGGGAGCCTGCCATCGGTATGGAAAATGCGGAGGAAGTTGCGGAGAATTTTCATAATGAAAATCTGGACAAGGCAGGAAGGGCAGAAGTAAGATAGTGTGGAAAAGGTTTTCCTACCGTGGCCAAGTAAACACGGGAGGTTTTTTACCCTAACCACACTGAGTCTTAAATTGTATTTGGAAGAAATTATAAAATGGTTATAAAGGCATTCGAGGCGAAGCCTGGTAGGAGGGAGCACATGTTAGGCATATGGAAATCCGAGACATGTGCACAGACCCACGGTAGGGTAACTGCACCGAGACCTTCAATTTACTGGAGTCAACACCTGTTAGGCGGACACCAACTCAAGTATATAACCGAGGAACGTAGGCCAAAATCTTGGTTCAGAGAATCTGTCGAGGAAGGCTTGTCTCGACAAATTAAAGGTAAGGTAAAGATTTATAGCGTAAACAATTTTATATTGATAAGATCTCTTCTCCGTTGCTTGATGATGTCTGTAAAGCTTGGGAGGCACTTCAATATTTATATCCCGCGGCTGAGTGTTCGCGGACTACTTCTAACTACTATGCCTCCGAAGTACCTTACTGGTTTTAATACGGAAACGTCCCGAATCTTATAAGTGCGAACACCGTTTGACCCTGAAACTTATCACACCCTTTTGGGGACTCGGAATAGTATTCCTCCGTTGAGATGACTGCGCTATTTGTTATACCAAACAGCCGCCTCCAACTTAGATGTCCGCGTAGACTTTTGTAGGACTTTTAGTCTTGTTGACTATCGTCCAGTCGTCTCTTCGGTCATGAAGTGATCAGGTTCATGCCGGGCCACCTAGTGCCAATCGCAAGTCCGTGCCCGACGTGTCAGCGTCTTAAGGGTCTCCGACTTATCTAGGTCTTCCATTCTCAGCATGCTTCCCCTGGGTCCGCCGGCCTCCATAGAGGGGTTCTATTTCTAGGACCAACCAACCTATAGCTGATCTCAGAAGGGTATGGGTGGATTCGGTATACCCGTAATAGCTTTCACTACTGGGATATCCTCCTAGAGTATTTCTCCGAAAACGTCCCGTCACCTACGGCCCATAGTTTAGGAAGCCCAACCTTGAAGCCTACTATCTCAATGCGCCTCTGCCGGACTTCCTCCGCTCCACTTCCCAGATGTCACCAAAGGTCCCCTCTCATATATCCTGCGAACAGCATGCGGTCGGACGGACGGCGGCGACGTATATAGTGTTATGAAGTGGGCTTCATTGATGTGACATTTTAGTTATGGGACGCAACTCTTGAAACCTCACAAATGACGTGCGGGCCCCATAAGGGGGCGGGAGGGGGGTGTTGGCACACTGGTAAATTGAGGGTATGTGCGCAGTTACCCTACCGTGGGTCTGTGCACATGTCTCGGATTTCCATATGCCTAACATGAGCTCCCTCCTTCCAGGCTTCGCCTCGAATGCCTTTATAACCATTTTATAATTTCTTCTAAATACATTTTAAGACTCAGTGTGGTCAGGGTAAAAAACCTTCCGCGATTACTTGGCCACGGTAGGAAAACCTTTTCCTCACTATCGTACTTCTGCCTTTCCTGGCATGTCCGAATTTTCATTATGAAAATTCTCCACAACTTCCTCCATATTTTCCATACCAGTGGCAGGCTCCCCTGTGTTCTCATCTTCTGAACACCCTTGTCATTTAACGAAGTACCACAGTTCCTACTTCTCTTGATAGCGGCCACGTACTCGTTTCCTGTAAGTACGAATCTCGCTTCTCACGATTTTTTTAACCTCCCATTGCAGATCACCATTAATGTCCTCTGGTTCTCTAGGGGGTTGTTGGCGATTACCATGAACTAACTCACCGTAGGGTTCTAATAGTGTGACATGGAATACTGGATGAATGTTCCATCGATAGGATATGTGGAGCTTAAATGCTCAGGACCCGTGATTTTCCATAATTTGGAATGGGCTGCATAGCTGGGGACTTAGCTTCTTGGATTTCCGCCATGTGCGGATGTTTTTTCCCTTTAACATTACTTTGTCCCCGATCTTGAAGTCTGGCTGTTGTCGAGCTTTCCGGTCATAATAATTTGACATTCCTTCTCGTTTCTTTTCTAGCGACCCTCTCACTTGTTCATATATTGTCTTAATCCAGTTTGCATAGAGCGTCGCTCCCGGATTTTGAGCTTGACGCTCCTTCATCCACTGTGTCTGTGGATGGAATCCGTAGTTCGCATAGAATGGTGACATTCCGTGAGCGTTGGTTGCGGAGTTGTTATAGGCATGTTCAGCTAGCGGTAGCAGCTGATACCAATCATCCTGATCGTAATTAACAAAACTTCGCAGCTAACCTTCCAGCACTTGGTGGGTAAGTTCAGTTTGTCCGTCAGTCTGAGGGTGGTACGCTGTTGACATTCTTTGCTTAATTTCCCGTGCTTTGCAAAGGGATTCCCAAAATTCTCCTGCAAACTTTGAGTAAATGTCCGAGACGATTTTGGTTGGTAGGCTGTGCAGCCTCCATACCTCTTTCAGGAATGCGTTTGCGACATCCTTGGCCATAGACGAGGGCTGAAGTCCGATGAAATGTACCATCTTTGTGAACCGATCGACTACTACCATTATCTGCGTACACCCTTGTGACTCTGGTAGTTGCATGATGAAGTCCACCGAGATAGATGCCCATGCCGCGTAGGGTATTTGCAATGATTGCAATAATGCGTACTTAGCATGTCTAGGCGATTTGTTATGTTGGCATTCATTACAGGATCGTACGTAGTCATTGACCCATACCGCAAGTCCTTTCCAGTAGAAGTCTCTCATGATTATTTCCAAAGTTTTTGCTTGTCCGAAATGTCCTGCAACTTTTGCATCGTGACATCCTTCTGCAATCTTGGTATATAGCGCCTGACTGTTTAGTACAAATAGTCTTTGCTTATAATACAGTATATCGTCGGTTAAGGTCCAGTCTTTGGGAAAATCCTTTCCTTCGTCTTGTAACCTAATGAGTTCTGCCCTCTGTTGCCTCCAAACTGCATCTGTCCCGATAGCTGCCGGTATCTCGCTTAGGCATTCAGGATTGAACTGCTTCATACTTTTTTGCAGGATAATAGCATTTGAGATCAGAACTATTTCGGGTACTTCTGAAATATCGTACCAATGTTCGTTGTCTTTAGCCGATACCTGTACGTAGCTGATACTAGGTTCCTGTTCCTTGACGAGCAAGGATCTTTTCGCTATATCGGTGCTTCCGAATCCCGCGGTTCCACGCTCCGTTTCTTCCAAGTCGTCGACTTCCATCATGTCCGAGGTGTTGACCTTTTCTACCACTAGTTGGGCTATGCAATTGCCCATTTTTATTTGGCAATCCACATCTTTATGGTTGAAAAGTACGACTTTGAGTTCGCCTGTGTAATCCGCATCGATTACTCTCACGCTGGTAGAGATTCCGCTTCGCACCGCTAATCCACTTCTTGGGGCAACTCTTCCGTTCGTCCCTTCGGGTAGCCGCTCAGCTATACCCGTCCTGATTAACCCTTGTCCATATTTGGGACAATTTCATCTTCTATGGCGTACAGGTCATGCCCTGCCGCCATTCGTGAGCCCTTTGTTGGTAAGTATGCCTTTTTGCTCAATCTCTTGACCCTAATAACGGGTTCCTTTCCTCCTCTTCGTGGTTCCAAATCCAAATCCTTATCTCCATCCCAGTCCTCTCCTTCATCGCATACCCTCGCTACTAGCGATAATCGCAAATTTTCTTCTTTAAAGTTTTCTGTTTGCAATGCGTAGCTCCCTCCTCAGGACGTTACTCCGGCCGTCTACTTAGTGCATTAGGCTTTCCGCCCTTTGTGCCTGGTCGGTATACAATGCTAAAATTGTATTCTACCAACTTCTGAGCCCATCGAATTTGACGGCCACTCCAGACTTTTGAGGTGAGGAAGTATTGTAGGTTCTGATGGTCAGTAAAGACTGTAAGCGGTTTTTCTGTTCCGATCAAGTAGTGTCTCCATTCCTTAAAGGCTTCCTGGATTGCGAGAAGTTCTTTATCATGACTCTCATAATTGCACTCCGCCGAGTTTAATTTTCTTGAATGGAAAGCTACTAGATGTAATCTTTTCTCAAAGTACTGAGAAAGGACGCAGCCGAGTGCAAAATCGCTAGCGTCCATTTCTACCACCGTTTCTCTTACTGGGAAAAGTGGTGGAGTATGGGGGCTGTGGTGAATCGGTGCTTTAGCTCTTCGAAAGCCATGTTTTGTTCAATTCCCCATTTAAAATTCTTAGGATTTCCCTGTAATGTCACGGTTATTGGCTTGCAAATAGCCAAGAAGTTTTTTATAAATCGTCGGTAGAAGTTAGCAAATCCCATAAAGACTTGTACTTCTCTAAACGAATTAGGTGCTTTCCAAAACATTATGGATTCCACCTTTCGGGTGCTCATAGACACCCCATCGACGGCCACCATGTAGCCGAGGAATTCCACCTCCATGGGATGGAAAGTCGATTTCTTTAGCGATACCGCTAACTGAAAGTCTGATAGACTTTGTAAAACTTTCTTAACAGCTACAATGTGCTCCATTTCATTCTTCGAGTAAATGAGAATATCATCAAGGTAACACACAACTCCAACGTCTAAGTATTCCTGTAGAACTTGGTTCATCATATCTTGGAAGGTTGCCGGAGTGTTGACCAATCCAAAAGGCATAACCTTATATTCGTAGTGTCAGTATCTCGTACGGAACGCTGTCTGCCATTCATCTCCTTCTTTTACCCTAATCAGGTGGTAGCTATCCTTAAGGTCTAACTTGGTGAAAATCTTTGCGCCGGCTACTCTATCTCTGAGTTCGGACATTAGTGGAAGGGGATGTTTGTTGAAGATAGTAATCTTATTTAGATTTCGATAATCCACAACTAAGCGTAGTCAACCATCTAGTTTAGGTACGAATAGTATGGGAGCGCCTGCTGGTGATTGGCTGCGTATGATTTTTCCTTGCTTGATAATTGTTTCCAAGTATTCTCGTAAAGCTTTAAGCTGTTTTTCTGATAGTGGATATATCGGCCCCCAGGAGGGAGTTGATCCTGGAATCAACTTAAGTTCATGATCGAATGTATGTCTAGGGGCTAGTTTTTCTGCCGTCTGTGCTTCAAACAAATGTTTGTAATTCCAGTAATTTTTCGGTAATGACTCCAGTTCCACTGTATTCTTGATGGCTCCGCTTCTTCCGATGCGGCAGGCATTAGGATCTCAAGCGACGGATTCGTCATATTTGAACATATCCGCTATTCCTTCATCTTCCTCCACACAGTTTTCGCAACATTTTGCGGTGAAGGTCAAATTTTCTGCATCTTCTATGTGAGACACTGGGTGTTCACGATGCCACCAACCAAAAGGAATTATCATTCCATAGTGACCTGCCTTAGCCACTTCACACGACACTTCAGACAGGTGTCGGTTTTTTCCTATTTCCAATGTTATTGGGAGGGTGTAACACTTCCCTCCAGATGCAGCTGACAATCCGTCAAAGCCTAAGATATCAACTGCCTTGTCGCGTTCTATAGAGGGAACGCAAAGGTCTTCAACTAGGTCCTTGTTGATAAGGAACACATTGGATCCCGAATCTAACAAGACTTTAACTTTGTATCGCTTATCGTATATACGGAGGTAAGCGATCCCCTCCGGACAGTTGTAACGTTTTGGTTTTGGGGCTTCTAACTCCGTGCGCTTAGTGCGGAGAAGACTTTCTTGATTCTTTCGTTTGGGCATCGTTGGTGTTGGGTGTAGGTAACCAGATGTTTGTTACTACGCCCACCTAGTTTCGACCATTGAGGTCTCCTCAGACAAACTAGTAACTTTTTTAGCTCTAACAATCTGGGTGTACATACTAAAGCGGCATTTCACCGATACGCTATTGCGTACGACCAGTTTTCAGGCTGGATGCCTTCTCCCGACATGCCAGACCTAGGCTCATAGCAGATTTTCGGGCGGTTATTAGCCATTTTACTCTCCTGGTGTGGGGTTCCCGCTTTCACCGAGTCTTTCCCCTTAGGATTTCGGTTATCCGTCCAGCTCCCTCAGAGGGGCCTTGCGCACCAAAGCGGTACATCCCTATCCCACACTCTGGCCCGAAGGCAACATAGTACATGCGTATAATACGACTCAGACTCGTGTGGTAGGTGGAACAGCCCGCGTCGGTTGTCCTCCTGTCGTATATTATTATCAGGTAGATCTTGCATTGCTATGTCCCAACTTCTTCGGTATAGTAACTTCCTTGCACACAGGTAGCAGGCAACCACCAGGTGGCTTGAGGAACTTCGTACTGTTGGCTCCCGGGCCATGTGGGCATGTTAACTATCCTCTCTTACGATCAAGACTCTCCATATATTGATTCTTGTGTTCGAGCTCGTAAGTCCCTCGTGGGGTCCCTTAACTTAGAGCCTACTTGCGTTGATCCTGAAAGGAGATACTTGCTTTGCGCCGCTTTGATCATTTTTGAGTTTCGATTCCCGTAGTTGCACACGGACTACCCGATCCCCATCGTGGTTGGTACCCAATACACCACAGCCATAGGGGGTTCCCATTTCGCTTCCAGCTCCGTCAGGACACTGAATACCCAATCGCTGTCGCCGTTGGTGCCAATGAACTGACCTAGGTCAGTTTCTGGTCGTCCCCCAGTTCCCAGATCTTATTTACCCGGGCTGGGTTCTGGACGGTTGCGACTCTGCGAGCTAATTTAGTCTTTACCATAGCCGATCTTGCTCGTCGAATTCCCATTTTTATCGGTCTTGAGCTGACCGTTGCCGCCGATATATGGGCATCTCCCCAACACGTCTGATAGGTGTGATTTTTCTTTCCACAACGTGTGCAATCTCCTTCTTTCCTCCGAGTGTCTATCACACTCTATGGGATACCGGTATGGGCCTGGGTGAAGTTTGTGTGGGTGGTTTTTGTCGCACCTCCCAACCTTTTCCAGGGCTTCTACGTTTCCACGTCCCTTTTTCGTTTTTGTGGTGCGGCTCCACCTCCTTTGACATAAGGTTTAGTATCCCTGTGTCGCTTTGGTTTAGAGTCCAGTCGGTCTTCTCTTTTGACCTCTTGGACTATTTTGGGCCGGGACGGTTGGTCACGCCCAATTTTCTTTCTGGCTAGCAGTCCTTCTTCAGACCGTCCACATAGCCTTAGTGCCTCCTCCGATTCTTGGTCCGTCGTATATTGCAGGGCCGATACCCTGCGGTCAATCTGTTCAGGAAGTTTGTCTTCGACTACCTCTCTCCATGATTCCCCGGTCATGCGTGCATGAATGTTATGGTTGTGCATGACTGTTAGATAACGTTAAATACTGCCGGCATACTTGACTAGTTTCATTACGCGAAGGGCTAGTCTTTCGGCCTCTACCGGGGCGAATCACTTGATCATATCATGTTCAAAGCGAGTCCATGTCGCCAGCTCTGGTTGCTGGATTTCCCTGTGAAGTCCATCCATGGCCTTCCAATACCATACCCTATAGGGAAGGACTATTTCTCCTCTTGTACGACTAAGCACGTATATGATCCATTCTCTTGCATCATCCCAGATTCGCGGGTTTCTCTCAAGGTAATCGGTGCATTGCAAGATCCACACGTATATATCTTGTGCGCGCTTGTCTTCAAAGAATGGGGGTGGCTCTGATGGTCGCTTAATGTTCAGCGCCATCGCGTTGGCAAGTGTTTCTGCCATGCCAGACTGTTCTAGTGTTTGTCCTTGCCTGCCTCGGCTAGGACCTCCTCTTCTCCTACCTCTCTCATCGTCATCATCCTCGTCATTGTCACTAGGGTCCCCTGGGTTACCCCCTTGGGTACCTGAGGGGAATGCATCAGTGGCTTCTCTGCCCTTTCTCTTTGCCCTACGTGTAGGTGGAGCGTAGTACTCCTCATCGTCCGTTTCTTGGACTGCGGGTAAAGGTGCGGGTCCTGCAGCTTCGGGACTTGGTGCTTTTTTCTTTTCTTTTTTTTTTTAAATCTGTTTTTTTATTTAGTATTAAGGAACAAGGTCACGTCAGCGCAGGCTATGTAGACCTAAACCTCCACCCCTGCCCCGGCTCAGAAAGGCTGAAGAAAAACCGTCTAACTACAAGGCCAGTCGGTGTAAAAAACTCCCCCTAACCACAACCGCTACAGTATACACGAACCCAAAAACCTCCACTGATGCGCAACATAAGAGAAATCCCAAACCCCAACAGTAAACCAACCAAAACAACAGAAAGAAACCCCAAACCAATGACAACCCATAAACCGAACCCGAAGGAACACCATGTGGCCTAAGCTAGTCAGATATACGGAGGTCGCTATCATAGAACCGGTCCCGAGCACTAAGCGCGCGAATGTACCCTACGTCTGATAGACTTGACAACAGGGGCAAGGGAAACAAAAGTAGGAGAAATCCAACCGAAGCCGAAGGAAGGCGTGTGGCAGGGCCCAAGAACCCCAGAGGTCCGCCGGAAATCCAGACCGGGGGGGGGAGGCCAGCAGACGGAGTGTTGACCAGAGAGAGGTGGTAGTAAGGTACCAGCTGGGGGGGTGGGACTGGTCCGAGACCAGCAGGAAGTGTAGATGGCAGTAAGGTGCCAGCTAAGGTGGGGGGGTAGCAGTAGGGTGCCAGCCTGTGGTAGCAGTAGGGTGCCAGCTGATCGCACCGAGGAAGAATGGAGGAGGGGCAGACCCAGGTAACAAAACAACTGTCGGAATCGTGTTCCTGCCTTACTAGGCGGCCTCCAGCAAGCCCCAAACAAAGCCAGCAGTTTTACTACGTCTCTCATGTAGTCCCTTGTTCTACGAGAGATAGTGTCACTTAGTGGATGGGATACCACCTGCTGAAGCGATGAGTGAGAAAGGAGAATGGCGAAATCGACCGTGGCCTGTTGAGGAGACCCGACACAACTCCCCAGTTTCTTTAGGTGAGGGATACAGGAACCCATCGTAATCGCGTACCGCAAACCGTAATCCCAGCCGTCTGTTGAGATGAAAAGAGGGAAACCCGACCGTGCTGATGCTAAGCGAGGCCTAGCAAAATCGGGGTAAGGGAGGTACCCAGCATCGTGAGATGCTGGAAGAAGAGGATGGGGTATCCCTAGAGGGTAAACCTCAAAGGGAGAGGGCAGTGGAGATGGACTCGAAGTCCAGGAGGATGGATAGTGATAGCCTACACCCCCCCCGAGGGGAGGGTGCAGACCGAAAAGTGGTGATAGTTTGGTGTGGTGTTGAGTTTATCCCAAGTAGGAAATAAATTTCAATCACCGGAGGTGTAGCGGAGACGGAGGATGTTCGGGACTTGGTGCCGCGGCTAGTATTTTATTTATTGCCGCTGTTAACCCCTTAAGGGTTTGGTTTGTCTTGATATTCTGCAGTTGTTGCTGGTCATGAGACCTGCGAACTTCTGCGTAGTGCGCGTTCTGATCTGTGCGTAATTGTCCCAGAGTGCGATTGACTTCTCTTTCGCGAGTGACACTTTGGGCCTGGAATTCGACCAATTCCGCTCTTAGACTGAGGACCATTTGTTCCAGAGTCTGGTCTTGTGCCAATGCCGCTTGGCTTTCTTCACCGCGGGTACCATGTAACCTTGTGGTTACCTCTTCATGCTCCTGTTGACGCCGTTCCTGAGCATCAATCTTTTTTGCGACTTGTCGCAACATCTTTTCTTGTATCCCCTTGACTTCTCTTTCGACGCCTGCCAGCTGCATCAACAAGATTGCAATGTCGTTATCGTAGACATCTTGTCCGTCGGCGATTTGCTGTTGAACCTTAATTAATTTTAAGGTATTGTCTTGGGTAGCTCCCTTCAAATGTTTGAAGGCGATATTAGCTTGGTCAAGGGACGTATCTATGTTTTGTCTTATCTGACCCAAGGTTATCCCAAGACGCGTAGCCAGTCTGGCAAAGTTTGCGGCATGTTCCCCTGGCCTCGGTGTTGGGACTCTTGATATTCTATGAGTGCTCGCTACACTAGAGGATCGGTGAGAGGGTATGCCTCCTGTGCGGAATGAAGGTTCCTGAGGTGTTGAAGGGAAGGGACTATGAATAGCAGAATCATCCGCTTTATCTGTGGTATCAGGTCGGGTATCCATAGGTTCACCCGCCGTTATTCTTTTCCTTAGGTCCTCTGGTATCTATACCATTGTGATACTTTCCAGATAGGCTAGCTGCTCTAGTAGCCCTGGATGAGTGATTACTGGTACTTCATACCAGAGTTCTCGATATCCTTTAAAGGTTTTGAGGAATCGTATGTAAGGTATCCAACGTTTGAGACACTCTAGGGGTGTAGGTATAAAAGGGTTCCGTTGGTCCGACTCTGGACTTAAAACCTCAATCCCCTTTTTCGAGGTTTAGGATGTACTTATAGTACATATAAGTATGTATTAGGCCCAGGCCGAGGGGATGTCTGGCCCCCGGATGGCTGTCCATGGGTTTTCTTTTTCCTCCTCTTCCGTCTTTAAAGAGCACTGGGTGCTCCAGTCGACGAAGTTTTCCAACTCAGCCGAATTCCACTCAAAGTCTGAACCGTGCCAGGTACGATATATGCTCTTGAATTGATCCCTCGTTGGGATCCCAAAAGGTACTGTGAACCACGAGGGTTCTTGTGTATATTCTTCTTCGATCTCGAACAGCTCGGTTTCAAATATTTCTTCGAAGGAGTGAATATAGATTGGACAGTGAGGTGCTTCGAAAATGTGATCGAAGTCTGAGGTGAGGGTGGAGTTTGAAGTGAACGCGTAGTTCATATAGTGAGCCTTGGTAACAGGAGAACTATCAATATACTGTTAGGCGGACGCCAACTCAAGTATGTAACCGAGGAACGTAGGCCAAAATCTTTGTTCAGAGAATCTGTAGAGGAAGGCGCGTCGCGATAAATTAAAGGTAAGGTAAAGATTTATAGCGTAAACAATTTTATAGTAATAAGATCTCTTCTCCATTGCTTCATGATGTCTGTAAAGCTTGGGAGGCACTTCGATATTTATATCCCGCGTCTGAGTGTTCGCGGACTACTTCTAACTACTATGCCTCCGAAGTACCACCCTGGTTTTAATACGCAAACATCCCGAATCTTATAAGTGCGAACACCATTTGACCCTGAAACTTATCACACCCTTTTGCGGACTCGGAATAGTATTCCTCTGTTGAGATGACTGCGCTATTTGTTATACCAAACAGCCGCCTCCCACTTAGATGTCCGCGTAGACCTTTATATGACTTTTAGTCTTGTTGACTATCGTCCAGGCGTCTCTTCGGTCATGAAGTGACCAGGTTCATGCTGGGCCACCTAGTGCCAATCGCAAGTGCGCGCCCGACGTGTCAGCGTCTTAAGGGTCTCCGACTTATCTAGGTCTTCCATTCTGATCATGCTTCCCGTTAGTCCCCCGGCCTCTGTAGAGGGGTCCTATTTCTAGGACCAACCAACCTACAGCTGATCTCAGAAAGGTATGGGTGGATTCGGTATACCCCTAATAGCTTTCACTGCGGGGATATCTTCCTAGAGTATTTCTCCGAAAAAGTCCCCTCACCTTTGGCCCATAGTTTAGGAAGCCCAACCTTGAAGCCTACTATCTCAATGGGTGTAACCGGTACTGGTTACTGGTTTAGGATTTTCATATATCAGTTGATATTGTTTGAGTTTTGAATATGTTTCAGGAAACGAGGTGTGCCTCTAGCCTGATAGTATAGGGTTTGATACTCTATATGTTTTATGTTTGGTTTCGAGTATCGGTTTGATACTCTATATGTTTTATGTTT
>JACCEG010000541.1:35928-48800 GCA_014065205.1 Tuber brumale
TAACAACACCCCCCTCCGGCCCCCTTATGGGGCCCGCACGTCATTAGCGAGATTTCGAGAGTTGCGTCCCATAACTAAAATGTCACATGAATGAAGCCCACTTCATAACACCCTATACATCGCCACCGTCCCGGAGGCCACATGCTGTTCGCCGGATATATGCGAGGGGACCTTTGGTGACATCTGTGAAGTGGAACGGAGGAAATCCGTCGGCGGCGCATTGAGATAGTAGGCTTCAAGGTTACACTTCCCAAACTATGGGCCAAAATGACGCGACATTTTCAGCGAAATACACTAGGAGGATATCCCAGTAGTGAAAGCTATTAGGGGTATACCAAATCCACCCATACCCTTCTGAGATCAACCCTAGGATGATTCGTCCTAGTAATAGGACCCCTCTATGGAGGCCAGCGAACCAAGGGGAAGCACGCTCAGAATGAAAGACCTAGATAAGTCGGAGCCCCTTAAAATGTTGACACGTTGAGCTCAGACTTGTGATTGGCACTAGGTGGCCCAGCATGAACCTGATCACTTCATGACCGGAGAGACAACTGGAACGATAGTCAACAAGACTAAAGTCATATAAAAGTCTATGCGGATATCTAAGCTGAAGGCAGCTGTTTGGTATAACAAATAGCGCAGTCATCACAACGGAGGAATACTATTCCAGGTCTGCAAAAGGGTGTGATAAGTTTCAGGGTCAAACGGAGTTCGCACTTATAAGTCTCTGGACGGTTGCGTATGAAAACCAGGGTGGTACTTTGGAGGCATAGTAGTTAGAAGTAGGCCACGAACACTCAGATGTAGGATATAAATATCGAAGTGCCTCCTAAGCTTTACAGATATCATCAAGCAACGGAGAAGAGCTCTTATCAATATAATATTGTTTCACTCTTTAAATCTTTACCTTACCTTACTTTATCGAGACGCGCCTTCCTCTACAGATTCTCCAATGAAAGATTTCGGGCCTACGTCGCTCAGTTATATACTTGAGTTTGGCGTCCGCCTAACAGGCGGTCACATTAAGGTACCTTGCCAAGGAGCGGAAGGAGTCCGCATTACACCAAAGTGGGCTGTCCCTGCCGACGTCCGTGAGCCCCCGAAGGTGGCACTCGCGAGGTCCTTTGCGAGACTGGCAGTAGAGGATGGCGTGTGCCGCGTCCTCCTCGTCCCCCTCGCAGTACGGGCAGAGAGAAGAGGGGTCGTCTGTGAACCAGGATGGGTGGGCAGCGAGGTACCACCTGCTTGAGCGCATTTGCTTGATCCTTCCTACGATAAACCTACCCAGTCCCATAAAAGGGTGGGGCTTGAGGGACACAGCAAAGGGGTAGTAGGGTGGGGAGGGGAACTGGGCGGTCCAGTCTCCGATGTGGGCATTTTGTAGTTGCATCTTGATTGACTAGTAGGACGGGGTGCCCTCTCTCAAGGGGAGCTGTTCAGGTGGAAGAAGGTCGAGTGAGGCCTCAGGGACAGGACCCGAGCCGTTGATGAACTGGAGGGTGTGGTGAGCGATCGCATCTAGCGGGAGGTGTTTGCGAATAGGGGGGTAGGGGGTGGCTCTCTTCCAGAGGAGTGGGGCATAAACTGACTTCAAGCCTCTAGTGAAACAGCGGTAGTCTTCTGGTGCCCGGAAGGGCGAGGAGGTCGGGAAGGATGGGTGGAGCCTGGCTGTCACCAGATTGGCTTCCGGGGGGAGGCACACTAGGCAGGCAGCGGCCTGCCTCTGACAGTGCAGGACCAAAAGCGGGAGGGGGGAGAGAGCCGATGCACTGGCCAAGATGCCCACCATGGTAGACAAACAGCAATTAGTTACCTATCTTTGGACAGATCTCCAAAAGACGGACATTCTGTCCAGAAGGGTAAGACTTGGGAGAAGAGGTCTGCTCCATAGAGGAGAATCCGGGAGATGAGGGAGGATGCCAGGCGATGGCATAGGAAGGAGGGTAGGCCTTTACTGGGCCTTGACAGTCTTTTAATGGTCGAGAAAGCCCCTTGGGCCAGGGCGAGTCTCCTGGTGCAATGCGCCGTGGTGCCTTTGGTACATGAGGTGGACGAGGGTTCAAACTAGTACCCAAGCCACCGTGTCACTTTGGAGGAGTAAAAGAGGTGCCTGCCCACTAGGACTGGGATCGCGGAGTGGTGGACCTTTTGGGCAGGGGTTGTCCAGTGCATGAGTTCAGTCTTGGGGATCGAGAAGGACACGCCGAGTCTGCCAGCTTTCGCTGGGAGAACTGAGGTGATTCCCAGCAGTCACTGGACATTCCGGCGGTACGAGCCGGAGGCGACTGTGACTGCGAAGTCGTCCACGTAGGAGAGGATGAGACCCTGCGGGATCGAGAAGTGGAGGGACGAGACGTAAATGACGAACAGGAGGAGGGAGATTGGGGAGCCCTGAGGCGTGCCGACGGAGACCGGGGAGAAGACCTGAGGGGCCTGCTGGAAGACCAGGCAGCAGGAGTGGCCGTGGAGGAAGGACCTAATCCAAGAGACCATGTACAGGTTGACTGCTTGGCTATCTACGCGGTCTTTTTATATTCTTTGTTTACGGTAAGAGAACTTGCATGCAGCGCTAGCTATGGCATAAAGAAAAACCTTGATCTCAAAATCCGCAATTACAAAAGAAATAACCACACCAAGCTATAAAATCCTCCTAGTGGTGTCCGATAGCTGACACGAAATCCCAAGGAACTAAAGCAAAAAAACGCAAAAATCATAAGGGAAAATAAATCCAACCAGCAATCAAGCAAGAAAAGAAATCAAAAACCAACTGCCGTCCGGAGTGAAGCGGGGGGCGTGCGCCCATGTTCAGAGCGCAAAACCGTAAATCGGGAGGCCCGCATCGATGGAAACAGGCGCGAGCGGGGGGTCCCAGCATGCAGGCTGCGTGCCAGGAGGGACGCTAGTGGTGGTCACGTTTAGGTACCTTGTGAAAGAGTGGAGGGAGTCCTTGTTGGTCTAGAGGGCGCTGTCTCTGCCGATGTCCGTGGTGCCCCCGGAGGTGGCGCTCACGAGGCTCCTCGCGAGACTCACAGTAGAGGATAGCGTGAGCGAAGTCCTCCCAGTCTTCCTCACAATAAGGACAGAGCAGGGACGGGTCGTCAGTATACCAGGAGGGGCGAGCAGCGAGGTAACTCTTGCCCAAGCGCATTTGATGGATCCTACCCGCTATGAATCTCCCTAAACCCATGAAAGGATAGGGCCTAAGGGATGCGGCATAAGGGTAGTAGGGCGGTGGGGGGGAACTGTGTAGACCAGTCCTGAAGGAGCGCATTCCGCAGTCTCAGTTTGACTGATTGGTAAGACAGGATCCCTGCTGCTAAAGGAAGCTGGTCCGGAGGAAGGAGGTCGGGGGAGGCCACTGCAACTGGGCCTGAAGGGTCAATGAATGGGATGGTCCTGTGGGCAATCGCGTCCAACAGAAGGTGTTTTCGTATGGGGGGGCAGGGAGGAGCCGTTTTCCAGAGAAGGGGGGGGTAGACGGACGACACCCCCCTGGTGTATCGGCGGTGGTCCTCCAGGGCCCGAAAGGGGGAGGAGGTAGGAAAGGACGGGTGCAGCCTAGCAGTTGCTGGGTTGGCCTCAGGGGGGAGGCAAATAAGCCTTACAGCCGCCAGCTTTGGACGGTGGAGAACCAGAAGTGGGAGGGGGGGGAGAGCCGACTCACATGCCAGGATGCCGACCAAAGTAGTCGAAAAGCAATTCATAACCCATCTCCACACAGACCTTCAAAAGATGGACATCCTGTCCAGGAGGGTATGGCTGGGTGAGAAAAGGTCCGCCCTGTAGAGGAGTATGGGGGAAATGAGGGAGGATGCCAAGCGGTGGCAGAGAGAGGGGGAGAGACCCTTACCGGGCCTGGAGAGCCGTTTGATCGTAGTGAAGGCTCCCGGGGCCATGCCGAGCCTTCTCGTGAAGTGGGAGGTGGTGCCTTTGCTACAGGAAGTGGAGGAGGGCTCGAACGAGTATCCGAGCCACTGTATCAACTTGGAGGGACGGAAGAGGTGCCCGTCTATGAAGACAGGGATCGCGGGACAATGGACCTTTTGCGCCAGGGTCACCCAGTGCATGAGTTCTGTCTTCGGGATCGCGAAGGCCACCCCTAGCCTTCCAGCTTTCGTTTGGAGTGCTTTGGTGATGCCTTGAAGCCTGTGGACATTTCCACGATACGAACCCGAGGCAACCGTGACAGCAAAGTCATCCACGTAAGAGAGGATTAGGCCCCCAGGGACCGAGAAATGCAGGGAGGACATGTAGATCACAAACAGAAGGGGGGAGATCGGAGACCCCTGGGGGGTGCCGAAAGAGACTGGTGAAAACACTTGTGGGGCCCCCTGGCAAACCAGGTGGCAGGAGCGGCCGTGGATGAAGGACCTGATCTACGAGACCATGTACGGGTTGACTGCCTTAGTGGCGAGCCTGTCGCAGAGTGTGGGGGCCGAGACATTGTCAAAGCCTCCTTTGATGTCGAGGAAGAGGGTTGAGACCTTTAGCTTAGGGCGCATAAAAAGCTGCACCTTGTGGGAGAGGGTCGGGGCTGTGTTGTAGGTACTCAGACCGGGAAGGGAGCCAGTTTGATGGGGAGACAGGAGGCCCAGAAATTGGGCGAGGGCCGAGAGGCGGGAGGCCATGACCCTTCCCATGATCTTGGAAATGGTCTTGAGGAGGACGATAATGCGGAATGACGCCGGCATGTCGTAGGAGGGCTTCTCTGGCTTGTCAAGGACTATCCCGTTCGCTCTTTTCCGGGAGGGGGGATGGTGTCCGTACCAGACAAGAGGGCCAAGGATGGAGGGAAGGATGGTAGGGTTCAACGCGTGGACCTTCTTCCAGACAGAGTAGGGGATCTGGTCGGGGGCGGGTGTGGAGGACGCGGAGGAATTGCGGAGGGCGACTGTAACCTCCTCTGCCGACAGTGGAGGAACATCCTTGAACTGCCGCATAATCGCTGGTGGGTTCGAGGCCTGCTTTTCCGGGAAGCAGTGGGAGAGAAGAGCTGTCTTTATGTCCATGGTGCTTTTGGCCCCGGTTATCTGTGGGAATCTGTCTGGGGGCCTTCTGAAGGCATAGTGTTTCACAGTCCAGAGTGTCTGGGGAGTGGCTGCTTTCAGGAAATTGTTCCGGTAATCTGTCTTGGCCTTCCTTATGGCCTTGAAGTATAAAAGGCGGGCCTCCTTGCACCGCCGCTTTGATGAGGGGAGCAGGTCCTGTGGTGCCAATCGAACCGTTGAGTGAAAGGCAGCCCTTTGTGCCATGAGATTGGCGGTCCACCAGGGCTTGAATCTGTGGGAGGGCCTTTTGTCGGGGGTGTGTAGTCTGAGGGCAGTCTGGAGTCTGCCCAGGGCAGGGTCGAACCAGGTTGAAAAGGAGTGGGGTATGGGGAGGGGGAGAGGGGGGTCGAATCTCATGGCTTTGATAACATCCTCAAGGGAGAGCCAGTCGGTCTTCGTCCACGCGGGGGCGGGGAGGGGAGTGCGGGCTAGCGGCCGCGAACGCGTTATGAGGATAGAGATGTGGTCGGACCCGGTTAAGGGCAGCGGAGTTTCCCATGAGCGGAGGTTGGGGGACAGAGAGGAGCTGGCAAATGCAATGTTTATGACTGAGGGGCGGACCCCACGGTCGAAGGGGAAGTAAGTGAGTGTACTGGGGGTATTCAAGAGGCAGAAACACTGTTCTCCAGCTTTTTCAAAGTAAGGGGCAGAAGCGCCGAGGTCCGAAACACAGAAAAGATGGCCAGGGTCCATTGAGGGGTGGTGGATGTTGAAGTCCGCGATGACCAGCATCGGCGTTGAGGTATGGGGGAAAGCAGCCTCTGGAGGGATGGTTCTGCGAAAGGGGGAACCATCCCACGTGCTGTAGAGGTTCACAACCCGGAACTTGGTAATGAAAGAATCAAAGAAGCCAATAGAGGATTGAAAATCAACCGCCATCCAGTCCCTAGCCTCTGTAAAGACTGGGAGGACCGAAAACTGTTGAGTGGAGGAGAGGTGGAGGTAGCAGGCCACTCTGGGCTTGCCACCGTCAGGGCATAAAGGCAAAAAGGGTCTGAACCCTGTGAAAGACTGAGGTCTGTTCCTGTGTAGAGGGGGGTCTTGGAGGGCGACAAGGGTAGGTGGGCAATCCAATAAAGGAAAAGAATTAAAGATGGAATGAAGCACATCCCAGCTTCCTAAGTAGTTGTGTTGCAGAACGGATATCGGGTTACGGGAGTCCGCCGCCGGCGCGGAACTCATAGGAGAGGTGTGACCAACCGTTACATGCCTTCCGGCGTCTCAGGCTGGGGGAGAGGAGTGGGAGATTCCTGCCATGTGGGGTTTGGCAGGGCACCTCTGGGGGGTTTTGGAACGGGAATGGGGGGTCGTGTTGGGAGGGCATCGCCACCCCGAGGGCGGGGTGTTTCAAGAGAAAAGGGGGGCAGGAGGGATCGTGAACCAGTTGAAGGACCCTCGCCGGAGTCGTTCGTCGTGTCCATAGCCTCCTCATTCGCCAGTAGAGGGGACTCCCCACAGGGTGGAGGGGGGAGAGGTCTTGATGGGCACTCTCTAGCGAAGGCGGGGTGCGGGCCCTTGCAGCCAGCACACATCGAGGGGGAGGTAGGGCCGCAGTCAACAACTGCTCTGAGGTTACCGCCCATAGGGCAGGTAGGGTTCTGGCACCTATGTGCCTGTTTTCTGTGGGACAAAGCGCAGATTGGGCAGATTTGGTGGTCAATCTTGTATCTAGCCGCGTGGTGACCGTACTCCCAGCAGTTACGGCATTGAGTGAGGCTGTTAGCCGAGTATGCTCTCTCGATCATGCATCGAGAGGAGAAAAGGTAAGTGTTGGCCAACATTGTGGCCTCATTTTCAGGAGCGACAGTCACAACCACCGAGGTTGCCTTCTTGAGGACTCTGGAGTCACGGTCGGGGTTCAGGTAGCTGGCGGAGAGAACCTGGACGTTCTTAACGTTCAGGATGGTGTTGCAGAGAGACTGCTGAAGATCCGCGTCGTCTTCCTGGAGGGATACGATGGGGAGGGAATGAATCGCCAATTGGACTTCATTGGGGGCCGGACGAAAAGGGAGCCACAGGGCATCACCTATCGGGAAAGCCTGGTTCAAGTTGGCCTCGAGGACTTCGTAATATGGTGCGTATGCGGTTGAGGGGACGAATGGGGAGAGAGTGAGCAGGGTTACTGCTCGTCTGTCATTGACATGGACAGAGAAGGATAAGGCAAGGGTGCAGCCAGCTTCACGGAGGACGGAGGCAGAAATGTCTGGGAAAGAGGCAGCAAGGCATTCAGACTGGGAGTGGGGGAAGAGGGAGGACCTGGGAGCGAAAGATCTTCTCTCAGCAGCAGGGAGGCTCCTGGGACCTTTTGAGGGGGCCGAGGGTGCCGAACCAGATGCCACCGGGGGAGTCAAGGGGGTATTTTTTGCTTTGTTTGCCTTCCCTTTCTTCTTCTGACCAGCGGAGGCGGCCTGAGCGTAGGAGGAGGGGCCGGACTGAGCCGATGTCCGTGAGACAGGGTGGAACTCCCAGAGGGGGGAATACTTCCTGTCCCTATATGTCTGGGCCTCCCAGGAGCGCGCGAATTTTCTCTCATACGCGGCCGGGTCGCCGTACCATTTCTCGTCCTTCGTGCTGTAGCAGGGGATATCCGCGTCACCCCCACCCTCATAGGGGGGGGTTCAACACGTCGGCGAGGGTAGCGGTGCGTGTAGATGCAGCGATCTCCTTACCCTTTCAGGAAAGAGCTGCCTGAGCTGTGTGGGTGGAAGGCGCTGCAGGCACCGGGCATTGAGGTGGGGGTTGCTGGTGGCGTGTTGGTTGGGGGAGGGGGGTGGTCAGCCAGGACGCAAGGTCTCTAACCGACAGTTGGAGGGTGGAGAGTGACTCTGCTTTTGCGTCGTTTTGGGTGGAGGGAGGAAAAGGGCACTGGGGTTTCTCTCTGCGGGAGGAGAGTTCTTCGACCTTTCCTGAAAGGCGGGCGACTTTGAGGGCCAGTGCGTCAACCTGGGCGGAGATAGTTCAAGACGCCAGAAGAGAGGTGCAAAGGAGGGGGAGGATGATAGCCTCTCCGGGGGATAGGTCGTCAAGCTCCACAGAACTGGTGGGTGGGAAAAGATAGTTGGAGATTCCCGCATCCGTCGAGGACCTCTCAAGGAGCTCGAGGAGAAGGGGAACATGGAGGCAGACACCTGATACAGAGGAGTGTTCTGACTGAGGAAGGGGAACTGAAGCCATAACTGTCATGACAGGAAGGCCTCGGCCTGATGGTCCTCTTAGGGTAGCAGGGAGGTATGGGCACACTGGACGCTGATGGTGTTCAGGACGAGGTAGAAATGTAGGGGGAGGAAAATAGCGCAGGCAGAGTGTGGCCTATCTACTTAGTCTTTTTTTTTCTTTTTTTTTTTTATCTTCATGTATTCATTGATTTATGGTACAAGAACTTGCATGCAGCACTAGCTATGGCATAAATAAAACCTTAATCTCAAAAACTCGCAAGTAACAAAAGAACTCTCGCACCAAACTATAAAAACCTCCTAAGCATGTCCGATAGCCGACACCAAGTCCCTAAGGAAATAAAACAATAAAATGCATAATCATGACGAAAAATAATTTCCTAGCAAACCAAGAAAACATAACAGGGGGAGGCCAGTCCTCCTATCGGGGAGCGAAGCCGTGGATCGGTGGAGCTGACGCGTCCGCGTTCGAGGGGCGTTGCGGGTCCCACTCCGCTGGGGGCATACCTGGTGGGAAACCTGTCACCGTGACGTTTATGTATCTAGCGAGGGAGTTTAGAGCGGATGGATTTGACCAGAGGGGGCTGTCCCTATCTAACGAAGTGAGTCCTTGGAGGTGGCGCTCACGAGGTTCCCTGCGGGACTCGCAGAAGAGGATGGCATGGATCAAGTCCTCTTCGTCCTCCTCGCAAAATGGGCAGAGGGGAGAGGGGTTTTCAGTGAACCACGATGGGTGGGCGGCGAGGTAGGTTTTGCCTGATCGCATCTGGTGGATCCTCCCCGCCATGAACCTGCCAAGCCCCATAAAAGGGTGGGGTACCAGGGACACGGGGTAAGGGTAGGTAGGGGGCGGTGGGAACTGGTCGTTCCAATCTTTGACCAGTGCCGATCTGATTTTCAATTTGACCAACATGTAGGAGGGGATGCCTTCTCCTATCGGAGGACAGGCTGGCGGGAGGAGGTCGGAGGAAGCCACCGGCTGAGGGCTGGAAGCGGGGATGAAGGGGAGGGTTCGATGAGCAATAGCATCAATTGGAAGGTGCTTCCTTATAGGCGGGGAAGGGACAGGGGATCCCCATGAGAGGGGAGCATAGACCGATGTCAGGCCTCGCGTGTGGTGACGGTGGTCGTCAAGGGCCCTGAAGGGGGACGAAGTCGGGAACGTGGGGTGGAGCCTGGCAGTTGCCGGGTTGGCCTCCGGCGGGAGGCAGACCAGCCTTATGGCTGCAAGCCTGTGGCAGTGGCGTATCAGAAGGGACATGGGGGGCAGGGCTGACTCGCAAGCAAGGGTGCCGACAGGAGTAGAGGAGAAGCAGTTCGTGACCCATCTCTGGACAGTCCTCCAGAATACCGACATTCGGTCGAGGAGGGTAAGACTTTGGGAAGAAGAGGTCCGTGCCGTAAAGGAGGATCGGGGAGATCAACGATACTGCCAGACAGTGGCAGAGGAAGGGAAGAAGGCCCTTACCGGGTCTAGATAGTCTTTTGATGGTGGCCAAGGCGCCCTGGGCCAGTCCGAGTCTTCTAACGAAGTGGGACGTGGTGCCTCTTGTGCCGGAAGTGGAGGAGGGCTCGAACCAGTAGCCGAGCCATCGTATTAGCTTGGAGGGGCAGAAGACTAGGTCATCCAGCAGGACCGGGATTGGGGGTGGGGGGATCTTCTGAGAGGGGGTCTCCCAGTGCATGAGTTCTGTTTGCGTGATCGAAAAGGACACACCTAGCCTACTGGCCTTCCGCTGGAGAGACTTGGTGATGCCCTGCAGTCTCTGGATATTCCTGCGGTAAGAGCCCGAGGCTACCGTGACTGCAAAGTTGTCCACGTAGGAGAGGATGAGGCCCCTGGGGACAGAGAAGTGGAGGGTAGAGACGTAGATAACAAAAAGCAGGGGGGAGATCGGGGAGCCCTGGGGGGTACCAACCGAGACAGGTGAGAAGATCTGAGGTGCACCCTGGAAGACCAGGCGGCAGGTGCGGCCGCGGAGGAAAGACCTTATCCACGAGACCATGTACGGATTGACCGCCTTGGTGGCGAGTCTGTCGCAGAGTATCGGGGCCGAGACATTATCGAAGCCTCCTTTGATGTCTAGGAAGAGGGTCGAGACCTTGAGCTTGGGGCGCATAAACAGCTGGACCTCATGGGAGAGGGTAGCCACCGCGTCAAAGGTACTCAGACCAGGTAGGGAGCCAGTCTGGTTGGGGGAGAGGAGGCACAGGAACCGAGCCAGGGCCGAAAGCTGGTTTGCTATCACTCTCTCCAGGATCTTTGAAACAGTTTCCAGGATGACGATGATGCGGAACGATGCGGGGGTGTCATAGGAGTGTTTGCCAGGCTTGTCCAGCACTATGCCGTTGGCCTTTTTCAGTGAGGGAGGGTGGTGCCCGAATCTGACCAGGGGGCCCAAGAGGGATGTGAGGATGCTCGGGTTGGTGAGATGGACCCTCTTCCAGACTGAGTTGGGTATTTGGTCTGGCCCGGGGGCAGAGGACGAAGATGACTTCTGAAGTACAGCGGATACTTCTTCCGCCGACAGCTCTGGAACGTCTTTAAACTCACATAGGATGCGAGGGGGGGTAGAGGACCCTTTCTCGGGGAAGAAGTGTTCGAGGAGGGCTTTGTTAATTTCGCTGGGGCTTTCTGCCCCCGGGATGTGAGGGAATCTGTGGGGTGGTTTGCCGAAGGCGAACCTTTTCGCCGTCCAGAGGGTCTGGGGGTTCGCCGTCTGCAGGAAGTTCTTCCAGTAGTCATTCTTGGCCTGCTAGATAGTCTTGAAGTATAGCAAGCGTGCCTCCCTGCACGATTCTTTAGACGATAGGAGGGGGTCTTTACGGGCCGCTTGGACAGTGGAGTTGAAGGCTGATCCTTGTGCCGTCAGGTTGGGGGTCCACCAGGGTTTCGACCTACAGGAGGGTCTTTTGTCGGTGGTGTGACCTTTGAGTTGGGACCTTATCCTATCCAAGGCCGTGTCAAACCAGATTGACAATGTTCGTGGCGTAGGGAGGGGGGAGGGGGGAGGAACTTCATCTTCTTTAGTCCTTCTTCAAGGGTGGGCCAGTCGGTTTTCGTCCACGACGGAGAGGGGGGTGGGGGGCGGGCCGAGGGTACCGATAGTCTGATGAGGATTGGAACGTGGTCTGAGCCTGTTGGAGGGAGGGGCGTGCTCCAGGATCGGAAGTTGGACGCGAGGGGGGTATTGGCAAATGCCAGGTGTATCACTGAGGGACGGAGGTTCGAATCCAAGGGAAAGTAGGTGAGGGTACCGGCGTGTTTAGAAGCCAGAAGCCTTCTTCGGCAGCTTTCTCAAAGAATGGGGAGGATGAACCAAGGTCTTGAACGGAGAAGAGGTGACCTGGGTCAGCGGAGGGATGGTGGATGTTGAAGTCGCCGACGACCAGCGTGGGGGAGGGCGTGGAGAGGAACGCAGCACTAGGCGAGATGGTCCTTTTGAAGGGGGAACCGTTCCTAGTGCTGTAGAGGTTTACCACGCGGAACTTGGTTACAAAGGAATCAAAAAATCCAACTGAAGAAAAGAAGTCCATCGCCATCCAGTCTCTTGCTTCAGAAAAAACAGGAAGGACTGAGAACTGTTGAGTGGAGGGAAGGTTGAGGTAGCAGGCCACTTTAGGCTTGCCACCATTAGGGCATGGGGGCAGAAAAGGCTTAAAATTCGCAAACGTAGGGGGCTTGCCCCTGTACAGTGGGGGGTCTTGAAGAGCGACAAGAGTGGGGGGGTGATCCAGTAGAGAAAAGGAATTAAACAAGGAGAGAAACACATCCCAGCTTCCCAAGCAGTTGTATTGTAGAATGGATATGGAGTTATTGGAGCCCGTCGCCAGCACGGAACTCACAGGGGAGGTGTGACCAGCCAGTACACGCCTTCTGGCGTTTCAGGCAGCGGGATAGGAGTGGGAGTTGCCTGCTATGCCGGGTTGGGCAGGGCGCCTCCTTGGGGCTTTTGAACGTTTGTGGGGGGACGTGTCGGGGGGGCATCACCCCTCCTAGGACGGGGTGTCTCAAAATCAATGGGGGGTAGGAGGGGTCGTGTACCAGTTGAAGGACGCTCGCCGGAGTCGTTCATCGTGTCCATACTTTCCTCATCCTGCGATAGAGGTGGTTCCCTGCGGAGAGCAGGGGGGGCTGGTCTCGATGGGCAGTCTCGAGTGAAGGTCAGGTGGGGGCCTTTGCATACGGCGCAGAGCGGGGGAGAGGTTGGGCAGCAGTTTGCGACTCCTCTGAGGTTTCCGCCCTGCGGGCAGGTGGGGTTCTGGCATCTGTGTGCCTGCTTTCTGTGGGAGAGGGCGCAGATGGGACAGACTGGATGGTCAATCTTACCTCTGGCTGAATGGTGTCCGTACTCACAACAGTTACGGCATTGAGTGAGGCCATTAGCCGAGTATGCCCGCTCGATCTTGCATCGAGAGGAGTAAAGGCAAGAGTTGCCCAACATTGAGGCCTCATTCTCCGGGGCCACTGTGACTACCTCAGAGGTTGCCTTTTTCTGGACCCGGGAGCCGCGGTCGGGATTGAGGTAGCGGGCAGAGAGGATCTGAACGTTTTTGACGTTGAGTATGGTGTTAGACAGAGACTGGAAGAGGTCACCGTCGTCTTCGGGGAGGTATGCAATAGGAAGGGAGTGAACAGCCAGTTGTACTT
>JACCEG010000542.1:4237-32454 GCA_014065205.1 Tuber brumale
AGCCCCATGAACGGGTGGGGGGAAAGGGACACGGGGTAGGGGTAGGTGGGGGGCGGTGGGAACTGGTCGTTCCAATCTTTGAGTAGCGCCGATCGGATCTTGATCTTGATCGACTTGTACGAGGGGGCACTTGTCGCCAGTTGGAGACTTGCAGGTGGGAGGAGGTCGGGGGCGGCCACCGGTAGAGGGCCAGAAGCGGGGAGGAAGGGGAGGGTCCGATGGGCAATGGCATAGATCGGGAGGTGATTACTTATAGGCGGGGAGGGGACAGACGTCCTCCACGAGAGGGGGGCATAGACCGACGTCAGTCCTCGCGTAAAGTGGCGATGGTCGTCGAGGGCCCTGAAGGGGGACGAGGATGGGAACGTGGGGTGGAGCCTTGCGGTTGCCGGGTTGGACTCAGGCGGGAGGCAGACCATTCTAATGGCCGCAAGTCTTTGGCGGTGGCGTAGCAGGAGGGGCATTGGTGGGAGGGTTGATTCACAAGCTAGGATGCCGACTGGAGTCGAGGAGAAACAGTTTGTGACCCATCTCTGGACCGACCTCCAGAAGACCGACATGCGGTCAAGGAGGGTAAGGCTTGGTGAGAAGAGGTCCGCGCCGTAGAGGAGGATAGGGGAGATCAGGGATGATGCCAGGCGGTGGCAGAGATATGGAGGGAGGCCCTTGCCCGGCCTAGAGAGTCTCTTGATGGTGGAGAAGGCGCCCTGGGCCAGTCCGAGTCTTCTGACAAAGTGGGACGTGGTACCCCTTGTGCCTGAGGTGGAAGAGGGCTCGAACCAGTAACCGAGCCAGCGAACTAGTTTAGAGGGGCGGAAGACAAGGTCGCCCAGCCTGACCGGGATTTGGGGCGGGGGGACTCTCTGGGAGGGGGTCTCCCAGTGCATGAGCTCGGTCTTCGGGATTGAAAAGGACACACCTAGTTTGCCAGCCTTCCGCTGGAGTGTTCCGGTGAGGCCCTGCAGTCTTTGAATGTTTCTCCTGTAGGAGTTCGATGCTACCGTGACCACGAAGTCGTCCACGTAGGATAGGATAAGGCCCCTAGGGACCGGGAAGTGAAGGGTTGAGACGTAAATGATGAAAAGAAGGGGGGAGATTGGGGAGCCTTGAAGGGTACCGACGGAGACTGGTGAGAAAACCTGGGGTGCGCCTGGGAAGATCAGGCGGCAAGAGCGGCCGTGGAGGAAGGACCTTATCCACGAGACCATGTAGGGGTTGACTGCCCTGGTGGCGAGTCTGTTGCAGAGGATCGGGGCTGAGACATTGTCAAAGCCACCTTTAATGTCCAGGAAGAGGGTCGAGACCTTCAGCCTCGGGCGCATGAACAGTTGGACCTCGTGGGAGAGGGTAGCCGCCGCGTCAAAGGTGCTCAAGCCAGGCAGGGAGCCGGTCTGGTTGGGTGAGAGGAGGCCGAGGAAACGAGCCAGGGCCGAGAGACGGTTGGCCATCACTCTTTCGAGGATCTTAGAAACAGTCTCCAAGAGGACGATGATGCGGAAGGATGAGGGGGTGTCGTATGAGGGTTTACCAGGCTTGTCAAGCACGCCTATCTACTCGGACCTAAAGTCCTCCTTATATAGTAGCCCTTCACGCCCTTGTGACTCATCCTTTAAGTCACGCGCCACATATGACTCACAACTGTGAGTCATACCTAAAACATCATAACTGGTCATATGACCGAAGTGGTCACATGCGCGAAACCCATGACCTCNTATGACTCATAACTATGAGTCATGTGAAAACCTTTCCTTGCTAAGCCACATTCGTGACAATGAGGCCCCTTGGGACCGGAAAGTAGAGGGTTGAGACGTAGATGACAAAAAGCAGGAGGGAGATTGGCGAGCCTTGCGGGGTTCCGACTGAGATGGGAGAGAAGATATGGGGTGCCCCCTGAAAAACAAGGCAGCACGTGCGTCCCTGGAGGAAAGACCTTATCCACGAGACCAGATAGGGGTTGACCGCCTTGGTCGCTAGTCTATTGCAGAGTATCGGGGCCGATACATTATTGAAACCCCCTTTTATGTCCAGGAAAAGGGTCGCGACGTTCAGCTTTGGGCGCATAAACAGTTGAACCTCATGAGAGAGGGTGGACGCTGCTTCAAAGGTGCTCAGACCAGGCAGGGATCTAGTTTGGTTGGGGGAGAGGAGGCCCAGGAAACGCGCCTGGGCCGAAAGACGGTTTACCATCACCCTCTCCAGGATTTTCGAAACGGTTTCCAGGAGTACGATGATGCGAAATGAGGCAGGAGTGTCATAGGAGGGCTTCCCAGGCTTATCCAGTACAATGCCGCTGGCCTTTTTCAGGGAAGACGGGTGGTGCCCATACCTAACAAGGGGGCCCAGGAGGGAGGTGAGAATTCTAGGGTTTATCAGGTGGACTTTCTTCCAGACAGAGTACGGTATCTGGTCCAGTCCGGGGGTGGAGGGCGAGGTGGACTTCCGCAGGGCTGTTGATATTTCTTCAGCCGACAGCTCCGGGACGTCCTTAAACTCACGTAGATTCTGGGGGGGGGGGAGGACCCCTTCTCCGGGAACAAGTGTCCTGAGAGTGCCTGGTTTATTTCTTTGGGGGTCTCAGCCCCGGGAATCTGGAGGAACCTGTCCGGCGGTTTGCCAAAGGTGAATCTTTTTGCAGTCCATAGTGTTTGCGGGTTCGCTGTTTCCAGGAAGTTTTTCCCGTAGTTGTTCTTGGCCTTTTTGATAGCCTTGAAGTACAAAAGCCGCGCCTCTTTGCACAGCTCCTTGGAAGAAGGTAGGGGGTCCTTGCGGGCTTCGCGTATGGTGGAGTGGAAGGCTTTTCTCTGTGCAGTAAGGTTAGGGGTCCACCAGGGCTTTGACCTGTAGGTGGGCCTCTTTTCTGGAGTGTGGCTCTTGAGCTGGGACCTGACCCTGTCTAGGGCCATGTCAAACCAGGCTGAAAGTGTGTGCGGAGTGGGATGGGGGGGAGTGGGGCGGAACACTATCCGTTTTAGTCCCTCCTCAAGCGTGGGCCAGTCTGTCTTCGTCCATGACAGAGAGGGAGCTGGGGGGCGGGCCAAGGGTTCCGATAGCGTTACGAGTATTGGGACGTGGTCAGAACCCGATGGGGGAAGAGGCGTGCTCCATGTTCTGAAATTGGGCGGGGGGGGGGCTTTTGCAAACGCCAAGTCAATTGCTGATGGGCGGAGGCTCGTGTCGAAGGGGAAACAAGTGAGGGTGCCACGGGTGTTTAGGAGGCAGAATCCTTCACGGGCAGCCTTTTCGCAGAAGGGGGAGGACGCACCAAGTTCCGAAACCGAGAAGCGACGGGCCGGGTCGGCCGAAGGGTGGTGGATGTTGAAGTCTCCAACAACCAGCATCGGGGAGGGCGTAAAAGGGAACACAACATCAGGCGAGATGGTCCGTTTGAAGGAGGAACTATCCCAGGTACTGTAGAGGTTTACCACGCGAAACTTGGTAACAAAGGAATCTAAGAAACCAATGGAAGAAAAGAAGTCCACCGCCATCCAGTCTCTCACATCGGAGAAAACAGGGAGAACCGAGAACTGTTGCGTAGAAAATAAATGCAGGTAGCATGCCAGTCTGGGCTTGCCGCCGTTAGGGCATGGAGGAAGAAAAGGCTTGAAGCCCGCATATGCGGGTGGCTTGTTTCTGTACAGGGGGGGGTCTTGTAATGCAACGAGGGTGGGGGGGAAATCCAAAAGAGAAAAGGAATTAAACAGGGAGAGAAACACATCCCAGCTGCCCAAGCAGTTGTCTTGTAGAATGGATATGGGTTTATCGGAGCCCGTCGCCAGCACGGAACTCACAGGGGAGGTGTGACCAGCCATTACACGCCTTCCGGTGTCTCAGGCAGCGGGAGAGGAGTGGGAGTTGCCTGCCAGGCAGGATTCGGCAGAGCTCCTCCTTGGGGTTTCGCAACATTTGCGGGAAGACATGTCGGGGGGGCATCACCACGCCTAGGACGGGGTGTCTCAAAATGGATGGGGGGCAGGAGGGGTCCTGTCCCAGTTGAAGGACCCTCGCCGGGGTTGTTCGTCGTGTCCATTCAGTCCTCATCCTGCGATAGAGGGGTTCACTGCGGAGACTAGGGGGGGCGGGTCTCGATGGGCACTCTCGCGCGAAGGCCGGGTGAGGACCTTTGTAGACTGCGCAGAGCGGCGGGGAGGTCGGGCAACAGTCAGCGACTGCCCTGAGGTTTCCACCCTTGGGGCAGGTTGGGTTCTGGCACCTATGTGCCTACTTCCTGTCGGAGAGGGCGCAGATTGGGCAGACTGGGTGGTCGACCTTGCACCTTGTGGAGTGGTGTCCGTATTCACAACAATTACGGCATTGAGTGAGGCCATTAGCCGAGTATGCTCGCTGGATCTTGCATCGAGAGGAGTAAAGGTAAGCGTTGCCCAGCATCGCGGCCTCATTCTCCGGGGCCACAGTGACAACTACCGATGTCGCCTTCTTCTGGACTCTAGAGTCTCGGTCGGGGTTGAGGTATCAGGCAGAGAGGATCTGGATGTTTTTGACGATTAGCATTGTATTGGAGAGGGACTGGAAGAGGTCTTCGTCGTCCCTGGGGAGGTATGTGATCGGGAGGGAGTTAACAGCCAGTTGCACCTCGTTCGCCGCAGGGCGGAGGGGGAGCCAGGGGGAATCTCGGATTGGGAAGGACTGGTTCAGCTTCGAAGAAAGAGCTTCGTAATAGGGGGCGTATGAGGTGGACGAGACAAAGGGTGAGAGAGCAAGGAGGGTTACGGGGCCTCTGTCATTGACTCGGGCTGAGAATGATAGCAGGAGAATGCAGCCAGCCTCTCGCAACACTGAGGCGGCAGAGTCAGGGAAGGAGGAAGCTATAAGCTCGGCCTGGTGGTGAGAGAGGGGGGACGAACGTGGAGCGTAGAACCGTCGCTCGGCTGCTGGCAGACTCTTGGGGCCCCTCAAAGGGGCAGCAGTGACCGTTCCAGACGTAACCTGGGCAGCAGACGGGGGGGTCTTGGACTTGTTCGCCTTGCCCTACATCTTCTGTCCAGATGAGGCAGCCGGAGCGTAGGAGGAGGCGCCGGGTTGAGCCGACGACGACGGAACCGGGTGGAACTTGGAAGCAGGAGGGTATTTTCCATCTCGGAAGGTCTGAGCCTCCCAAGAACGTGGGAATTTGGCCGCGTAAGCGGCAGGGCTGCCGTACTATTTCTGGTCCTTGGTGCTGTAAGAGGGGAAGTCTGTGTCGCCCGCACCCTCATAAAGGGGGGTGAGCTTATCTGCAAGGGAGGGGTCGGAGTCGGCCGGCACCTTCTCCTTACCCTTTCTGGATGGGGCCATCCGAGCTGCATGCGAGGCAGTATGGATGGGTGCATTTTGTTGGGGTGGGGGCTGTTGGTGGCGTGTTGGTTGAGGGAGGGGGGTGGTCAGATGGGACGCTAGGTCCCTGACCGAAACCTGGAGGGCAGAGAGTGAGGCCGCCGTAGCGTTCTCAGAGGAGGGAGGTGGGGGGGGAACTGAGGGCCTGTTTTTTCTGGCATGGAGGTCGTCGATTTGTCCCCTAGAGTCTTGCGACCTCTAGTGCGAGCTCGTCGATTTGAGAGGAGAGGGCCCTGGAGGCTAGGAGCGAGGTGCATAGGAGGGGGATGATAACGGCCTCGCCAGGCGAGAGGTCGCCCAGTTCACCAGAGCTGATCGGGGGGAAAAGTTGTGGAGATACTCCAGCGTCTGCCGTTGCATTTTCCAGCAGCGCAAGAAGGAGGGGGACGTGTGGACGGATTCCTGACACGGAGGAATGCTCTAAGGGGGGGACGGGGACTGAGGTCATTTCTGACTATGCCTTTGGGCCTCATCCAAATGGCTTCTGGAGATAGTACGATCGTGTGGGCACACCGGAGGCTGATGGTGTTGAGAATAAGGTAGAAATGTAGGGGGGGGAAAATAGCGGAAGCGGAGCGTGAGCTAACTAGAATGTCTTTTTTCCTTTTTTTTCCTTTTCTTTTTTTTATCTTCCTGTATTCATTGATTTATGGTACAAGAACTTGCATGCAGCGCTAGCTATGGCATAAACAAAACCTTAATCTCAAACGTACGCGATAACAAAAGAAACACTCCCACCGCGATATAAAATCCTCCTAAGTGTGTCCGATAGCCGACACCAAATCCCTACGGAAATAAAACAATAAATTGCATGATCATGACGAAAAATAAAATCCTCCAGCAACAAGCTAAAAGAAAATCAACAAATAAAACCCCCACCCCCTCAGAGGGCAAAGCCGTGAATTGGTAGACCAGGCGCGGTCTCGTCTGGTGGAAGTAGATGGTCCCAAGCTGGTGGGGGCGTACCTGGTGGGAACCACGTCGCCGTGACGTTGATATATCTGGCGAGAGAGTGGAGAGCGTTTGCATCTGTCTAGAGGGGGCTGTCCCTTACTACCGAAGTGAGCCCGCGGAGGTGGTGCTCATGAGGTGCCGTGCAGGACACGCAGGATAGGATTGCATGGGCGAAGTCCTCCTCCTCCTCTTCGCAGCGCGGGCAGAGGGGGGAGGGGTCCTCAGTGAACCAGTAAGGGTGGGCCGCTAAGTAGCTCTTGCCCTAGCGCATTTGATGTATTCTTCCCGCCATGAACCTCCCTAGCCCCATGAACGGGTGGGGCGATAGGGGTATGGGGTAGGGGTATGTTGGGGGGGGTAGAAACTGATTGTTCCAATCTTTTATCAAGGCCGATGTGACTTTCAACTTGATCGACCTGTAGGAGGGGGTGCCACCTCCAACCGGAAGACCGGTTGGCGGGAGGATGTCTGGGGAGGCCACCGGCAGAGGGCCGGAGGGCGGGATGAAAGGGAGGGTGCGGTACGCAGCTAACTACAATGTCTTTTTTCTTTTTTTTTTTTATCTTCATGTATTCATTGATTTACGGTACAAGAACTTGCATGCAGCGCTAGCTATGGCATAAACAAAACCTTAATCTCAAAGCGCTCGCAATAACAAAAGAAACAATCGCACCAAACTACAAAATCCTCCTAAGTGTGTCCGATAGCCGACACCAAATCCCTACGGAAATAAAACAAAAAAAGGGCATTATCATAACGAAAAATAAATTCGCCTTCCGAAGAAAGACCATCCCAAAAGACTAACAGTGACAACTGATGGGCCGTCCCCCTCAGGGGGCGAAACCATGAGTCGGGCGGACTAAATTTGTATCGTCCGGTAAAGACTCTGGGTCCCGCGCTGCCGGGGGCATACCTGGTGGGAAGCCTGTCACAGTGACGTTAATGTATCTGGCGAGGGAGTGGAGAGCGGTGGGGTCGGACCAGAGACGGCTGTCCCTTTCTACCGACGTGAGCCCCCGGAAGTGGTGCTCACGCGGTACCTTACGGGACTCGCAGGACAGGATGGCGTGGGGGAAGTCCTCCTCGTCCTCCTCGCAGAAAGGACAGAGGGGGGAGGGGTCCTCAGTGAACCAGGAGGGGTGGGCAGCGAGATAGCTTTTACCCGAACTCATTTGGTGTATCCTCCCCGCCATGAACCTTCCAAGCCCCATGAAAGGGTGGGGCGAGAGGGACATAGGGTAGGAGAGCTAACTACAATGTCCCATCATCCTCCTTATATAGTCCTCTTCACCGCCCTTCCTGACTCATACCTCACATCACTCGAAGTAGTCATATGACCTCGTAGTCATATGAGTGAAACCCATGACCTTCAAGTAAGGTCATGTGCGAAAACCACATGACCTCTGAATAGGTCATGTGCGTGAGATACATATCCTTCCACACAGCCCTTTTGGTCTCGTGCGCTGGCCACATGACCTCTTAATAGGTCATGTGCGTGAAAGTAAATCTATCGCAATATAACAAATGAAACCCTATGACTCATAACTATGAGTCATAGTGCGTAACCAAATATCAATCTTGCTAAGTCAGTCCAGAATCGTGACACAGAGGGTCCTGTGGATACGGTCGGGGCGGGCTCAAGGAGGAATGGAGATTGTTTATGCCATAGCTAGCGCTGCAAGCAAGTTCTTGTACCCTAAATAACAACGAATACAGGAACATGAAAAAAAAGATAAAAAATAAAAAATAAGAAAAAGAAAGGCCCAGTAGATAGGCGTCACCCTTCGTGCTCTCTCTCCAGTTATCCCCTCTACCACATATGCATCGTATGACAACGCCCTCGCGGCCAAGTTGAACCAGTCCTTTCCCACCGGGGGCGCTCGCTGGCTTCCTTTCAGTCCCACCCCCAATGAGGTCCAGCTGGCGATTCACTCCCTCCCCATCGCGTACTTGCCAGAGGACGACGAAGACCTCTGGCAGTCCCTTAATAACACCATCCTGAACGTCAAGAACATCCAGGTCCTCTCTGCCTATTACCTAAACCCCGACTGTAACTCTAAGACCCTCAAGAAGGCAACCTCAGTGGTTGTGACAGTTGCTCGGGAAAATTAGGCCACAATGCTGGCCAACGCTTATCTTTTCTCCTCTCGATATAAGATCGCGAGAGGATACTCGGCTAACAGCCTCACTCAATGCCGTAACTGCTGGGAATACAGACACCATTCGGCTAGATGCAAGATTGACCACCCAGTTTGCCCAATCTGCGCCCTCTCCCACCGAAAGCAGGCTCATAGGTGCCAGAACCCCACCTGCCCTCAGGGCGGCAACATCAGAGCAGTGGTTGACTGCTGCCCAACCCCCCCCTCGATGTGTGCAGTTTGCAAAGGCCAACACTGGGCCTTCCCTAGAGAAGGCCCATCGAGACCTCCTCCCCCTCCTGCCCGTAGGGAGTCTTCTGATCTGCCAAATGAGGAAGCCATGGACACAACGAATGAGTCCAGCGAGGGCCCTTCAACTAGTGTACGATCCCTCTTGCTCCACTTCACTCTTGAAACACCCCGTCCTAGGTGTGGTGATGCCCCCTCAGCACATCTGTAACTGGTACTGGTTACTGGTTAAGATTTTCATGTATCAGTTGATACTGTTTGAGTTTTGAATATGTTTCAGGAAACGAGGTATGCCTCTAGCCTGATAGTATAGGGTTTGATACTCTATATGTTTTATGTTTGGTTTTGAGTATTGGTTTGATACTCTATATGTTTTATGTTTGGTTTTGAGTATTGGTTTGATACTCTATATGTTTTATGTTTGGTTTCAGGTATTGGTTTGATACTCTATATGTTTTATGTTTGGTTTCGAGTATTGATTTGATACTCTATACGTTTTATGTTTGGTTTCGAGTATCGGTTTGATACTCTATATGTTTGATGTTTGCTTTCGAGTATCGGTTTGATACTCTATATGTTTTATGTTTGCTTTCAGGGCTACCATTTGGAGTCCATTATGTTATGAGAACAAGGCTTCCGGTAGCCTAGGAAGTGTATTTAAGAACTGCTATTCTTCTTGTTAGAAGGAGCAGACTTCGGCAAATAGAGTTTTGAATATACTTGGTTGAACAGTTACTCTCTTCAGTTCGCTTCAAGAATCTTCAGTTTGAGACCTACCAAACATCTCGGAGACTTGAGTAGTTGCGCTACAGTAAGAAGTCAATTCAACAACCTTGGCTAAAGCCTGCGGACTTTGATTCGCTAGCTACCGCTTCGGTACAGAACAAAGCCCGTCCACCCCATGATTACCGCATCTCCCGAGAGGTGGTTACAACGTCCCCCTAGTCCCGCCCCAAAACCCCAAGGAGGTGCACTGCCGAATCCCGCATGGCAGTAGTCTCCCACTCCCCTCCCCCAGCCTGAGATGCTGGAAGGCGTGTAATGATTGGTCACACCTCTCCTATGAGTTCTGTGCTGGCGGCGGACTCCCGTAACCCGATATCCGTTCTACAACACAACTGCTTGGGAAGCTGGGATGTGTTTCTCTCCCTTTTTAATTCCTTCACTCTTTTGGACTTCCCCCCTACCCTTGTTGCCCTTCAAGACCCCCCCCTACACAGGAATAGACCTCCGTCATTCGCCGGCTTTAAACCCTTTTTGCTCCCCTGCCCTACTGGCGGCAAGCCCAGAGTGGCCTGCCAGCTCCAGCTCTCCACAACTCAACAGTTTTCGGTCCTCCCGGTCGTTTTGGAGGCAAGGGACTGGATGGTGGTTGACTTTCACTCATCTGTTGGCTTCTTTGATTCCTTCGTTACCAAGTGACGGGTTGTGAACCTCTAAAGCACATGGGATGGCTCCCCCTTTCGCTAAACCATCCCTCTGGAGATTGCATTCCCTCATACCACTACACCGATGCTGGTCATTGGAGATTTTAACATCCACCACCCCTTGGCAGACCCTGGCCATCTTTTCTCGACCTCGGACCTGGGTGCCTCTACTCCTTTTTGTGCGAGAGCTGCAGAAGAAGGTTTCTGCCTCTTGTACACCCCGGGTACCCTTACCTACTTCCCCTTCGACCCCAGGCTACGCCCCTTAGTTATAGACCTTGCATTTGCCAACTACTCCCTGTCCCCCAACCTTCAGTTGTGGGACACACCACTACCTCTGTCAGGGTCCGACCATGTCCCGATCCTCATAACCCTGTAGCAGCCCTTGGCTCACCCACCCCCCCCCACCCCTGCATGGACAAACACGGATTGGCTTTACCTCGAAGAGATCAAAGCCATGAGAATCGAGCCCTCTCCCCCCCTCCCTACACCCCATACCTTCTCAGCCTAGTTCGATACTGCCCTCAGCAGACTTAGGACCGTCCTCAAGCTCCACACCCTGGTAGAGGGGCCCTCTCACAGGTCCAAGCCCTGGTGGACCCCCAACCTCACAGCAGAGAGGGCTGCCTTTCACTCGACAGTTCAGTCGTCACTGTGGGACCCGCTCCCCTCATCAATGAAGCAGTGCAGAGATGCATGCCTTTTATACTTCAAGGCCATAAAGAAGGCCAAGACCGAGTATTAGAATAATTTCCGGAAAACAGCCACCCCACAGACGCTTTGGACGGCGAAATGCTATGCCTTTGGAGGGCCTCCTGACAGATTCCCTCAGCTACCCGGGGCTGTCAACCCCATGGACATAAACAAAGTCCTTCTTTCTCACTTCTTCCAGGAAAAACCATCCTTGAGCCCGCGGGCTATCATGCGCGAGTTCAGGGATGTTCCACCACTGTCGCCGCAGGAAATTAAAGATTCCCTCCGGAACTCCTCCTCATCCTCTGCACCTGGCCGACACCGGATCCCGTACTCTGTCTGGAAAAAGGTCCACTCTTTAAATCACAACGTTTTTACGTCCATTCTCGGCCCCCTTGTTCGATATGGACACCATCCTCGCTTCCTGAAGAAAGCAAGCGGCATTGTGCTCGATAAACCAGTGAAGCCTTCCTACGACGTGCCAGCATCATTCCACATCATCGTCCTGCTGGAGACTGTCTCTAAGATTCTTGCGAGGGTCATGGCCACCCGTCTCTCGACTCGTGCCCATTTCCTGAGCCTCCTGTCCCCCCACCAAACTGGTTCCCTCCCTGGTCTGAGTACCTTTGACGTAGCTGCAACCCTCTCTCATGAGGTCCAGCTTTTTATACGCCCTAAGCTCAAGGTCGCGACCCTTTTTGTTGACATTAAGGGTGGTTTTGACAATATCATGGCCCCCTTACTCTCCAACAGCCTTGCCACACAGGCAGTCAACCCATACATGGTCTCGTGGATAAGGTCTTTCCTCCATAGACACTACTGCTGCCTGGTTTTCCAGGGGGCCCCCCAGGTCTTTTCTTCGGTCTCAGTTGGTACTCCATAGGATTCTCCAATCTCCCTCCTCCTTTTCGTGATCTAGTTGTCCTCCCTACACTTCTCGGTCCCTGCGGGCCTCATCCTCTCCTATGTGGACAACTTCGCTGTCACGGTCGCCTCTGGCTCGTATCACCGGAACCTGCAGAGGTTACAGGGTATCATCTGAACACTGCAGGCGAAAGCTGGCAGGATGAGTGTGGCCTTCTCGATCCCGAAGACAGACCTCATGCACTGGGTAACCCCAGCACCAAAGGTCAATCCTCCCGCGATCCCAGTCTTGTTAGACGGGCACCTCTTTCGTCCCTCCAAGTTGGTATGCTGGCTTGGTTACTGGTTCAAGTCCTCATCCACCTCTGGCAACAAAGGCACCTCTTCCCACTTTACGAGAAGGCTAGGCTTGGCAAAAGGGGCCTTTGCAATGATCAAGCGTCTCTCTTGGCACGGTAAAGGTCTCTCCCCCTTTCTCCGCCATCGCCTGGCATCCACCCGCATCTCCCTGATCCTCCTCTATGGGGTAGACCTTTTCTCACCGAGTCTCACCCTCCTGGACCTGATGTCCCTCTTCTGGAGATCTGTCCAGAGGTGGGTAACTAACTGCTTTTCATCTACTCCGGTTGGCATCTTGGCATGTGAATCAGCTTTACCCGCCCTCTCACTTTTAGTCCTTCGCCGACAGAGGCTGGCGGCCGTCTCTCTCATGTGCCTCCCCCCTGAGGCCAACCCGGTGACTGCTCGGCTATACCCCTCCTTTCCCACCTCCTCCCCCTGCTGGGCTCTGGAGGACCACCCTCACTTCACTAGGGGCCTCATGTCCAGCTACGCTCCGTTTCTCGGGAAAACCACACCTCCCTGACCCACATACGAAAGCACCTTCCGTTAGACCCGATTGCTCACAGGACCCCCCAGTTCATTAACGTCCCAGGCCCTGTTCCAGTGGCCTCCCCTGACCTTGTTCCTCCTGACCAGCTTGCCTTAAAGGAAGGGACCCCATCATATCAGTCAATCAAGTTACCGCTGAGAAATGCTCTTACCAGGGACTGGGCCACCCAGGTTCCCCCTCCTTCCTTACTACTCTTACCCCACGTCCCTAAAGCCCTACCCTTTCATCGGCTTGGGGAGGTTCATAGCGGGTAGAATCCATCAGATGCGCTCAGGCAAGAGCTACCTCGCTGCTCACCCTTCCTGGTTCACTGACAACCTCTCCCCCCTCTGCCCCTATTGTGAGGAGGATGAGGAGGACTTCGCTCATGCTGTCCTATACTGCGAGTCTCACAAGGAGCCTTGTAAGCGCCACCTCCGCGGGCTCGCGGATAGCGGCAGGGACAGCTCTCTACGACCAACAAGGACTCCCTCTACTCCCTGGCAAGATACCTCAATTTAAGCATCACAGGCTCCCCCCCTGGCATGCCGTCTGCATGCTAGGACCCACCGCTCGAACCCATTCCTGTCGATGAGGGCCTCCCGATTCACGGCTTCTTGCCCTGAAGCACAGCACCCACCCCACGATTCACTCCACCCGACGACTGCGCTTGCTTTTGGTCTGCCGGCTGGGTTTATTTTTTGTTACCAGTTTTGTATTTTGTTGTTTTAGTTCATTGGGATTCTGTGTCCGCTATTGGATACTACTAGGAGGTTCTTATAGTTTGGTGCGATTATTTCTTTTGTGTTTGCGGGTTTTGAGATTGAGGATTTGTTTATGCCATAGCTAGTGCTGCATGCAAGTTCTTGTACCGTAAAGAATGAATATATGATGATAAAAAAAAAGAGAGAAAAAAAAAAAAGGCTGAGTAGATAGGTATCCTCCATCTCCTCTGTTTTCATCGCCCTTGAAATCAACCCTGAACGCTTGGGATCTCACGAACCACCCACCCCCCCCCCTCTCTTCCCACGATGGCTTTTGACCTAGGAGTGAAGGACATCCACCTCCTCCCACTGTCCTCTTCTGCTTTTTTATGCATTGAGGCTTTCCTCCCTCGGTGTTCCGGTATGCCTTTCGTGCTGCCCATTCTCGCCCCTATCCTCGCTTAGTGAGGCTCCTCCTCACCCTCGGTGACCCTTCCCTTCCCATGCTTCAGACAGCTGAGAACACGGTTTGCAGTACGTGGGAACCATTCAATAGGCCCACGGGTCGATCTCACTTCTCCCCACAGTCAGCTTAAGCAGTGGTATAGCATCTACTAAGTGACGCTATCTCTCGTAGAACAAGGGACCTCTTGAGAGACGTGGTAAAATGCGTGCCTTCCGCCTCTAGGGACCGACCAGAAAGACACGAACACAATTACCGATAGTTGACATGGTTGTCTTTGGTTTCCTTCCTGACCTGATGGTTGGATCGGCTTGTACCCTACTGCTACATCCTTGCTCTGCTTGTACCATACAGCTACACCGCCGTACTTCGATGCCCTGCGGGCTTCTCCACTGTGCTTCCCATTCCGGATTGCACTGGTCCTTGTGCCCCCCCATGGGCTCCGGTTCCTCGGCCCTGGCTTTTCCCTCCTCAGTCCCACTTCGACTTTGCCCTGTATATCCCTTAGCCATAGACGTTTATATTGTCGGTGGCACTGTCCGGCCCGGTTAAGGCTGATTAGGGCGGCTCTTCGCCTTGGGTTTCGATCCCTGTCGGGAAATTGGGTTTCTTTCGTTTTGGCGGGCTTGGGTGGCTTTCTTTTCACAGTCTTTACCATTTGTGTATACTACAAGATGCAGCACGGGGGAGCTTTTTCGACTGCGCACTGTTTGGACCGCGGGTGTCATGTTCCTGTGGTTTCGGTCCTCTCCGCCAGTGCGCCTTTCCGTGTAGTTTCATTGATGGCTTGTGTTCTGGCTGTTTCTGGCTGGCATAGGGGGGGAGGTTTATATGTCTGCTATAGCTAGCGCTGCATGCGGATGGTGTACCTTAAACACGGAATAAAATTGATGATAAAAAAAAAGTAAAAGAAAATGCCGCGTAGATAGGCCATCCTCCGTCTTCTCTATTTTCCTCATGCTTGAAATCAACACTCAATGCTTGGGATCTCATGAACCATCCATCCACCCCCTCTCCTCCCATGATGGCTTCGGCCTAGGAGTGATGGCCATCCACGTCCCCTCCTTTATCCTCCTCTGCCTTTTCATGCATTGAGGCATTCCTCCCTTTGGGTTCCAGTATGCCTTTCACGCTGCCTGTTCCCGCCCCTTTTCTTACTTAGCATGGCCTCTCCCGACGGTCGGTGACCGGTCGCTTCCCATGCTTCAGATGGCTGGAAATATGGTTTGCGGTACTTGAGAACTCTCCAACAGGAGCTCGGGTCGATCTCGCTCCTCCCCACGGTTGGCTTAAGCGGTGGTATCCCATCCTCTAACTGACGCTATCTCTCGTAGAACAAGGGACTACATGAGAGATGCGGTAAAATGCTTGCCTTCTGCTTCTGGGGACTGCCTAGAAAGACACGAACTCGATTACCGATAGTTGCCACAGTTGCATTTGGTTACCTTCCTGACCTGCGGGTTGGATTGGCTTGCACCCTACTGCTGTACCCTTCCTTAGCTTGTACCCTACTACCCCACCGCCTTATATCGACGCCCTTCGGGCATCTCCACTGGGCTTCTCAGTCTAGACGGTACTAGTCCCTATGCCCTTCTACGGGTTTTGTTTCCGCGGCCTGGGCTTTTCCCTCTTCGGTTCCCCTTCCACTTTGCTCGGTATATCCCTTAGCCGTAGACCTTTATGTCGTAGGTAGCACTGATCTGGCCGGGTTGAGATCGATTTGGATGGCTCTTGCTCTTGGGTTGGACCACTGTCGGGAAGTGGGGTTTCTTTTGTTCTGATCGATGTGGGTGGCTTTTCTTTTACAGTCTTTGCCATTTCTATATACTACAAGTTGCGGGGCGGGGGAGCTTATTCGATTGCGCGGAGTGTTGGAGTCGGTGGCTCTAGGCGAGACCCTTCCATGTTCAAGTCATGGGGCCTGTGGGCTGGGCACCTGGTCTCCAGTGTTGATGGACTTCATGGCGGTTTTTCTTCTGGCTGTGTCGGGCTGGTGTAGGGGTGGAGGTTTATGTATCTACCATAGCTAGCACTGTATGCAGACTGTGTACCTTAAACACAGAATAAAATTGATGATAAAAAAAAGAAAAAAAAAGAAGAAAAAAGGCCAAGTAGATAGGCCATCCTCCATCTCCTCTATTTTCCTCATCCTTCAAATCAACCCTCAATGCTTGGAGTTCACGAACCGTCCACCCCCCCTCTCTTCCCACGATAGCTTTGGTCTAGGGGTGATCGCCATCTCCATCCACCCCTCACTGCCCTCTTCACCATTTCCAGACATCAGGGCTTTCCTTCCTCAGGGTGCTGGTATGCCTTTCGTGCTGCCCATTCTCACCGCCTTCCGCACTTAGCAAGGCCCCTCTAAGCGGTTGGCAGCTGTTCCCTTCCTATGCTTCAGACGGCTGGGAACAAAGTTTGCGGTACGTCAGAACTCTTCAACAGGCCCCTGGGTCGATCCCACCACTCCCCATTATCTGCTTAAGCAGTGGTATCCCATCCACTAAGTAACGCTATCTCTCAGAGAACAAGAGACGACATGAAAGATAGGGGAAAACGCTTGCCTTCTACCACTGGGGACTGCCTAGGAAGACACGAGCACGATTACCGAGAGTTGACATGGTCGGGTTCAGTTTCCAACCTGTTCTGTCTGTTGGATCGGCATGTACCCCACTGTTACACCCTCCCTCGGCTTGCACCCTACTGCACCACTCTCTCCTGCCACCGCCCACAGGTGGCCCTCTTTCTCACTTGCGTCGCGTTCCGGTATAACTTCTACGGTTTCTGCTGCCAGCGCGTATACCTGCTATGGTTTTTGTGGGTTCTATGGTGCTTGTTTTTCTTTTGTTTTGTTTCTGAGATGTTCCGGTTGGTTACCTTCCTATGTTTTCCTGTTTGTTGTTAGTTAGGCTTCTCCTATTCCCTGAGTTCGCTTGCGAGGTAGGGACAGGTTTTTCTTTAGGGTGAGATGTGCGGTTAGGCTCATACCAGAGGGTCCTGGGGATGTGGTCGGGCTGGGCGGAAAAAAGAATGGGGATTGTTTATGCCATAGCTAGCACTGCATGTAAGTTCTTGTACCCTAAACAACAACGAATACATGATGATAAAAAAAAAAGAAAAAAAAGAAGGAAAAAAAAGATTGAGTAGATAGGCTCTGCAGGCTATGTTCTAAGTTACTTTCTTACTTATTACTATAAACTTTTATGAATATAAAACCTTTACACTCTTTACAAATACCTACCTGCAAGACGCGGACTCTACTATACCAGTAGAGTTGAAGCAAGAGTACGATAGGCGATAAGGACTAGAGACACGAGAGTCTCTACTACCTTATTGTAGGCATTGGCCTAAGAACCATCGCCAAGAGAAGACAAGAGAAGTATCGTCTACCCGTTGCTGAGAATTAACACTAGTTAGGGATTATAACATTAAGAAGTATCACTTATAGCGACGCTTAGGCCATACCATGACAGACTATACCTTCGAGGATCAATCCTTAGAGCTACCGGAGGTAGCAGACGGATTTCAATGAACAGTTTCGCAACTCGGAAGAGCCCAGAGTTTGACAACACGACAAGAACGATCTGTATATGAGGAGTCAAGCTCCGAAGAAGAAAATAAGAGGATGGAGAGACCTGGACCGATTGCAGGAGACGGGGTTGGCCTTGAGCCAGGTCCAATACCAGAGACAGCACCAGAGCTGTGTTGCAAGCCGATGGAACAAATCCTGAGGCTGTTTTGACAACACTAACCCAAGGTCCAACAACCAGAGACATACACAGGAAACAGACACCAGCTCCGGAACTGGATGGCTGAATTGACCATTTACTTTTGCGCCATGGGGTGGCAAGAAGGATAGGATGTGGGAATGATCGTTTACATCTCAGGTCTCCTATGGGGAGACGCAAGCAAATGGCTCACACCATATATGGAAGGCAACAAACCAATTGGATGGAGGAGCTGGGAAGAGTTCAAGAAAGCGATCAAACAGCAGTTTGGAGAAGTGGACCCAAGGGGTGCAGCTAGGATCCACATAATGAATATGGAGCAAGAGTCCTGCTCCATGACGGAATACTGGAACAAGTTTAGACTACATCAAATGGAAGCACTACTGGATGATGCAATAGCATCACAATACCTATACACAGGTATGTCAGAAAGACTAGAGAAGCAATTTGAATATTTTGACTCCAGGACCAATACAGGCAAAGAATTGGCCCCATGAGCCATCAAGAAGGAAACTCAACTGATGATTCTGAAAAACCTAAAAAAGGAAAAACCTGGGAAAACAAAGGAGACTTCCACTCCAATAAACACGGATGGGAGGTACACACCGATATCGCAAACCTGCGCAGGAAGTTTCAAACCCACTGTCGATCAAGAAGTGGAAATGAACAAGGTGCAAATACGACAACTTCTCAACCTATCCAATGCAGAATACAAGAAGCGAAGAGAGCAAAACCTCTGCTTGACATGCGGTGAAAAGGACAGCAAATCAGGGAATGCCGCAACCGCACAAACAATGGACAGAAAGCAATGACACCAGCTCAAGGCAATAACTGGATCGGATAACAGAAGAGAACTAACTGGAGAGAGATGACCATAGAGGGGGATCAACCGGAAAAAGAAGATGGTCTCTAATAAGAGATGGTCTGGTAGACTAGAAGGGGAGGACAACTATCGGAGGGGAGAGGACGGACATGAACAGAAACAAAAAGATCACCATGGCAAACTACTACACAGCACTACTAGAAGAAGAAGGAGACCAGATTATGATCAAAATAACACTATACGACATGAAAAAGAAAGGCACTACAATACACGCTATGCTAGACTCATGGGCAATAGAAGATTTTATCGATAAGGAAATATGCGACAAATACAACTACCCCCTGACACTGACATGAAAGAAAAGACAGGTTTATCTAGCAGATGGAAAGCCCAACATGATGGGACCAATAACCCATACAGTGCAAGTGCCGATGGCCATAGACAGCCATAGGGAAGAGGCGACCTTCCAGGTAGCGAACCTAAAGAACCATGAGCCTGTCCTTGGGATGCCATGGTTATGACAACACAACACCACAATCGATTGGGACGACAACAAGATTACATTCGCTGGTGAACGATGCATAACATGATGTCTCAACAGTTCACCAGTGGTGTATATGATACCAGAGAGAGAGGCACGAGAGGAGAACCTGAGAGCACGATTCAACCAACTCAGAGAAGAACCAAATCGAAGAACCAGATTCAAGAAGTTGCATGATAAGGTGCTGGGAGCAACCAAGGGCTTCCAACTAGGGGCAGGACACGACCTATATGCCAACCAAGACAAGAAGATCTAAGCAAAGGGTCAAGAAATGATATCAACCAGAATAGCGATAGGATTACCACCTGGTACCTATGGACGGATTGTACCACACAGTGTAATGGCAGTCAATAAACAACTCATTACCAACATGAGGGTCATCGACGCCTACTATACCGCAGAGGTCAAACTGGTTCTAGCTAACCTGGGATATATCGACTAAGTGATTGAACAAGGAGACCGTATCGCGCAGTTGATCATCGCCAAGATCAACACAGAAGAGGTGCACGAAGTACGAGAACTTCAGGATACCAAAAGAGGAACAAAGGACTTTGGTAGCACGGATAGCTCAAAGACCAAGACAGAGGAATCGGCACAGATTCGAGAAATAACGGCCCATGTATTTGGCAGATATTACAAGAGAGGAGACCTAACAGTGATGCTCAAATGGAATCCAGAAGAAGAAAAGCTAGAATTGGCACGAATCAACATCAGCACCGAACTAGTGATAAAACACAAGCAATAACGAAAAGAAAAGGAAGGGTACAATATATTATCACAAGAATACCACCAGTTCGGGAAACTGTTCAAGGAAAAAGAAGCGGATTGACCACCACCAAGAAGGCTAGAAGAGGATTATGAAATCCACATCGAAAAAGACAAGAAAACCAAAACAAAGAAAAAGATTCTATACCAATGACTGTATCTCCTTGGAGAAAAGGAATTGGAAGAGCTATGAAGATATATTCAACAAAATATGAAAAGAGGATGGATACAACACTCGCTCGCATCAGCAGGATCAGCAATAATATTCGTCAAGAAGAAGGACACAAAGATGAGACTATGCGTGGACTGCTGAGCACTCAACTGGATAACCAAAAGAGACTGATACCTGCTACCATTGATTGGAGAAGCTCTGGATCGATTAAGGACAGTGAAATACGGCACCAAATTGGACATCAAGGATGCCTATTACAATATACGAATAAAGGAAGGAGACGAATGGAAGACAACATTTGCAACAAGATACAGGATGTACAAGTATTAGGTTATGCTGTTTGGCCTGACCAATGCACCTGCATCATTCCAACGATGGATCAACCAGGTACTCAACAAGTTCTTCGATATATGCTCCATCGTCTACCTAGGCGATATACTCATATATTCGGAAAACCTGAAATAACACAGAAAGGATGTCGGCAGCATCATGAACGAGATTCAGAAATCGGAGATGAAGATCAAACAATCCAAATGCGAGTTCCACAAGAAGGAAACCGAGTACCTAGGATTCATCATCAACGGAAATGGAGTTCAAGTGGATCCCGTCAAAACAGCAGCCATATGGGACTCGGCAAAGCCAAACATCAAAACCGATATTCTATGCTTCATGGGATTCTGCAACTTGTATTGAAGGTTTATTGAAGGGTTTAGCTGAATGGCAAAACTCCTATACAACCTAACCAAGAAAGATGTCAAATGGGAATGGAAAGAAGCGCAGCAAAAAGCTTCTGACAATACTCGAACAAAACTCACGACGGCACCAATACTGGTACACTTCGACCCTCAGAGGGAAACAACTATCGAAACCGACGGATCGAAATATATCTGCTCTGGGATCCTATCACAGAAATGCGAAGACGGAAAATGGTGCCCGGTGTGCTATTGATCGAAAACAATAACACCAGCAGAATGCAACTACGAGGTCGCCAATAAAGAATCATTAGCAACTGTTCAAGTACTCAAGGAATTGAGATGATACATAAAGAACAATGACCAACAGGTCAGAGTTCTAACCAATCGTAAAAACCTAGTTCCCTTTATGACGACAAAAGAGCTCAACGACAGGCAAATTAGATAGATGGAGAGCTTGAGTAAATACAACTTCGAAATCGAATATCAATCTGGGAAAGAAGGAGGAAAACCAGATGCCTTAACAAGGATCGCAAGCGACAAACCAGAAGATAATGAGGATGAAAGGAACAAGCAGGAAAATCAAGTTCTGCTCCTAAAAGAATACTTTAAAGCTATGGAATCAACAGAGATTCAGGACGAGGACAGCGAAGAACTATGCAAAGCAATCAAAGAAGAAAAAGAGTTTCGAGACATAAGGGAGAGCCGGGAGAAGGGGGACAAAGAAAGAAAGCGGGTAGCCTTAGGCTTATGCGAATGGAAAGACCACTACCTTTGGTACGACGGAAACATATGGATCCCAAAAGACAAAAAGATAAGGGCGAACCTTTTCAAGAAACAGGATGACGACAAACTGACAAGACACTGAGAAACTGCTAAAACAACGGAGCTGATCACGTGGAAATATTACGGGCCAGGACTGAGGGAGTCAGTCAAATAATACATCAAAAACTGCGATATATTCCAAAGGACGAAGGTGGTATGACACGCACCATATAGGCTGTTGAAACCCAACAAAGCACCCGGGAAACCATGGGCATCCATATCAATGGATTTGATAACCGATTTACCTAAAGCCAATGGTGTCACAGTTCTGTGGCAGGTAGTGGAAGGAGATGTTTGTGGCAAGTAGTGGAAGGAGATGGTTCTGCACCATGACGAGGATATTCGTCATGGGGTTTCATTTGTTATATGTTACTTTCACGCACATGACCTATTAAGAGGTCATGGGGGCAGCGCACGAGGCCAAGGGGGCTGCGCAGTTGGTTTACTTTCACGCACATGACCTATTAAGAGGTCATGGGGGCAGCGCACGAGGCCAAGGGGGCTGCGCAGTTTGGTTTACTTTCACGCACATGATCTGTTTAGAGATCATGTGGTTTACGCACATGACTAATGATGCGGTCATATGATGTTTTTCATGAGTCACGATTATGACTCATAGTTGTTTTGATTTATAAGCGGGTTGAGTGAAGGACTATAAAAGGAGGCCGAGAGAGCCTGGTAGTTACTTCTTCACGCAACCACCTATTATACTTTCTTACCTATACTATTAAGAATAGAATCTATTCTACCACCTCACGAGTCTATCGAGATAAGATCTGATTATTAGCGTTCAAGCAAGGAACGTAGACATTGGTCTAAGAATAATAACCAGAGTCCCGAGAGAGAATCAGAATCGGTCAAAGTCATATACGATCTCAGAGAAGTATTATATCATCCTTGACGACTAACTAAGAAGTTGTTGCCTGTCGCAGCGGTACTTCAAGATACAAGAGATAGGTAGGATATCTAACATTTGGTTGCGTCTCACCAGCGACACCCAACAACATGGAAGCAGAACAGACCCCAGAAGGGGTAGGAGCAGCCCCAGCAGCACCGCCAGCACCATTGAATGTACTGAGCATGACGGGAGAACAACTGGAATATATGGTAGCAGGGCTCAGACCAGCACCATGAACGGAAAAGCTTAGGCTCAGAAATCCCCACACATTCGATGGAGAGCCGACCAAGCTCAGAGGCTTGATCATACAACTCAAGTTGTACTACAAAGCCAAAGAATGGACCGGCGAACACGACGAAAAAATGATCTGATACGCGAAAACCTTATAAAGGGAAACGGCAGAAAGATGGATCACTCCGATAGTGGAAGGAGGAACCCCAAAGTTTGGCATGAATGGGAAGAATTCGAGAGAGACCTCAGAGCTCAGTTCGGAGATAAAGACAACCGACAAAGAGCGAGAAACGAAATCGAAAAGATGGTACAAGGAAAAAACACAGTCATCGAATTCTGGCACCATATGCAACTCTTGGCCCCAGATGCCGAGTACGATGCAGATACCTTGCAGCGGCAACTCCTGAGAGGAATTCATGAGGAATTACGTGAAGCATGGACCAACTAGGATCGCACATTCAACACGATAGAGGACCTCGCCCAATGGTTCGCAGAACTGGAAAACAGGAAGAATCAGGGAAGAAACCGCAGAACGAAACCAGTGAAACAACAAAACGGAATATCCAGAGCGAGAACGACAACACAAGGAGGAGAAGCAATGGACGTGGATGCGATCCGAGGATCAAGACAACGATTCCAAAGACCCGGACAGAGATTTGGACGAAGCACCAGACAGTTCCGGTCGAATCTCCCAAGATTGACACCGGAGGAATTCTGGAAGCGCAGAGACAACAATATGTACTTCAACTGTGGGAAAGAGGGACATCGAGCGACGGAATGCCCGCAGAAGAACGCCAGGATCCGCGAGATGCAGAGCCAGGAAGCGGCTGAAACGGAGGAGACTTTAAACGACAACAGTCCCCAGTAAGAACTGGTCTGAGGGACGACCAACACGTCAAACCCACGAGGATTATACACATATCGACGGCAACGGGCTACACGGTACAAATTAACACCACGGACAACAACGACGACGACTCAGACCAGATTATGATAAAAATCAAAATACTCGCAAAAAACGGAATTACCGAAACCAATGCGATGGTTGACTCGGGAGCAGTGGAGGATTTTATCGACAGAAGAGTCTGCGACACCCACCGGATACCCCTAAGGAAAATCGACAAACCAAGAGACATTTATGTGGTTAATGGGGAAAAACGCAAAGCAGGCCCCGTTACCCACATCGCAGAAATAGCCATGGAAATAAGACCGCACCAGGAAAGGATAATATTCCAGGTGGCAAATATGGTCAAACATACTGCTATCCTAGGAATACCATGGCTAAGAAAACACAATCCCGATATCAATTGGGAAAAAAGACAAATCAATTTCGGGAGCGAAAGGTGTACCAGAGTATGCCTCGATGAATCACCAAAGGTCGAGACCGTTCCTACCCGACTGGCTCGATGGGAAAATGAATAGAGCCGAATCACCGTAACCCGAAGTGGATCAGAAAAGATCCGGAACCAACGACTGGATCCCACAGCAAAAGTACCGACCAAAGGGTCGAAGGAAGCCGCTGGACACAACTTGTACAGCATTCAAGAAGCTATCATCCCAGCCAAAGGGCAAGCGATGATAAAGACAGGAATAGAAATAGGACTACACGATAGTACCTACGGACGAATTGCCCCACGAAGTGGATTAGCGACCAGACATGGCCTAACCACAGGTGCAGGGGTAATAGACGCAGACTATTGAAGAGAAATCAAAGTCCTTTTGATAAACCTGAAGGAAGGGGACTATGAAGTCAAGAAAGGCGACAGAATCGCACAGTTAATTGTCGAAAAGATCGACAATCGAGGACTACGAGAAGTAGACGGCCTCGAAGGAACAGAAAGACAAGATCAAGGATTTGGCAGCACCGGAAAAACTACGCCTAACGAACCCAAGGAACGACGCATCGATATCAACTTTATATCAGCCAGGACCTTTGGAAAGATGTATCGAAAGGGAGAACAAATCGGTGTTCTCAAATGGGATCAAGAAGAAGAAGGCACGACAACGGCCAAGGCCTCAACCATCAGTACCAGATTGGCGGTACGACAGGAAGCAACAAAAAAGAAAACAACACTAAGACAGCTGGTACCGAGCGAATACCAAGACTTCTTAGATACGTTCGAAGAAGGTGAAAGGACGGACCTGCCAGAGCATCGAGAAGAAGACCACAAGATCGACCTGGAAGGAAGAGCACCGTTCAAGAAACTTTACTACTTGAGGGAAGAAGAGTTGAAGGCTCTAAGAGACTACCTCCAGCAAAACCTGGAAAGAGGAAGGATACGGCCATCCTCATCATCGGCAGGAGCACCAATATTATTCGTCAAAAAGAAGGACGGGAAGCTCAGACTATGCGTGGATTTTCGAGGACTGAATGCAGTCACCAAGGAAGATCGATATCCATTACGACTGATCGATGAAGCACGGGACAGATTGGGAAAGGCCCAATACTACACGAAGTTAGACATCAAGGATGCCTATCACAACATCAGAATATCTGAAAGAGATGAATGGAAGACGGCATTTCGGACGTGATACGGGCTATACGAATACCTGGTAATGCCATTCGGATTGGCTAATGCACCGGCGACCTTCCAACGATGGATCAACACCAAACTCAGCAAATTTCTGGATATATGCTGCATCCTCTAGTTAGACGATCTTCTCATATATTCGAGAACTATGGAACAACATCGAAAAGACATCCGGAACGTTATGCAAGCCCTAAGGGAAGCAAAGGTCAAACTAAAACCCATGAAGTGCGAATTTCATCAGCAAGAAACGGAATATTTAGGGTTTATCATCAACCCCGAAGGAATAAAGACCAACCCCGTCAAAACGGAGGCAATCGAAGAATGGAAACCGCCGAAAAGCGTAAAAGGAGTACGGAGCTTCCTAGGCTTCTGTAACTTTTATCGCAGATTCATCGAAGGATTCAGCAGAGTGGCTAAACCACTATACGAAACAACCAAGAAAGATACCAAATGGAATTGGACCCACCGACAACAAACAGCATTCTACGGATTGTGAAACAGACACACCACTGCACCTATACTCCGACATTTCGACCCGACACTACCGATCATGATAGAGACAGATGCATCCAATTACGTCTGTTTGGGCATCCTATCGCAATTAGGAGACAATAAACTATGGCAACCGTTGGCATTTCGATCCAAAACAATGACGCAGGCTGAGTGCAGCTATGATATCTACGACAAAGAACTGTTGGCGATAGTGCAAGCCCTCAAGGCATGCAGAAAGTACGCCTTAGGAGCTGAACACGATATCAGGGTGGTAACCGACCATAAAAATCTTCTCTCTTTCACCACGACGAAGGAACTCAATCAACGACAAGCAAGGTGGAGCGAAACACTATCTCCGTACCACATCAAAATCGAGTATCGACCAGGAAAGCAAGGAGGACAACCGGATACCCTTACCAGAAGATACGCGGATATGCCAACCAAGGACGACGAACGAATCCTGCAACGGAAAAGGATCCTTCTGCCGAAAGAAAGATACTTCAAAAAAGAAGAAAAGGAAAACGTGAGAAACGAGGCAATCAATGAAATGGAAACAGCAACACTGGCCAACAACGACCACACAGAATGGATACGAAAAACGATGGAGAAAGACACAGAGATACAAGGGATCAGGAAAGCTTTAAACGAAAAGCAAAAAGAGATGAAGGGAATAGCATTGGGGCTATACGAAGAAAAAGAGGGATATCTTTGGTACGACGGAAAGATAAGAATCCCCGAAGACGAACAGCTCCGAACAGAAACGATACGAAGAAACCACGATATACCTCAAACTGGACACGGCGGAGCGGCCAAAACCACACAATTGATCAGGAGATTATACTATTGGCCCACGATCAGGGATGACGTCAAAAGATATGTCAAGAATTGCGAGATATGCCAGAGGACGAAGGCAATACATCACGCGCCATATGGATTGCTAAAACCTATTGAACCTCCTGGAAGGCCATGGCAATCTATTGCTATGGATTTTATAACCGGACTTCCAGAGTCGCATGGTTATGACGCAATATGGGTCATTATTGATCGCCTGACGAAAATGGCCCACTTTATACCATGCAGAACAGACATGGACACAAAACAGTTCTTCCACCTGTTCAAGGATCAGGTGTTTAGAATTCACGGACTACCGAAAGATATCATATCAGACAGAGGATCACTATTCACGGCAAATATCTGGAAAGATATCACCTGACAATGGCAAATCGAGAGGAAACTCAGCACGGCATTTCACCCGCAGACCGACGGACAAACAGAAAGGACGAATGCGATATTGGAACAATATCTACGAGCATACGTCAATTATCAACAAGACGATTGGGCACAGATGCTAGCAATAGCCGAATTCGCATACAACAATGGAAAACAAGAAACAATCAAGACGACACCCTTCTTTGCAAACTATGGGTACGACCCAATATATGAACCGGCAAAATATGACATACCGGCACAAGCGGTTCATACGAAAGATATGCAGAAACTACATGATATATTAAGAGAAGAAATATGTCACGCACAAGAATGACAGAAGGAATACGCCGATCGACACCGAAAGCCCAATCCCAACCTGCAAGTCAACGATAAGGTGTGGTTGATACCAAGGAATATACGAACTATGAGACCATCAAGGAAACTAGACTACAAGAAATTAAGACCATTCAGGATCATCGAACGTATCGGACTCAGAGCATATAAACTCGACCTCCCATACTCGATGAACAATACTCATCCTACATTCCACATCAGTCTCCTTGAACCTTACCAAGACAACGCTTTAATCTCTCAAAAGAAACTCCCTCCGCCGCCCATCGAGATCGAGGGCGAAGACGAATACGAACTTGAGAAAATCATCGACTCAAGATTACACCACAGCAAACTCCAGTATCAAGCTAAGTGGGTCGGATACTCAGCAGAACACGATCAAGTGTGGTACCCAGCCACCAACTTCACCAATGCTCAAGATGCCATCCGGCAATTCCACCAATGCTATCAGGGGAAACCAGTTTCCCCCGACCAGCCCAGACCTCTGCCCGCTGGCGGCTCCAGCGGAAGAGTACGTTGCATCAGACGATTGGGTCCAACTCGTGGACCTACCGATCACGAAGACAAAAGAAACAAAAGAAGAGAAAGCACATGGGTGTCTGTCATGGACACAGTGCTACGACGATGGGTGCCCCACCCACTACACGGAAAAAATGGGAACCAACTACTTTCCCAAGAAAAGGAACAGGACACCACCGGCATCACCTCCGCTAGGCAACAAAGACAGGGTTTCGGGGACGAAACCTGCACGGAGGGGGGCCAAAAAATCCAAGAAAGTTACCTGGGAACAGGACCAAGCACTATCGCCGAGCTCGTCGGCAACGCAAGAGGATACATTGGAAAGCCTGCAGAGGGAGCTGATAACGATCAGCGAACAAAAAAAGACGGCAGAAGTAGAGACGGGACTCTACAAAGGCCAGGCCTTGAGGTGGGAGCAGAAGGCAAGAGAATGGGCCAAAAAGAATGTGCAGCTGGCAAGAGTGGTGACGGCTCAACAGGTCAGGGCAAGTTTGGCGGAATACAAAGTCGGGAAGACAGAATCCCAACTAAAGAGGAGGGATGCGAGGATCCGAAGGTTGAAAAACCTTCAGAAAGAAATCAAGAGTTGGATGCGTCGGATAGGACGTAATATTCTGCAGACGGCAGGATCAGAAGAGGAGGATGAGTTCCTGGTGGCCTAAAGGGACTTAGGCCGTGGGGCGAGGGGAGCTATTGTCACAGTTCTGTGGCAGATAGTGGAAGGAGATGTTTGTGGCAAGTAGTGGAAG
>JACCEG010000542.1:32559-45728 GCA_014065205.1 Tuber brumale
CAAGGGGGCTGCGCAGTTGGTTTACTTTCACGCACATGACCTATTAAGAGGTCATGGGGGCAGCGCACAAGGCCAAGGGGGCTGCGCAGTTTGGTTTACTTTCACGCACATGATCTGTTTAGAGATCATGTGGTTTACGCACATGACCAATGATGCGGTCATATGATGTTTTTCATGAGTCACGATTATGACTCATAGTTGTTTTGATTTATAAGCGGGTTGAGTGAAGGACTATAAATGGAGGCCGCGAGAGCCTGGTAGTTACTTCTTCACGCAACCACCTATTATACTTTCTTACCTATGCTATTAAGAATAGAATCTATTCTACCACCTCACGAGTCTATCGAGATAAGATCTAATTATTAGCGTTCAAGCAAGGAACGTAGACATTGGTCTAAGAATAATAACCAGAGTCCCGAGTGAGAATCAGAATCGGTCAAGGTCATATACGATCTCAGAGAAGTATTATATCATCCTTGATGACTAACTAAGAAGTTGTTGCCTGTCGCAGCGGTACTTCAAGATACAAGAGATAGGTAGGATATCTAACAAATGGATATGACTCAGTCCTGGTTGTGGTGGATCGCCTGAGCAAGATGAGCCATTTTATACCAACTCTAATGGATGCGACAGTACGGCAGTTCGCAACAACATTTATCAAAGAAATCATTTAACTACATAGACTACCGAAAGATATCAGCACCAATCGAGGATCCATATTCATGTCAGGAATATGGAAAAGGATAAAGGAACAACTTGGAATCAAAATGAAGCTATCTACGGCTTTCCACCCGCAAATGGATGGACAAACTGAACGAACGAACGGCATATTGGAACAATATCTACGAGCATACATCAACTATCCGCATGATAGCTGGGACGAGCTATTACCAATAGCGGAATTTGCATACAGCAACGGAAAACAGCAAACGATTAAGATGACACCCTTTTATGCAAACTCCGGTCTCGACCCAGAATATCAGGCCATAGGTCATACCACTAAAGGACTGATAACAGATAAAGAAGATATGAGTCAATTACATGACACCATACGAGCAGAAATGACAACAGCACAATTACGACAAAAAGAAAACTACGATCAACACTGAAAACCCGATCCACACCTACAACAAGGTGATAAGGTATGGTTACTACTAAGAAATATACGAATAATGAGATCATCCATGAAATTGGACTACAAGGAAAGGGAACCATTCGAGATATTGGAAAGGATAGAGAAACGAGCATATAAACTCGACTTTCCGCCGGCCATGAAGATACACCACACATTCCACATTTCACGTTTGAAACTCTATCAGAACAACAAGCTTCCCTCGTAGACAATCACACCCCCTCCACCTATCAAACTAGACCGAGAAACTGAATACGAACTTGATGCCATAGTCGATTCCCGCTTGTACCACGGCAACCTTCAGTACCGTGCCAAGTGGACCAGGTATTTAGCCGAATATGATCAAGCATTGTACCCAGCTACCAACTTCGCAAACGCGAATGGTGCGCTCATCCTCTTCCACCAATGCTACCCACAGGAGCTCTCAACCGAGTGTCGAGGACATTCAGGATGACTGCAAACTCAAGGGTAGCCCCACAAGTCCTCCACCCGACACAGCCAAGTGGGCTGCAGCCGAAGAAGAAACCAGAATCAAGAAGGAGGAACAAGAGAAGACCATCGAGGCCAAGTGGGCCAAAGTGGTCAACAGCAAAGAAAGAAACCATGCAGTCTATCACTGGACGGCATGTACGGATGATGGGTGCCCCGCGTACCTAGATGGAAAACAACGTAGTAACTTCTTCCCTAGCAAGAAGTCATTGACAAAGCAATCACCCCCAACTACCCTGATCCAAGCCGAATGGGCAACACAACCACAACCTCCACCCACCAGGCCCTTACACCACCAAATTTCCTCGGAGAACTGCATACACAGATACTGCCCCTATTATCGAAGATAGTAATGGGAAGCTAAGTAGGCAAACTAAGAGGTCATAAGGACAGAACCTAGGAAGGGGGGAGATACAAAAACGTTTTTGTCCAAGGAAGAACTGCACCCAACGGTCGAGAGATTGCGGCGATTACTCGATCAGCTAGAGGAGGAGACTACACGACAAAAACAAATGATCACCTGGCTGGAAAGCAAGAAACGGAAATACCAGAAAATGGTCACCTGAATGTGAAGGGGGTCAGATATAGTCCGAGCCTCGTACAACGAGAAGATAGAAAAGGCAGATGAAGCCTTGCGGAAGGAATGCCTCAAATGGAGAGCCATTATCGATTAGGTGTGCCGATACTGCCAGGAGGCAACCGACAGCTCTAAACACTGCAAGAGGTTCGCAGATCGCCTCCACGATGGGAGATTCAAAGCTCGAAGGGACTCGAGCTCAGGGATGGAGAAGCTAATATCACGAATGTGGCTTAGTGAGGAAGAGGTTTTCACATGACTCGTAGTTATGAGTCATAGGTATGTTACGTTTTGCATATGACCTCATTAGGGGTCATTGGTTTCGCACATGTGACCACTTTGGTCATATGACTAGTTATAATATTTTTGGTATGACTCACAGTTGTGAGTCATATGTAGCGCGTGACTCAAGGGATGAGTGATAGAGGCGTGAAGGGCAACTATAGAAGGAGGCCATTAGGGCTGAGTAGACAGGCTCTTCAAGCTTTGTTCTAAGTTACTTTCTTACTTATTACTATATGCTTTTACGAATATAAAACCTTTACGCACTTTACGAATACATACCTGCAAGACGAGGACTCTACGATACGAGCAGAGTTGAAGAAAGAGTACGATAGGTGATAGGGACTAGAGACCCGAGAGTCTCTCCCACCTTATTGTAGGCACTGGCCTCAGAACTATCCTCAAGAGAAGACAAGAGAAGTATCGTCTACCCATTGCTGAGAACTGACACTGGTTAGGTATCAGTTGCATCTTAGAAGCAACTGATAGGATTCTGGATGTTAGTGTAATTGCTTCTCAGACGATGCGGTAAACATAGAGCTAATGGGCTTGGTTCTTTACCAAAGGTGGTAACTAGTGAATCAAAGTCTGGAGGCTTTAACCGAGGTTGTTGAATAGACTTCTTACTCTATCCCGACTACTGAAGTCTCAGAGATGTTTGGTGGATCTCAAACTAAAGATTCTCGAAGTGAACTGAAGAAAGTAACTGTTCAACCAAGTTTATTGAAAAAGCTCTGTCTGTCGAAGTGTGCCTCTTCTAGCTTGAAGAATAGCAGTCTTTAAATACATTTCTTAGGCTTACCTGAAGCCTTACATCTCATAACATCTAAGATTCCCCAATGGTAGTCTTAAAACCAAATATACAATATATAGAGTATCAAACCCATACTCGAAACCAAACATAAAACATATAGAGTATCAAACCCTATACTATCAGGCCAGAGGCACAACTCATTTCTTGAAACAAATTCAAAACACAAACAATATCAACAGATACCTAAAAATCCTAATCAGTAACCGATACCAGTTACAATGATCTCCAATTGACAACAGAACTATATGGATCTTTCACCAGATAACTGGAAGTAGATGGTATTCTATCCACCCCTCCTGTAAAGCCTGTATTAGTATAGATTTTCAACTTTATCTCCTTTAACTCTCCATTGACCTCTTCACCATCCTGATCTACTCCCAGATAGAGAGCCCAGATCTTGGTATTTTATACATAGTGGAAGATACACTTGACTGCCCACCAGTCTAAAAAGGAAGAATTTGCAGTAAGCTAGCCAATCCTTCATGAAGTATACGTAATATTAAGCCTTATTGTAATTGCTCCATATGGTGCACTTCTTACAGCTTTCTAGTATAGCTAGATATCCACTTCTTCTGCATTCTTTATCCTTAGATGTAACTTTGACTTGGGATCTAGCAGTGTGAAAAAGTCTTTACAATTCTGTATTGCAAACTACTTTTGAACTTTGATAAGGTAAATATGTTAGTGGAGATATAGGGTTTTTGTTTGCCAGTTTTGCTCCACTAATATCCAAAAGAATAACTTGATGTTTCCTTAGTTCTTCATTTGAAAGCATTTATGAATCTATTCTCTCATTTCTTCAACTTCCACTTTAGTTTCAATAAGAAGTAGATTATCTGCCCAGGTAATAATTATAGCTCCTGAGGTAGAGATGTAGAGACAGGCTTCATACTTGGATACCATTATTCCCATCTTGTTTACCAAGTGAGATTCCAGGATGTGGTACCAATTGTAGCCAACTTACTTCAAAATATAAAGAATTCATTTTAGCTTTACCATTACTGGTTCTCATTGCTTCCTTGCTGTACCTTTTCCTAAAATTGATGGGTAGAATTGAACCTCTTCATTACTGGTAATGACAAACTGTTTTAGCCGTTTAAGGTCTATCTCTTCAAGTTCATCAATTTGACTTTTTAGACAAGTAGTAACGATAATTAACTGCACAATTTTCTTTATCTCCAGTAGCTGCATTGGATAAAACAAGTTGAATTGTTGCATAAGGGATATTGGAGGAATATATTTCTGTGCAATCTATTCCTAGTTGATGAAAACTATGTGCTACTAATCTTACCTTGTAGTGCACCACCTTTCCATCTTAACTAATCTTTTCTTGTAAAATCATCTTTGAACTATTTGGTACTACATTTGGTGGTAGTGTTCCTGGGTGAACTGATTCCTAGATTTGATGTTCTTCCAATGATCTCAGTTCCCGTTCAATTACATTTATCTAATCATTCATCTGTAGACTCTTCAAGGTACTCACAGCAGTTGCCAGTCCTTCACTTACCCGAAATGCGGAGTCAACTCAGTTAGCCGAATTGACTTCTTCATTTACTCTATTATGCCACCTAAAGGTATCTTGTTCATAAGTGGTATCCTGTCTGAATCCACCACTGGCATCTGCATCTTGCAAGCTCTATTGTCTTATTTATCTATAATATTGTCTAGACATTTCCCCATATGAACTCAGGTTTGACTGCAACTCTTTCAGTGCATGACTTGTTTTTTGCATTCTCTCCTGTAGATTTGACTTGGAACTTGAAGATTCAGTCTGCAGCATAACTGGTTTCGGTATAGCAGGCCATCATGAGTGGTGAGGAGAAAGTGCTTTCCCAGAGGTATTCTTGGATGCCAACATCTCAGAATCTTTAAAATCCAATAGTTCTTGGGTAAAGAGTAGGAATATTTGCTGTGCAGTTTGTGGAAAATATGGCTGGTCTTTGTGAAATATCCCATCATGAGACTTGACCCTGGTATGGATCTTGTGGTTGTAGAGTTTGTACTCCTGAGTAGATAGTATATACCTGACAAACATCAGTTTTCTTGCCCTTGGACTTCATTTTCCATCTTGTCTATTGCCAGAATATATGTAGGTGTAAGCAGTACAACTCCATACTCGTAAGTGATATCCAGGTATCTTCCTATAAGCCTTGAATTCCCGCACCCTAAGCTGCAGGGTTTCTAGGTAAGAACTCTTGGAAATTGATTTCATGGTAAGTACCCCCTCGGTTCTCGATTAGGACGTCATCGCTGGATTTGCGGGTAACCTGATTGCAGTTCTGGGATGCTTGTCTCAACCCCCCCCCCCCAGACATTAAGGGACCCATTCCCTGCAGCACCTTTCTCATGCTCAAGTCTCCAGTCAAAGCACCAACATCCAACCCTTAAGCTCTCAGCGCTTTATCACCAGGAGCCGTAATAGCAATACAGGTCACAAAAATCCACAAGGTTTCAATTACCTTCGGTGATGGTATTCAATTCTGACATGATACCTTCACTGATATTATTAGGGGAGTGTTAATTCTACGAGGGCAAGTTAAGGGTAAATGCAACCCAGTAGGATATATCATAAAAATGGCCAATGCAAATGGTCGAAATCTAGACCTTATCCACATGACTGTGGGCTGTCAGCCCTAACCCATGACGTGGTGGTTCTAAATGTTTCCAGACAGGTATGCGGGACGGGAAATCTAAGAAGCAAACGAGATACGCATGACGCCATGATCCAAATTTATGTCCCGAAAACAGAGGAAGTATTAGAAATTGAGCTGATTTTTTTGTGCCACCGCAGTGCTAAAGCACAACCCAAAGTCAAGAAACGAAGTAAACTATGTTGAAAGCCACACTTTTTGTTTTCTGCAAATTTCTTAATGACCATTAATCAAGAATAACGGCTCCGATCGCCAGAGTACCTCTTTGTGGTCAGTGGGGGAGTTCGCTTGTTCTCATTGAACTCTTGCTCCCCTCCCTCTCGCTCAACTCTCTCAGCATAACCAACTAAACGGTAAAGACTGGAACATATATGAATCGCAACTAAGACATCGTCTCATCTTTTAACCGATCACGAAATATATCTACTCTCGTCCAGACGGATATCCCTTCCCGCTACGTACTCCCCGACTAACAAAAGAAAGAGGGATTTCATAAAAAATCACACTCTTGCTAGCCCCGGCTCCGCTCGGTCCCTTTGACGCTTCTGCACTGCTTCCGACGAGTTCATGATGTGCTTCCTACGGGTAAGTCATTGGCCCCCACGCATGCACGAATTTAAAGCGCTCCCCCTAAACCCCCATCTGAACAACGAAACAACAGACGGAGCCTACGAGCATTCCGAGCAGCATCCACCAGCACAGCACATCTCTAGGCAGACAGTGAGGTTCACGACCTCCAGGAGCTGCTCAATCAGAAGAGTCCTGAAGACAAAAGAGCACATACCCCACTCACGGAGGCAGTGCCGATTATCAACTGAAAGCCCGTACGGTCAAATCTCTCATAAAACCCACCATCTCCGGCAGCCCTATAATGACAGGACTCTGATTCCAAAGCCTCCGAAAAAGATCAGTATTTTCCTGACATGGTAAGGAATTAGCCCTTAACAAGTTCCCGATATCATTACCTAGTATTCGCAATCTTTAGAACTTACAAAAACTATAGCTGACGTGGGGTCAACCGAGATAGTGGAGTTCAGCAAGATTCCCAGTAATCAAGGGTGCAAATCACTTGTATGGCATACTGTTTCGGAGCGCAGGGCTTACGGTGTGCTAGTATATATTCTCCGGCCCGCCAACAGACAGCCGTGTCTCTTGGATGAGTTGCCGAGCTTGCTTCTCGGAGTTGGACTCAATACCACTTGTCGCCATCGCTCCTATTTTTTTGGTGTGTCGCTGCAATGTAAATTATCGCTGCTGGTGCATATTGAGTTTTCTAGGTACCAAGATTTTATAGAGGGGACTGTGTAGTTAGGAATCGATCTAGCTTCCCACATATAGGAATTATTGCTTGTAGTAGAAGATACACCAAAGAGGCCCCCGGGTCTGCCATAATAAATAGTGGGCTTGGCATTCACAAGTAACCACAGGAAATACGATGCGATAGACTTACTGGTGCTTCAAGGAGGATATGTAGAGTCTCGGATTTCTACAACCTTGGTCACAAAACCCATTGCTGCCGTTGCGCGACCCCCCACCCCCGCCACTCATCCGGCCGGACCGACTCCCCACATTTTATGAGAACAAGACCAGCTTGGGCAATAGAGTAAAAGAGAATATTTGCTATCCTCGACACTTATCACCGGTATTGAGACTTCACTACTAAGTTAGCACTTTTATTATTCCAAATGGCTGGGCTAGGCCGGGTTAAACACCACGAACGTCGCGATACAGTACAGCACAATTTCCGGCACCGCAAGGTGCGGTGACAGCGGTGACTCTGGCAGAATGCACGACATCGGGTCCAACTGGACGATGTCAATTTTCACCCGAACAACTGCGATTACAGCGTCGGGGAAGGTCTTAACATTTACCATTAAAGGCACGCACAAACTCGAGAATCTTCGCAAGCGTAAAGTCGTTCCAAAGAACTACTCCGCGATATCGGTAATGCTGGTATGGGCTGTCGAAAACATAGGGAGAAACATTAAGGATGTAAAGCCCTCTGGGGCATAACTTAGTGGATCCGAAATACAAAGACTCCCCACTCCTCGGGACTATTCAGCGCGAGCACTTGTGGTTGCCCTCCGCCGGTGCGACATCAGAATTCAAATCTTTGAGCTCTCTCGGCCTCCTAACCACCCCTGGTGCAGCCCTCACGGAGATTCACCCCATGGATGACTGCTCTGGCCAACACAATTCCGTCCTGCTGAGCAAGCAGCGCAAGCTTAGCAGGACGCAAAACCTGCTGCTTTGATATTGAACCTAACTAGGACCAACACCGCCGCGAATAATCTCCTCCCCATCAACAGTGTACCCTCCGCATATGGAGTCTCCGGATGTGATGAGAAACCCTTAGTTGGTATGCTCACTGTGGAAACGTACAGTAAAAGGATCACTTACGACTTTGTATTCACCATACCAGCTTTCGTGATACTGGGGATGTAGGTTGCATCGCTATTCATTGCCTTACTGATGTTGAGTGCATCGAGGGTTTCGCTAGCGGTCGTGCGGGAGTTAATTAATCATACGAGTACCGGGAGATCCGTCACAAACGTCTTATATACGGAAACGTGTTCGTAAAGTGCTTCTGCGAAGGTTTAGGTTAAAGATTGTGGGAAGAAAAAAATAGGCCTTAGTTTTCGCAGGGAGGCTGGTGATGAGAGTGAAATGATCAGTGGAGAAGCTTGCACTATGGCGGAAGAAGCGGGAGAAGCAGAGGTGATGCAAAAGGGGACGACTGGGCTTCGCTTTGGTGAGGTGGAGCAGGATAGTGCGCGGATTCCGGTTAGGAGCGTGTTTCAAAGCGGGTATTCGGGAGAGGTGGTGTTACGGTGCTTGACTGACTGGGCAGCTGGCATGCCAGCTGGCTCGCCAGGTTCGATTTTCCCCAGCATTCTATAAGATCAGTTTAAGATATTAAACTTTACCGCCATAGCTACCGCTAATGTATCTATATAATATTATGTATCACACTGATATGCCTCGCAAGAATCAGATGGTGAAGCAAGTTAGACACTAGTGGTCACCTAGAAGAAATATAATTCATGACACTCAATATATCAGAATACCACAGTTATCAGTGATTTTGATTGAGATAGTGGTGTGAGTGGGGGCGCCGGGGGGGGGATCGAGAACTCAAAGAACCCGGACTGTAAAGTGTGTGAAGCAACGACAGGGTGATACTTGATGATAAAACTCCGCGCTAGTTCGTGGCACCCTGGCTGATCCGGCGGGCAGAGATGTCGGGGGGTGGGCAGACTCTCATGTCTAAGCTTATGTAAGCCCAGCGTGCTGCAAAACTACCGCAGGGCGGTTGGTGACCAACTCCGTCGTGACATCGAGACGCTCCCATAAGCTGTCTGCCCATTTTGCAGGTTATCTGTTGCGTGGGTGTGCGCACTGTACTAATTCTTAGTGGAAAAATAATTGTGGCATGAAGTAGTGTACTGTACAATACAGTACTTTACCGATCCCGGGAAACCAGGATAACAACCCGAATTGGCAAGGCGCCGCGATTGCCGAACGCGCGGTGGATCCCAAGCGTGGGCACTCAACTGATTGCCTGACAATTCAAGACTTTTGCTACACAGTTGCACCCCCTACGAGATTACACTCCTCTCGAGATTGCACCCCCTCCGGGAATTTGCCATTGATTAATTGCTGATCGCCAGAACGTTTCCTTTAAAGGAAAGAATCTCGCAGGGGTAGCAATGTCGTCGGGAGTGCGACGAAGTTAGTGAGCGGCTAGTTTCTACTACCCTTTATCACGAACAACTCTCTCCTCACCGCCTTACATATGAGGCCTCCCACAGCACCGTATCCTACCGTATCGTATCGGGATACGTTGATTATGTTTTATTTATACACATCTCTTTACCGGCAGTTCAGTTTAGTTAAGAGCACGAAGCGTGAACAAATGAAGAGAATGAAGTTATTTACCATCCCTCTCAAATTTATCTACACACTACACAAGTTCCGAGAACGTCCCTTGAGTCAACCGTCTACTACTGCGCGACCGGTCCCCCACCTTTATCCACAGTCAATCCGGATGTCATGTGAAGCAACAAAGGTTATCTTGAGCTACAAAGTTGGATTGAGCTGAAAAGCTACAGCTGCAAAGTTAAGTTGTACCTTCCGGCGCTCGGTTCAGAGCCCCCCGATCACGGACTAGAGGGCATGCGGGGCTGTGGCTAGGCGCCACAACTCCGGCATCAGTAGTTAGGTTTTTGGGGGGAGCTAGGGCTAGTACTCGTACACGATCAACCATGTTAATCATAGAAATTGGGCAACGAGAGCAAGTGCGGTTTCCGAGAATGATATGGCAATCAGCTTGGACTGCTGTAAAAATGTGCAGGGTGGTGCCACCGGTTCAGGTGTAATATTGGGGAACGAGTGGTATACGCTTGTTCGGATTCCCAGAAGGTAATTCCCACAAAGTAATGCAGGTATTCTGAGGCGCCTCAAGGTTCCATAGTTACTGGTCCCCACAGTCAGAACTGTGGTTGTGTCGGGTGTCTTCCAGCAAGCCTTGAAATCTTTGCTCTTCGCACTATGGGGATCACAGCCCAGGACTCTTGTGAAATGAGTATATCGAGGGTTTTTCCTCAACTTCCTCAGAGCTAAGACAAAAACAGTGTGGGTTCCGTTCCCGTAGGTACGGTAGAGAAATTCTAGAACCGGTAGTTACGGTTAAAACGGTGGCACTTGGAGAAGTAATGCCGGGCAGTCAGTGTTATCATACTAAAATAAAAGGCGGTGGGGGGGGCGAGGAAACGCGAACGAGCGCGATTTTCCTATACATTGGAGGAGTTATGGCACACAGAAAGTGAATAAATAAATATCCAAAGAGGAGTACCACGATTAAAAGATTGATGAGTTAACAAAGATAATTCCGCGGTCCAAACGACTGAACTAGCACGAACTCGGTCATGACACATCACTCATTCAGGACGATATGCGCAGTGTAGCAATACGCAATAAAATGATCATGATAATGGTATATTCTTCAGTAGCGATTGAATCAGGTCATCCTAAATGATAGAAGGAATATATATAGCATAGATATATAGAAAGATTGTTCGGGCGTGACACCATTAACCAGAAAGCAATAAACAAAGATCAATCAATAATTATGCAAGAGGAACAAGGAGAAAAGGATAAAGTAAATAAGGTAGACAATAAAATGTAAGGTCTGACAAGAAAATATGCATTCTGAATGAATCCTTTGAGAATTTGAAACCTGAAAGCACGAAGGAATGCTTTAAATATGAGCAACATGTAGGGTCAGCACTAGTCGGTACCTGGCCCAATTACTCACTTGGATGCTTCCTCACTATTAGAACTTTCATGTATGATGCAAATAAACCCTCATACAATGTCAAGAACTATCTTTCTAATGATACAGGATGTCAATTCTTGTTGCCCTTCCATCATAGCAATCTTGGGTAGTCCTTCCCCCTCTATTCATGAAGGAGAGTTTGTAGGTATTTTTTTCCCCCGGTTGTTTATTCTTAGTGAGCACTAGTGTAAGCGGATTTGATGCTTCTGCTTAGTAAGTGCTCCACCCAGCCTAAAGAAGGGGGAGGATGAAGATTGAGAACTTGATAGAGCTTCAATTAATCTATTATCATATCACTGCTGAACCGGCATACGGCCAGAGATAGGTGGTCGCTAAATCGGCGCTCTATCAAAAGGTTGGAGAAAACGATTTCACGGGTTTTGATCAGAAGCTCATCGCCAGGTGTGTCCCATGTTTGTGGTGCGCATACTGATCCGGCCGTAGAACTCGAGGCTCCCCCTGTCTACAGCACCTACACACACAAGCATCTCGGGAAAGTGCCATCGTCTAAACCTCGAAATCTCTGCTCTTTATCACTGCAAACTACGATATGAATGCCGAGATCAAAAATCTGCAAAATCTCAATCGCCTTCCGTCATGCATCTCTATTGTGAGTTGACAATCTTAATAGGAAGGACGCCCCTGAGAGTGACGGTGGAGTATCAACTCTACAACCACAAGTTGGTGGTAAATACAACAGTAGAATATGTCACAAAATTACAGTACAATCGTCAATGCAAGCGGTTATCTGGATCTTGTCTACTGGAGACCGGATATTCGGAGCTGAACCCTAACCCTTACATCCAAGTAACCTGCGTTGGTTCTAAATGTTTCCAGGTTGATATGGTATGTGAAGTCAGAAATCTGGGAAGCGGGCTGGGTACGTGTTAGAGGAGAAATTTGTTATATGGGAAATGGAAGAAATATTTAGCTAAAGTTTCTTTCCAAGTTATGATATGTGGGCTAGATCATGTCTACTAAACTCAAATAAATATATGTGCTACGGAAGCGCTAAACGGAGGAACACCCTAGCATCAAGAAATTAGACTAAAATGACTTTAACACACTCACCACAGTACCGAAAAGTTGGAACTAAGCATTATGTTTAAAGTCACACTTGTTGTGTCAAGGCAAATGTATCCACGACCATTATTAATCCATCCCCGTCAAACAACTAACAGCACAGCACAGCACAACGCATCTCATGACGCGGATAGCGACGCCTGCATTCCACGAGAACTGCCCAATTAGAACCGGCAGAAGAATGGACCATGCCCCCACTCGCTCTGGCAGCGCTCGTTATCCCTGAAAAGCGCACATCTTAAAATCTCGTGAAATCCACCATATCCGATTGGCCTATAATCTCCGGATTCTTAATCCAAAAGCTCATAGAAAGGTTAAGCAGTTTCCTGGCACCATAAAATATAATCCATGAAAAAGTGCTGGATCTCATCAACTTGTATTCTCGATTTTGTTAACAAGTGCAGACTAAAGCTACGTTGGGCTATCGGAGATGTTATAGTGGATTTTAGTAGATTTCCCTGTGGTCTGAGGTGCAGATCACATGTGGTTTTGGGGAGCAGGGGGAGGGGTATGCTGGTATGATATATTTTCTACACCCCGCCGACAAAACACCCTAGTCTCTTGAATAAGCCACCAAGCTTACTTTTTGGTTTAATACCGCTTGTGGCTATCGCCGCTTCTTTTGTTGCGTCACTCAAACGCACGTTATCCCTATCCTTCTACAGCGAGTTTTTCAGATACTATTGTGCGTGGACAAAATTAAGCGGAGAACGACAACGACAACGGACACACAATTTGCCCGGTGATGGCAACCCTCATACATTCAACCACCTCAACATCAACCAACAAAAATAATAAAAAAT
>JACCEG010000542.1:46633-67789 GCA_014065205.1 Tuber brumale
ATCTCCTCTTACTACTGTGTCACTAACAGTACTAAGAGGGATGTTGAGTTTGTGGGAAATGTCTGTCAAGGGCATGCCTCCTTCATGCAAACCATACACCCTCCCCCTTGTCCATTGACTGAGATGCTTAGAAGGAATAGGTTTTTTGGGATGACTGCGAAGAACAGGAGCCATTATTTCTCAGAATAAAAAAAGAGGGGGTATTATGGGATATAGGTTGGGTGGTAATGATCTTTGTGGTGGGGCTGTTGTGCGAGGTTGTCTGGGAGCGATCGGTTGTCATGCCCCCTGGCACCTCCGCTTAATTTTGTCCACGCACAATACTATTTACGCCACTGCATGTGCATATGGCCTATAAACCTCGCTCCCACCCCTCCAGAATCTCGTTCACGGACCAACCCTGGTACCCAAGTACTATATTATGTGGGCAGAATAAGAATATGCTAGAAGGGGCCAGAGCGACGTGGCTTGGAGATATTTCACATAATGACTACAGAAACGTAGAATTTCATTCCTCTGGTTGGCTCGCTTTCCTCAGAAGCGGGCACGTTACCGATACCCTGTTTACGGAAGGTGGGTTGTTCCGGCTGATCAGATGGTAACACAAGCGCCGAGCTGACCAGGAAAGCCTGGAGCCTCACTAGATCGCACTGCAACAAACGGCCCTCGCTTAAGAGAACCACCAAACCTGGACAATTGGGCGTTTGTGCTATGTCGTCCAGAACTCCCCTCTATGGAAAGGGGGGAAATGGCGCAGTAAAAACATAGCCCCTTCGTGCATCTGAGACAAAGAAGAAAAAAACAATCTCTTAGCCTTGCTGAGAGAAGAAAAGCATACGACACACAGCACACTGTCCAATTATTCGGGCTTTTTGCGGCGTCGTACCCCGCGTTTTGGTAAAGGAGCATTTGCGGTACTTGTACTAAGGCTTATTTTCACCACCCGCAGCTGACGGGGGTATCCGAGCGTGTCCAGAATCATGGAAACAGTTAGGACAAGCTGCACCCGCTTGGGGACAAAAATTGTTTTATTGATGCACGGACTCCGGTTTCTCATCTCAACCCGGGTATTGTGAATAATAAAGGTTTTAGTTCAGTAGTGAGGTCACAATACCGGTGATGAGGGTCAAGGATAGCAGATATCCTCTTTTACTCTGTTGTCTAAGTCAATCTTATCTTTTCACAACGTGAGGAGTGGATGCGCCTGGGTAATTGGTGGAAGCCGGGGGATCATGCAATGACAGCTCTGGGTAGTGTTACCAAGGTGGTGGAAATGGGAGACTCGACATATACTCTAGTGCACATACGGTTAAGGGTGCTATAAACCACAAAGCAGATACATCGTCGTTCAGGATTTTTGGAGGTATCAAGTTGAGACAGCAATGAACCCACATCGGGGGTGCCAGATGTACGACGATGTACGACGAGGTTGGTAACTCAGGCCATATCTACATATCTACATATCTCATTCACAATCAAAGCCACTAACAGCTACGGAATTCGGATGTAATAGGCGGCATGAACTGGGTCGGTTGCCGAATATTTTTGTCTGTGTGCGAGTGCTCCTGCTGGGGATCATTAAGACTCACGTGACCAACTAGCGAGGCCGCCGGGCTCGATTTCTCCCCACACTCTATATCATTTGTTTAAGAACTTGAGTTTTGTAGTCATAACTATGACGAAACCATCCCCATACACCGCACCATTATGCCTTATACGAAGCTAGTGCTGGGCTCTGGGATCAGTCAAGAAGCATCATTCCGCTCTTCTCGAGTACCCGTTTTGAAGCACCATCACAACCAGAGCACGCGGGCTATCCTGCTCCACCTCGCCAAAGCGGAGTCCAATTTCCGCCCCTCCCATATCTCCCACTTCTGCCGCCACAATGCCACCTTCACCAACAGGTTCACCCTCATCACTATTCTCTCTGGAAAAACAAACAAGGCCAATGTTCTTCTTCCCAGCAACAGAAACCCAGTCTTTCGTAGAAGCACTGTCCGCACAGGTTTCCGGGTATAAGATATTTGTGACGTATCTACCGGGACCGGTTTGATTAATCAACTCCCGGACAAGAGCCAGGGAAACCCTTGATGCAATCAACATCAGCAAGGCAATGAATAGTGATGCAACCCACATCGCTAGTATCACGAGAGCTGGTGTGGCAAATGGAAAGTCGTAAGTGATTCTTTTACTGTATGTTTCTACAGAAAGCATGCCAGCCGAGGAGCTCTCGTCTCCTTCGGCGACGCCGTATGCTGAGGGCACACTCTTAGTGCCGACGAGATTATTCGCCACCATATCAGTCCAAATCAAGTTTAGTATCAAGGCAGCAGAATATTGGGTTGCGCTGAGCTTCCGCCACTTAGTCAGCAGGGGGAAATTGCGTTCGCCCGAGTAGTCATCCTTGGTGTGAATCTCGCCTAGGGCTCCGGCAGGAACGCTCAAGAGGGCGAGCGAGCTTAACGAGCTGATCTGCTGAAATCCATGGCCGCCGGAAGGCAACCACAAGTGCTCGCGCTGAATAGTCCGGAGGTGTGGGTCGTTTTTGTATTTTGGATCCACGATGCCCCAGAAGGGCTCTATGTTCCTGATCATCATCCCCGTATTTTCGACGGCCCATACAGGCATTACCGATATCTCGGAGTAGTTCTTTGGAACGACTTTACCCACGCGCAGATTCTCGGGTTTGTGCGTGCCGTTCATGGTGAATGTTACCACCTTAACCGAGGCTTTAATCGCAGTTGCGCAGGTGTAGATGGGAATGGTCCAGTTGGAACCGATGTCGTGCGTTCTACCAGGGTCACCGCCGTCAGCGCGCTTTGCCGTGCCGAAAATTGTGCTGCACCTCACAGCGACGTTCGTGATATTTGCCATATCGGCGCCCTCGGAGCCTTGGCATTCGATGCCTGGCATGCGGGTCAGAAAGGCATCAACAAGTGTGGGGCTGGGGGGATCACCTGCGGTGCTATAGTTGTTGTATGTGGAAACCCCTTGAAGATTACCTTCAATCCAGTCCCCATTTATATCTTTGATATGAAGTGTTGTGGCCTGAGAAGGATTGCTCGGGGGTCTGTAGCCATCTCTCATAAGAGAGTAGCTCTTCCCCAAGCTCGTCATGTTCCTTGTGACATTGTGAAACCAGGCCCCTATGACGTTCGTCGACCAAGCCCCTTTGTAGGCGCGTTCCCAGAGCTGTATGTCCAGTTGGGAGTTTGAGTGGTTGAAATTTGGCCGATCGTGAACAAGATTAACCCATCCTCCGCGGTCGGTCAAGCGCACGTTATCTATCTCGTAGTCCCCAACGATGGTGAACTCGATAGTGAGGTTATTGTTAACACATTGTGACACAGGCTCTACCCAGAGAAGGCTTTCCTCCCACTTTCCGCCGTACCGTAGATTGGGAGGTGCGGAATGGTTCCGGAAGCCCACCCCTCCATTCTTTGAATCCACAATTAATCCTTCCACAAGCAGGAAGCTGTCGTCGAGGATCAGACTGCGGAGTAACGTGCTAACCCCCTGGGTGTGCGCCTTACCCCAGTTGATTGGTATGCTGTTATTGTATTTTCTTCCGGCATCCGAATCCTTGACGTTTCTAAAAAGCCTGTGCTGAACATCAAATGGCCCGCTTATTATATTTCCATGCCCGTTGGTGCCGCTCTTGAATATCTCACTGATATTATGGGGAATATTTGTGTCAAGGGATGCATTGCTCGGTGTATTGGTATACTTTCCTGTTTCATTGGTGAAGTAGGTATATCCAGATGATGTCTCGGGGCAATCCACTGCGATCCACCCGCACACCCGGGAAAATACATATCCGGAACGACTCTGAGTGCCTTGTCCAAAACCCGATGTATCCCGCAAGTACTCGAAGGGAATCGGCTTAGTGGGACTAGGTGTTGCCTCCTCGTTTAGCCCAAGAGGTGTAACCACTCCCGCGATGGCAAGAATTATCACGGTTATTGTGGAGAGCGTTGTGATAAAGATGACTCGCTTGCGAACCCCGCTCCTGGCAGCTGTATCGGCGGAGAGGATTGAAGGCCACATTGAGGCCTGGAGCGACCTTCCAACGACCGACCTAGGATATAATGGTCAATGGGATTTCAAATGTCAAATATATCCAAAATACTAGGATCACCGCATACCATGTTACAGCATTATTTTCATTTTCCAAAACTGCAACAAGAATCAGCACGAGTGGGAGGGGAAGCGTAAATTGAACTGAATCATTTAGTTAGCATAACATTGATTCCAAGACTCACAAGTATCGTTTACCTATTATGATCCAAAGATTGATTATACCAGACACTTGACCAACAGTAATATGGCTCATTTTGAGACAACGAGAAAATAGCAACGGTTGACCCTCAATGCAGAAAATAGCCTAGAAACAAAGAAGCACGATACGAAGGGTTTGTGCATAGAAAACAATCAGTGCTCTTCAGATATATTTATGTGTTTGGAAGGTTTAGGCCATCCTAACGAGCATAGCCTTCCCCCCAGTCATATACGATACTTACTGTGATAAAAGCGTTACTCAAGCAGCAGGAGGGGCATTGGATTTGGCTGTAAGTTAGGACGAAGTCATTGGCTAGAGCTGTGCTTCCAAGGCTCCATACGAGGCTCGCACTTTGAATCCAGCGGAAACCATTGTACTAAACTCATTGTGAGTTGGCGTTTAGGAGCACTACCTCTACTGGTATTGTATACTGCCACTTTCTGGCAGGTTGTTAAACTGCTTAACTATAGGCTCATAGTCATTGTTCCTTCATTGTGAAAAAACAAGGCCAATCGCGGCTCACTCTTCTTGGTGGGTGAACGCACCAGACACATAGATGCTTGCATGCAAGGCTCTCACGGGTCCCGGATGTTACACAAGTTCCCCATATCGCTTCTGATATAATATATCATCTAGGCAGGACTAGAATACGCTAAAATGGGTCCGAGCGACGTGGTTTGAGGAAAGTTGCTTCTACAAGTTGGGCATTTCATATTGTGGCCACAGAAACGCAGAATTTGTTTTCTTGGGCTAGTTCGATTTCCACCCAGGGTTGGCATACCGGCATCATCTCCTTAGCTGGTGCGATAGCGGAAAACCTTATTCCGCCAAGGCCATGGCTGCCTCAGTGCTCAAGTGTCCTTCGCTAATGGTGTGCGTTGGTACCATCATATACTTGAGTAGCTAATATTAGATATTCCCTCAAGTTTGCGCAACTGCAAATTTGTGATAATCCACGAGTCTTGCTTATTAGCTTTGGTCTATGGCACTTATTTTGGCAAGCTTTCTTAACAGCTAAGGAGACGCCGGTACCCCGCTTATGAAACATGGGTTGTTCCTCCCTGATAATATGGTGCCGGACAAAGCAGAGTCCCCGACGGGCAGAGCCCGGAGCCTCAACACGGCGGGGGAAACAAACTGCCCCCGCTTAAGAGCATTGCCAAACTCGGACAATTGGATGATTGTGCTATTTGGTCCAAAATTTCCTTCTATGGACATGGGGAAAATGGCGCAGTGACAGCATAGCCTCCTTCCGCATCAGAGACAAGAAAAAGGAAAAATCTCCTAACCTTACTTCGAGAGGAAAACCACCTCACCCAGCACACCGTTCAATTCTTCCAGCTTTTTGCGGCATCATACCCCACATTTTGGTAAAGCAGCATTTAAGGTATTTTTACCTGGGTTCATTTTCACCACCATCTGGTTGGGGTGTCTCTGCATGTCCCAAATTGTAAAAACAGTTAGGACGCACTGCACCCGCTGGGGTAAAATTTCTTCCTGTGATGCACCGACTACTGTTTCTCATTTCAACCAAGGCATTTAGATTTTTACTTGGTAGTGAAGTCTCGGTACAGGTGCTGAGTTTCGGGAATACCAAATATCCTCTTCTACTCTATTGCCCAAGTTGATCTTATCTTCACACAATGTGCAAAGTAGATGCGCCTAGGTAACTGGTGACAGGGGGGGATTATGCAAAGGCGGCTGTGTGTTGTGTCCCCCTAGGTGGTGGAAATTCGGGACCCTACATACCCTGCCTGAAGCACCAGTAAGTTTATCGCATATTCCTAGGTTCGCATGTGAGTACCAAGCCCACTCTGTATTCTTATTGTAGACAATGAGGCTCCTTTGATGTATCTTCTACTACAGACAATAGTCCCTGTGTGTGAGAAGCTGGATCCATTAATCGTGCCAAGGTGGTGGCGTCCACCACCCCCGGTTGCTCGCAAGCTCACAACCCAGGGCACTCCAGACGAGTGCCCGCCATCTCAACGATAATTTCATACTCAACGATGATTATTATTTCTTGAAATGAAAAGTATTGCAACAAAGCACCAATTTCACAAATTAAAAGCTCCTGAATCTCGAGATTCTGAATCACATCATTTCCTGATATATCCTGATGTTTTTATATTTTACTCCACAATTTTTTTGACCTTCTTTCACCTGTCTTGGTGCGGTTGGTTGGACTATGGGCACCCTGAAGCCTCCCCCACAAGTAGGTTGAACAAATCCTGCAAAGCCCATTGAAACCAAAAAAACAAGGTCAAAAAGTTGTGGAACCGAATATAAAAACAGCTTGGGATAGGGGGAAAAGATGGATACAAAAATCATGAGCTTTAGAGACTTTGAATTCATAAAATTGGTGTTTTTTTTTTGGAATACTTCTCATTGCCAGAAATAATAATTATCGTTGAGTATGAAATTATCGTTGAGATGGCGGTGAGATGGCGGGCACTCGTCTGGAGTGCCCTGGGTTGTGAGCTTGCGAGCAACCGGGGGTGGTGGACGCCACCGCCTTGGCACGATTACCTCAAGATGTGCGGTGCTTTACTGTGTACTAGTTGTTTCTAGTTTCTCCATTTGGCCGTAGAAAGCGGATTACTGGTTATTCAGACATTCGCAGGACACAACAAGAGCGACTCTAGACATAGTTTACTTCCCACTTTGCGTTGCTCGGGCGAGTGTGGTCAAGTTGTTTTAGTCTAACTTCCCGACGTCGGGGGTGTTCTTGAGCTCTTCGGTAGCAAAAAGAAACTTCAGCCCAATTTGGAATACAGGCACGACCACTTTTTCCAGGCCAGAGGTTTAGCTCATGACACGTACAGTACCTAGTTCCTTCAAGATTCCTAATCTTGTATGAGATAGCTGTTTGGACACATTTAGAACCAGCACGGTTCGTGGCAATTGCAGTGTTAGGGTTAGACACCCCGGACAAGTCATGCGGATAAGGTCCAGATTTCAACTGCTTGAATTGGCCACTTTTGTGGCATACCCGACTGTGTTGAATGCACCATTGACTTGCTATCGTAGGATTAACGCTCACCTAACTATATTCGAGGAGATATGATCTCAGAATTGAGTAGCATTACAAAAGGTGATTGCAACCTGGTAGATTTTTGTAACTGGTATCTGTATTATGGCTCCTAGTGATGAAGCACGGAGACTTTAAGGTTTGGATGCTGGTGCATTGAGTATGAGGAAAGGTACTGGAGGGAGTGGTGCCCTAAAGTCAAGGGGGGGGTTGGACGAGCATCCTGTCTCACCAATCAGGTTACCAGCAAGTCTGGCTATGAGGTCCTAACAGAAAATTGAGGGGGTACATATGATATAGTCAATTCCCAAAAGTCCCCACCTAGAATCCTTGTCGTTCAGGGTGCAGGAATTCGAGGCTTGCCGGAAGATACCTAGATATAACCAAGAGCCCACAGCGGATATTGGCAACTATAAAGCACCAAGGCATCCAGGACTCCCTATATTACCATCTGGGAATCTGGAAAAGTGCTGTATCTCCCGTTCCTGAGAATCGTGGCTGAACCAGTAGTGTCCTTTGGCACACTGGTATACCACAATCCCAGCTGACCACCGCGTAATCCTGGGGGGCTACACGTCCTCCCACCATGCAATTTTTGAAAAACTTGGTCGGTAATGTATTAGCTCTAGCACCAAGTTCAAGGTTTCCCCAAAAGTAAACCAAACCACTTTATCCGCCAATTTCTGCTTCCGATGGAGGAATTGATAAAGTTTATGCACCTGTGCCACGGATCGCTCCCAGTATGTGCAGACAGCTTATGAGATGCACTAGCTGGTATCAAACATGTATTCAGGACTCTACTCTACTTGTGAGTGCTCTAACCAGCTGGGATGACCCACATGTTGTCATGGGGGGCTAGCCCCAACACCGTGGTGGCAGTTCCGCAGCACATTCTGCTTAGATCAACTCAGACATGAGAGTCAATGCGCCGACATGCCCCCCCCCCACCGGATCCGCCAAGATACCACGGACCACGACCAATCATCATCACCGTCGGGTATCACCCATGTGCTTCTTCATAATATTTATCATCCGGTTCTGCTTCGGTGGTGCCTGAGTTCTGAGAATTGTCAAACCACTTGGGTGCCTTCACGCCCCCGTAGACAACCCAATACAATTAGCAACGGGTTGGTTGGGTGGTATTGATAACATCGGATGAGAATCCGAAACCGTTTATTTTTCCCTCCGCTATCAACTTCACCAGGCCTACCCCACACTGATGCCTCCCCTGCTACGTACATTATGGAGAGATGGTTTACGTCCCTGCACCCCCTACAAGAGTTGACCCCCCGCAATATAATGTCTTTCAAAGGCAACTTTCTGACGGAATTAGCAACTTATTAGTAAGGAATGTCGTGAGGGGTGCAATTTCCTAGGGGATGCCAGGATATTTATACCAATGTCGCATCTTGACATCACATGCCATCACTCACACGTTCTTCAGCTTTCACTATCGTGAGAACTAGAATAATTGAGACTATCACTAGCATGTTGTACTTGCCTCTCTTAGTAAGGTCTGTTATATTCTTCCCTTTATCTCTCTTGACTGAGGCTGTGTTTTTTCTGCAAGGTCTAAAGGGGGAAATTTTGGACATCCCCGCACCATTCCCAATATTGAAGTTATGATAGAAACCAGCCAACAGCATATGATTGTCCAAACTGAGAGAGGTATGGTGGGCCATGTAGACATTGAGTGCTGAAAACCTTATCAGAAGAGATATGTCATGAATAGTAGCTTAGTGAGGATGAGGTTTCACATGCCCCATAGTTATGAGTCACAAATATGTAATATTTTACACATGATCTTGCTAAGAGGTTATTGGACTCTCACATGACTCATAGTTATAAGTTGACAATATGTTATAATTGGTTAGTTATTTGAGTTACTCATCATTGTGAGTCTGAAGATATGAGTTTGGCATATGACCTCACTTAGGGGTCATGGGACCTTTACATATAACCTCAATTGGAAGTCACAGGTTTTACACATGCGACCTAACGAGAGCATATAACTTGCTCATTGAGTTTTGATTGGTTTAAGGGAATGTTATGCAGTGACTTATATGAGTCATCTAATGGAATTCATATGACACAAAGTGGTGAGTCAAAATGGTCACATCATAAAGAGTATAGGTCATGTTGTGTGAAGAGCCATAATACAATGAAGTTCCTAGGAGCTTGTTAGGCATATGAAAATGTGAGACAATAAGTGCACAGACCTCACAGTGGGGTAACTGCACACAGACACCGCGATTTACTAGAGCAAACACCCCACTCCAGCCACCTTATGGGGCTTGTACATCATTAGCAAAAATGCCAGAGTTGCATCCCATAATGAAAATGTGAAATCAATAGAGCTCACCACATAACACCATGTATGTCACGGCCATCTACCCAACTGCATGCTGTTTGCAAAATATATGAGAGGTGACCTTTGGCAATATCTGGAAAGTGAAATGGAAGAGGTCTGTACAAGGTGTATTGAGAAAATTAGCTACAAGGATTAGGCTTCCAGATTATAGTCCGAAAGAGACAGGACATGTTCAGCGAATTACTCCAACAGGATATCCCAGTAGTGGAGGCTATTGTGGACATACCAAATCCACTCATACCCTTCCGAGATCAGTTGCAGGTTGGTTGGTCAAGGTAATAAAACCTCTGTACAGAGGCAGGTGGACCAACGGGAAGTACACTCATACAGAGAGATCCAGATAGGTCAAGGGCCCTTGAGACATTAACAGGTCAGGCTAGAACTTGTGATTGGCACTAGGTGGCCCAGCATGAAACTGATCACTTCATGGCCGAAGAGACTACTGGAACGATAGTCAATTAGAGTAAAGTAATATAATTGTCTACACAGATAATGAAGTTGAAGACCTCTATTTAGTATAACAAATAGCGCAGTTATCTCAATGAAGGAATACTATTCTGTAATTGCGAAAGGATATGAGAAGTTTCAGGGTCAAACGGTGCTCAAACTTAGAAGATTCTGGATGTTTGCATATTAAAATCAGAGTGGTACCTTGGAGGTATAGTGTAACTGGTACAGGTTACTGGTTTAGGATTTTCATGAATCAGTTGATACTGTTTGAGTTTTGAATTTGTTTCAGGAAATGAGGTGTGCCTCTAGCCTGATAGTATGGGGTGTGATACTTTATGTTTTATGTTTGGTTTGGAGTATCAGTTTGATACTCTATATGTTGTATATTTGGTTTTGAGTATCAGTTTGATACTCAATATATTTTATATTTGGTTTCGAGTATCAGCTTGAGACTTCATATGTTTTATGTTTGGTCAAAGCTACAGTTTTGGAGTCTTATATGTTATTCAAATAAGGCTCCTGGTAGCCTAAAAAATGTATTTAAGAACTGCTATTCTTCATGTTAGAAGAAGCAAATTTCAGGAGACAGAGTTGTCAATATACTTGGTTGAACAGTTACGCTCTTCAGTTCGCATCAAGAATCTTTAGTTGAGATCTACCAAACATCTCGGAGACTCCAATAGTTGCGATACAGTAAGATGTCTATTCAACAACCTCCGCGAAAGCTTCTGGAATTTGATTTACTAGTTACCACCTTAGTGCAGAACCAAGCCCGTTAACTCTACGATTACGGCATCTCTCAAGAGGCGGTTACATTTTTTTTAACTTCAGCAAGTTATCAAGATAGAAGGCATTACAGGACCAAGTAAGGGCTAGGCCCCCGAGAAGGGTTCCAAACAGCGCACTGAGGATTAAAAAGGATAGTTCACAGAGACTCCAGCAAAAGAGCAAGCAGCAAGCGATGTGGCTGCTCAGCAGTTAGCCAGAGACGCTACTAAGCAATCAGAAGGAGAATCATCACAACGACCACCAAAACCATGAACCGCTACCTCCAGATGGTATCCAGAATCTCCGTGAAAGCCTACTGATATATAGGTACTGCCGGCACCACCGAGCGATGATCCATATAGCTCCAATAGCGACAAAGAATCAGACGATATGGCTTCAGAAGCAGTACCTTCGGGGACATGAGCCCCAGAACCAGAATTCCTCTGACCACTGACTTCCAGGCCTAACCCAGTTGTTACGGCTAAACTCAGTATCAAGGTACCTTCATCTAGTCAGTTCACTGGTGAAGGGATGACCTAAAACCAGAAGTATTTGATAGATGGTATAACTCAGTACAGTTATGCCTATGGCTGAATGGACTATGAACAAGCGAGGCTGGAGGAGGAAACTATTGGATCTTCTATCGTGAAGGACGAGCTCAAGAAGTAGCTTTCCAAGCAGCTGAGCATTTCCGTGAAGACATGACCAGAGAAGACCTTGTTAGATAGCTATGAGAATGATTCCAATCTTCGAAACAGAAAGATGATACCTATCACAAATTCCATGAAATCACACAAGTGTATAATGGAAAGATACAAAGAATATCAACTATAGCAACCGATTTGCAGAAGTTCCGATCACACCTACCTGCCAATACCATAAGCAATTATGCCTTCATTCAACAGTTCTTTAAAAGCATACATCCTAGGGTACGACAAGAAGCGGAATTACAGTATGCTGAAACAGACACCATTATGGAAGTTATATAATACGCAGAAAGCATAGATGCTATCCTAAAAAGCACTAGTGCTTATGGAAAAGAAAGGTTCCAAAAACCGGCCAAAGAATTCACTTTCAAGTAAGAAGGACGGAAGGACAATCTGAAAATGAACAACAAGCCCCACACCAAAGCTAAAGATGAAAAGAAAAAGGTCTTTGCTATACCTGTGGAGGTAAAGGACATCTAGCAAGAGATTGTCCAAGCAAGGATGACAAGGACAAAAGCAAGGGCAAGGCTAAGGTGAAGAAAGAAGTTACCTCCAATAGAGTGGAACAGGAACAACAAGTGGAAGAAGTGTTCATAAATGGGATAGAAGTGGAGGAAGAAGAAGAAGAAGGTATTCTCACGATGGGTGCTGGACCGACAAATGTCAAACCTTATGATGCTCTCCAAGGAACGATGCACATCAATGGCAAAGAAGCCAGAGTCCTGTTTGATACCGGATGAATAGGAGCAAATGTGATTACCGCTACCTTTGTAACTACGCACGGAATTCCTTGCCAGGAATTGAAGACACCGATTTGGATACACCCAGCCATGAAAGGATCGCGATCTGAAGGTCATAAAGAATATACAGTCAACATATCAGCAGGAAAGCTAAGCGTACCAGGAACTTGGATGTTGGTTGGCAACCTAGTAAAATACGTTGCACTAATAGGAATGCCTTTTCTGAAACAACACCAAGCTCAAATCGAATGTGGCAAACTAGCCATCCTGTTTCCTAAACAGAATGTTCGAATTGGATGCACACCTACTAGTGGCATGATCCAAGCAGCAGTGATTAGCACTGGAGATGTCATGGACCAACACCTGGAAGTATTTCCCAAAGAAATACTGGAAGATTTTCCACTTTTGAAGAAAATCAACCATGAGATAAATCCGCAACCAGGAAAGGAACAGCGCTGCTTACCTGCTTACTCGATATCGGAACGATGGGCAACTGATTGGAGCACCTGACTAAGAGAAAAAGAGAAAGCTGGAATAATTAAATGACAAGCAGTTTCATCAGCAGCATCCATGTTTGCGTAAGAGAAAAAGGACAAGAAACGAATGAGGCCATTGGTGGACATCACGGTCAGGAATGAGATTACAAGCAAGGATGTTGAGATCATTTCAAATCAAACGATGATAATCAATGCTCTAGCAAGGGCAAGATACTACAGCAAAATAGATCTTAGCGATGCCTATTTTGAAACAAGAGTGGAACCACATGATGTGAGCAAGAATGCCTTTAGAACACCATTTGGATGTTTCGTTAGCAAAGTAATGCTACAATGAGATATGAATGCTCCAAAAACCTTCATGCGCATGATGTCTGATCTATTCACCAACTATTTAGGATGTTTTATGAGGGTGTATATTGATGATATACACTTATTTTCCGATATAGAGTCTCAACACTTGAAACACATATCCCCGATTTGTGGCAAGCGGAAGGAAGCTCGCTTCTATTCAAGTAGGCAGAAATCTGAATTCTTCGCCACCAGCATAGAAGTGTTAGGCCATATTATCAATGACGAAGCACTCTCGCTAGCACTGGAGACCAAAGCGAAGTTCAAAGAATGGACTACACCATAGACCAAGAAACAGTTACACGAATTTCTAGGAATGGTTAACTACATCAGTCAGTTTTTGCCACACATTGTAAACATTACTTCACCATTAATGGAGCTCACCTGAGTGGCAGAATTTGTATGGACCACCACCCAAGACCAAGCCATGGATAATGTTAAGCGAGTTGCTTCAAAATATGAGGTTACGAAACCACTACAATATGAATTGTCACTTACGATATGGCTGATAACCAATGCATCCAACACAGGTGTAGGAGCATGAGTAGGATAAGGAGAAACACCAGAAAATGCCAGGCCTACTTCGCTTCATAGCAGGGAATTCTCTAATGCTCAAATGAATTATGGTACAACCGACAAGGAAGTACGAGCGATAGTTGATACACCAAGGGCATTCCACCATATACTTGCAGGAAGCAAGTTCACTCTCGTCACAGACCATCTACCGCTGACGTACCTCAAGAGAAGCTGAATAGGTACCAAAAAACAGCTACGATGGAGAGGATTCATTGGGAAATATGATACCGAAATAGTGTACAGACTAGGAAAATGGAACTATTTAGCAGATGCATTATCCCATCTTTAAGATAAGAATGATGATTACTCACATACTGCAAACGATCCCACATCAAAAGACGATTGTTCTATCTCCTCACCCATTTTATCCTTTCTTTGTTGTGAAGAACCTGCTATCAAATACGAAATGTCTCGATTCAAAGCCCTCACAGTTGAGCACACCGGTGCTTATTCAGGATGTGGAAGCGACTGCATCCTGGAGCAAGTACTGCTGCATGCAAATGACTACAGAAATAATGAACACCTAAATGATTGGGGAGACCATCGAAGTTATACCAGTGGTAGCAGTGAGGAGGAACTTGAACATGCGTCAATGCATTGGGCATTCTGCAACATACCCATATGCCCTGACCATGAGGAATTGAAACTTAAGACTAAGACCTATGCTGGCTCCCCCTGCACCAGCCTCCCAGTTATCGAAACTCCACCTAATACAAACAATGACTACAGCAAAAGAGATACCGATTCACTACTCCCCTGTCTTGATATCCGAGCCATCAAGGAGCACGTCAAAAAGGCATTAGGATGTGGCTCCCCCACTACTAAAAGTTACGATCCTGAGTACCCTGAGCATCACCAAAATGTGCCTCTCCATGGAGGACCTTGCACATACCTAAATGAGGTTCTGGTAGTGGAACCACCCTCCCTACCTCACGAAAAATGTGAACTCTATAAGGTTTACGAGACACCGGATGAGGAGGAAGAGGTAACGGTATTGGAAAGAGTGGTGGATGAAAGGGATATCATTCAAGGAGTAGATGATATGAAAAACATTTGAAGAGAGGAGACGATCAAAGGATATAAGAACAACCCTGTCTACTAGCTAGCGAAGGATTCCAATCACACTTCACGCAACAGAATGATGCAACATTACAATATATACCAATAGCCTACTTTACGCTACTACAAAAGGAGGAGAAGATTGTCTATACATTGTGAAAGGTCGTGAAGTAAATGGAGAAATGCTAACAGAGCAGATAATAGGAGAGATACATAATAAAGGACACGACAGCAGTGATCAAAATCTGCAGTTTACAGTGGAATACATCTACTGGCCAGAGATGAGGGAGGATTTCAAAGACTATGTCCAGCAGTGTAACATATGTCTACTGAACCGGGAAAGGACTACATTACCCACCAGCAATACCCTTTCGCTCCCCTTTCCTTCTGAGATATTTTCAAGCTATGCTATCGACTTCATGGGGCCCTTGTAACCGCCTTTCAAGAGATGCGGTAAATGTAGGGTTAACGGGCTTTGTTCTTTACCGAAAGTGGTAACTAAGGAAGCAAAGTCCGGAGGCTTAAACTGAGGTAGTTGAAAAGACTTCTTACTATATTGCAACTACTGAAGTCTCAGAGATATTTGGTGGATCTCAAACTAAAGATTGTGGAAGCGAACTGAAGAAGGTAACTGTTCAACCAAGTATATTGAAAACTCTATCTGTCGAAGTCTGCTTCCTCTAACATCGAGAATAGCAGTTCTTAAATACACTTCTTAGGCTACCAGAAGCCTTGTTCTCATAACATATAAGACTCCAAAACTGTAGCCTTGAAACCAAACAAAAAACATATAGAGTATCAAACCGATACGCGAAACCAAACATAAAACATATAGAGTATCAAACCGATACTCGAAACCAAACATAAAACATATAGAGTATCAAACCTATACTCGAAACCAAACATAAAACATATAGAGTATCAAACTGATACTCGAAACCAAACATAAAACATATAGAGTATCAACTCTATACTAGCAAGCTTATAGGCACACCTCGTTTCCTCAAACAAATTCAAAACTCAAACAGTATCAACTTAATACATGAAAATCCTAAACCAGTAACCAGTACCGGTTACACCCCAAAAACAAAATAAAACCCTTATTTCAAAACATAACAAGAAAATTCCTAATCCTCGCTATCATAATCAGAATTCAAATAAGGATCCCAAAACCCTCTATCAACTGGGGGTACATTTTGATAGCTCTCAAAACCATCTTTAGTAGGAGAATAACACATAGGAATAAACCCAGAAAATACCGTGGGAAACTCATCTCCTGGCATGTTATCTGTCCACCCTGGCTGAACCAATTCCATCGCATGTTCTAATCCTTCCACCGGTTCCCAACTATTCTCACTTGCAGGGTATCCTTTCCAACTAACCAAAAATTGTCCCTTTCCATATCGTTATCTGTAATCGATGATAGATTGAACTTCCTATTCCTGTTCTTCGTTGATGAGAATAGGTGCCAGCTTTGTAAATACCCGCCCTGGAAATCGGAAATCGTCGTTAGGGTGGTAAGGTTTGGCTACTGAGCAGTGGAAACCTCCTTTCTTCCTTCGGTACATTCTAGTATCCATGCTAACTGTATAGTTCTGGGTGTGTTCGTCAAACTCGAGTACTGTAAGGGGGCCTCGCCAGCATGGCTGCAATTTCCAAGATCTGCCAGATTCCATCGCAAACTGGTCTCCAAAGACCATAATCCTTTCTCCAATCTCGACAGGTTTGTGTGAGTTTCTCCTCTTAATTGCCACTCTGTTCGATCTTGCTCTAGCCAACCATAATGCTTCGTATGCCACATTTCTGATCTCCTGGTGTCGATTGTAGTAATTATCGGATGCAGGTACTGTAGTAGCATGGACTTTATAGGTATCGAGTAGTTGGTATTCTTGCCCATACACAGCCTCATATGGTGACATTACAATAGTATCGGAGTGACCTGCATTGGAGTAAGCTGTTACTTCAGGAAGGGAGGTAAACCAGTTGGTCTGGCGGGCATTCACAACATTCCTTAATGCTGTTTTCAGTTCTCGAATCTTCCTTTCTGCTTGTCCATTGGTCTGGTGGTGGCCAGGCATAGCCATAATGTGTTCGACTCCTATCACCTTTAAAGTTTGTTTCCAAAACCGGGAGGCGAACCGAGGGTCAGCATCGCTAACAATCTACGTAGGTATTCCATGAGGGGTGAAAATATGGTGTCGGAGTAACTCCATAGTCGAAATCACAGTAGCATTTACTGATGTTGGTATCAGCCAACTGAACCCAACCGCTCTATCTACTACTACTAATACTGAATCATATCCTTTCAGCTTCGTAAAGTAACCCATGAAGTCAATAGCATAGCACGGAAATATCTCAGAGGGAGAAGGAAGCGCGAGGGTGTTGCCAGTAGGTAATGTAGTCCTTTCCCGATTCAGTTGACATATGTCACATTGCTGGACATAGTCTTTGAAATCCTTCCTCATCTCCGGCCAGTAGATGTATTCTGTTGCGTACCGGAGGTTTCGCTCAGCGCTATGGTGTCCTTTATTATGTATCTCACCTATCATCAGTTCTTTTAGTGTTTCTCCATTCACTCCATGACCCTTCGGAATGTAAAGGCAATCTTCTCTTTCTCTTGTAGTAGCGTACAGTAGCCCGTTGCATATTTGGTAATGTTGCATCATTCCGTTTCATGAAGTGAGATTGGAATCCTTTGCTAACTGATCGATAGGGTCGTTTCGATATCCTTTAACCATCTGTTCCCTCCAAATGTTGTTCACATCATCCACTCCTTTGATGATATTCCTTTCGTCCACCACTCTTTCTAATACTGTTACCTGTTCCTCCTCTTCAGGTGTTTCATACACTTTGTAGAGCTCACGATTCTCGTGAGGTAGGGAGGTTGGTTCCACTATCGGAACCTCATTCAGGTATTCCAGGGGCCCTCCATAGAGGGGCTCATTGTGGTGGTATTCAGGGTACTCGGAGGCCTGACATTTGGTAGGGGGCGTGCCACAGCCTAGAGCTTTCTTGACACGTTTTTTGATGGCTCGGATATCGAGGTGAAGGCGTGGTGAATGGGTATCTCTATCACTGTAATCATCATTGGTGTTAGGTGGAGTTTCGATAACTGGTGGGCTGCTGCAGGGGGAGCCGGCGTAGATCTTAGTTTTAGGTTTCAATTCCTCGTGGTCAGGGTAGAAGGGTATGTTGCAAAATGCCCAGTGCATCGATGCCTGTTCTAGTTCCTCCTCACTCCTTCCAGTGGTATAGCTCCGATAGTCTCCCCAATCGTTTAGAGGTTCGCTATTCCAGTAATTGTTTGTGTCTAGCTGTGCTTGCTCCAGTCTGCAGTTGCTTCTGCATTCTGAATGAGCACCGATGTGCTCAACTGTGAGGGCTTCAAATCGAGACATTTCATGTTCAATAGTAGATTCTTCGCAAGAAAGAAAAGATGAAATAGGTGAGGAAATAACTGAATCGTCTTCTGATGTGGGATCGTTTACAGTATGGGGGTAATCATCGTTCTCATCATAAAGGTGGGATAAAGCATCTGCTAAATAGTTCCATTTTCCTGGTCTGTATACAATTTCGGTATCGTATTTCCCAATGAACCCTCTCCATCGCAATTGTTTCTTGGTGGGTGTCCTGCTCTTCTTGAGGTACGTCAGAGGTAGATGATCTGTGACAATAGTAAACTTGCTTCCTGCAAGTATGTGGTGAAATGCCATCAGTGCATCGACTATCGCTATGGCTTCCTTGTCGGTTGTGCCATAATTCATTTGGGCATTAGAGAATTTTCTGCTATGAAGTGAAGCCGGTCTAGCATTCTCGGGGTTTTCTCCTTGTCCTACCCAAGCTCCTACACCTGTGTTGGATATATTGGTTATTAGCCATATCGGAAGTGGCGAATCATATTGTAATGGTTTCATAACTTCGTATTTTGAAACCACTCGCTTAACATTTTCCATGGCTTGGTCTTGACTGGCGGTCCACAAAAATTCCGCAACTCTAGTGAGTTCCATCAGGGGTGATGTAATGGTTGCAATGTGTGGCAAAAACTGACTGATGTAGTTGACCGTTCCTAGAAATTCCTGTAGTTGTTTCTTGGTCTGTGGCATAGTCCATTCTTCGATCTTCGCTATCTTTTCTGGTGCTGGTGGGAGCCCTTCGTCATTGATAACATGGCCTAATACTTCTATACTAGTGGCGAAGAATTCTGATTTTTTCCTGCTTGCATAGAATCGAGCTTCCTTGAGCTTGTTGCAAATCAAGGATATGTGTTTCAAATGTTCAGACAATGTATCGGAAAAAAATGAGTATATCATCAATATATACCCACATGAACCGTCCCAAGTAGTCAGCGAATAAAGGGGACATTATGCGCATTAAAGCCCCAGGGGTATTCATATCTCCTTGTAGCATAACCTTGCTGACTAAACATCCAAATGGTATCTTAAAAGCATTCTTGCTCATGTCCTCTGGCTCCACTCTTGTTTGAAAATAGGCATCACTAAGGTCGATTTTACTTCGGTATCTGGCCCTTGCAAGGGCGTTCAGGATCATCGTTTGGTTTGGAATTGTTTCAACATCCTTAATCGAAATTTCATTCCTTGCCGTGAGATCCACTAATGGCCTCATTCGTTTCTTATGCTTTTTCTCTTGTGCGAACATGGGCGCTGCCGATGAAACTGCTTGTCGCTTGATGATTCCGGCTTTCTCCTTTTCTCTTAGCCATATACTCATGCCTGTTGCCCATCGTTCCAGTATTGAGTACGTAGGTAACGAACGCTGCTGCTTTCCCGGTTGAAGGCTTATCTTATGATTGATCTTCCTTAAGGGTGGTAAATCTTCCGGTATTTCTTCGGGAAATACTTCCGGGTGTTGGTCCATGACATCTTTAGTGCTGATTACTGCAGCTTGGATCATGCCACTAGTAGGTGTGCAAATAATTCAAACATTCTGTTTGGGAAACAGGATAGCTAAATTGCCACATTCGATTTGAGCTTGGTGTTGTTCTCGAAAAGGCATTCCTATTAATGCATCATATTTCGCTAGGTTTCCGACCAACATCCTAGTCCATGGTGCACTCAGCTTTCCTGCTGATATGTTGACTGAACATTCTTTATGACCTTCGGATCGTGATCCTTTCATAGCTAGGTGTATTCTGATCGGTGTTTTCAATTCCTGACAAGGAATTCCGTGCGGTGTCACAAAGGTAGTGCTAATTAGGTTTGCTGCTATTGATCCTGTATCAAACAAGACTCTGGCTTCTTTGCCATTGATATTCATCTTTCCTTCGAGAGCGTCATGGGGTTTGATGTTTGTTTGTCTAGCGGCGATTGTGATAACGTCTTCCTCTTCTTCCTCTATTTCCATACCATTGATAAATGTTAGATGGACGCCAAGCTCAAGTATATAACTGAGGGGCGTAGGCCAAAATCTTTTGTTCGGAGAATCTGTCGAGGAAGGCTCATCGCGATAACATAAAAGTAAGGTAAAGATTTATAGCGTAAACAATTTTATATTGATAAGATCTCTTCTCCGTTGCTTGATGATGTCTGTAAAGGTCAGGAGGTACTTCGATATTTATATCCCGCATCTGAGTGTTCGCGGACTACTTCTAACTACTATGCCTCCGAAGTACCACTCTGGTTTAAATACGCAAACGTCCAGAATCTTATAAGTGCGAACACCGTTTGACTCTGAAACTTATCACACCCTTTCGCGGACTCGGAGTAGTATTCCTCCACGGAGATTACTGCGCTATTTGTTATACCAAACACCCGCCTCCAACTTAGATGTCCGCATAGACTTTTATATGACTTTTAGTCTTGTTGACTATCGTCCCAATCGCCTCTTCGGTCATGAAGTGATCAGGTTCATGCTGGGCCACCTAGTGCCAATCGCAAGTCCGAGCCCGGCGTGTCAGCGTCTTAGGGGGCTCCAACTTATCTAGGTCTTCCATTTTGAGCGTGCTTCCCCTTGGTCCGCCGGCCTCCGTAGAGAGGTACTATTACTAGGACCAACCAACCTACAGCTGATCTCAGAAGGGTATGGGTGGATTCGGTATACCCCTAATAGCTTCCACCACTGGGATATCCTCTTAGAGTATTTCGCCGAAAAGGTCCCGTGACCTTCGTCCCGGAGTTAGGATCCCTAACTTTGAAGCCTACTATCTCAATGCGCCTGCGACGGATCTCCTCCTTTCCACATCCCAGATATCACTAAAGGTCCCCTCACGTAGACCCTGCGAACAGCATACGGTCGGACCGACGGCGGCGACGTATATGGTGTTATGAAGTGGGCTTCATTGATGTGACATTTTAGTTATGGGACGCAACTCTC
>JACCEG010000542.1:72924-84607 GCA_014065205.1 Tuber brumale
AAGACTCTCCATATATTGATTCTTGTGTTCAAGCTCATAAGTCCCTCGTGGGGTTCCTTCACTTAGAGCCTACTTGCATTGATCCTGAAAGGAGAGACTTACTTCGCGCCGCTTTGATCATTTTTAGTTTCGTTTCCCGTAGTTGCACACGGACTACCCGATCTCCGTCGTGGTCGGTACCCAATACACCCCAGCCAAAGGGGGTTCCCATTTCGATTCCAGCTCCCTTAGGACACTGAATACCTAAACGCCGTCGCCGTTGGTGCCAGCGAACTAACCGAGGTCAGTTCCTCGTCGTCTGCCAGTTCCCAGATTTTATTCACTCGAGCTAGGTGCGGAACAGTTGTGACTTTGGGAGGTACTTTGGGCTTTACAATAGCCGATCTTGCACGTCGAATTCCCATTTTTATCGGTCTTGAGCTGACCGTTACCGCTGATATATGGGCGTCACCCCAACATGTCTGATAGGTGTAGTTTTTCTTTCCACAACGTGTGCAATCTCCTTCTTTCCTCCGAGTGTCTATCACACTCTGCGGGATACCGGTATGGGCCTGTGCGAAGTTTGTGTAGGTAGTCTTTGTCGCACCTCCCAACCTTTTCCTGGGCCTTTCCGGTTCATCGTCCCTTTTCTCTGTTCGTGGTGGGGCTCCACCTCCTTTGACGTAAGGTTTAGTATCCCTTTGTCGCTTTGGTTTAGAGTCCCGTCGGTCTTCTCTTTTGACCTCTTGGACTATTTTTAGTTTGGACGGTTGGTTACGTCCAATTTTCTTTCGGGCTAGCAGTCCTTCTTCTGACTGTCCGCATAGCCTTAATGCCTCTTCCCCTTCCTGGTCCACCATATATTGCAGGACCGACAACCTGCGGACAATTTGTTCAGGAAGTTTGTCTTTGACTACCTCTCTCCAGGACTCCGCGGTCATGCGTGCACGAATGTTATGGTTGTGCATGACTATCAGGTAGCGTTCAATACTGCCGTCGTACCTGACTAGTTTCATTGCTCGAAGGGCTAGTCTTTCCACTTCTACCGGGGCGAATCGCTTGATCACATCATGTTCAAAGGGGGTCCATGTTGCCAGTTCTGGCTGCTGGGTTTCCCCATGAAGTCCGTCCATAGCCTTCCAATACCATATGGTGTAATGAAGGACTATGTCTCCTTTTGTACAGATGAGCGCGTATATTATTCGTTCCCGGGCGTCGTCACAGATTCGCGGGTTTCTTTCGAAGTAGTCAGTACATTGCAAAATCCACACATATATGTCTTGTGTGGGTTTGTCCTCATAGAATGGGGGTGGCTCGGATGGTCGCTTAATATTCAGCGCCATGGCGTTGGCAAGCGTTTCTGCCATACCAGACGGTTATGGTGTTCGTCATTTCCTGCCTCGGCTAGGACCTCCTCTCCTCCTTCTTCTTTCATCATCGTCATCATCATCGTCATCGTCACTAGGATCTCTTGAGTTACCTCCCTGGGCACCTGAGGGGAATACATCAGGGGTTTCTCGGCCTTTCCCCTTGTCCCTGCGTGTATGTGAAGCGTAATACTCGTCATCACCAGTTTCTTGGACTGCGGGTAAGGGTGCGGGTCCTGCAGCTTTGGGACTGGGTGCCGTGACTAGTATTTTATTTATTGCCGCTGTTAACCCTTTGAGAGTTTGGTTTGTCTCGATATTCTGCAGTGGTTCCTGGTCTTGAGACCTGCGAATCTCTGCTTGGCGCGTGTTCTGATCGGTGTGCATTTGTCCTAGAGTACGATTGACTTTTCTTTCGTGCGCGACACTTTGGGCGCGGAATTCAACGAATTCCTCTCGCAGACTGATGACCATCTCTTCCAGAGTCTGATCTCAGGCTAATGCCGCTTGGTTTTCTTGCCCAAGGCTTTCATGTGACCTCGTGGTTACTTCTTCATGTCCTTGTTGACGTCTCTACTGGGCATCTATCCTTTGTGCTACTTCCCGTAGCATTTCTTCTTGTATCTCTTTAACCTCCGCTTCGACTCCAGCCAATTGCATCAGCAGGAGACCAATCTCGCTATTATGGACATCTTCTCCTTCTGTGATCTGCTGCTGTACCTTAATTAATTTTAAGGTATTGTCCTGGGTCGCTCCCTTCAAATGTTTGAAGGCAATGTTAGCTTGGTCGAGAGAGGTGTCTATGTCTTGCCTGATTCGTCCCAAGATTATACCAAGACGGCAGCCAATCTGGCTAAGTTTGCAGCATGGTCTCCTCCTCCTTTAGGCGTGGAGGCCCTTGATATCCGATGAGTGCTTGCAGCACTAGAGGATCGGAGAGAGGGTAAATTTCCTCTCCGGAAGGCAGGCTCATGAGGTGTTGACAGGGAGAGACTCCATATGGCCGAATCATCGGTTTTTTCCGTCGTATCGGGTTGGGTATCTATAGGTTCTCCCGCCGTTATTCTCTTTCTCGGATCTTGAGGTATCTCAGCCATTGTGATACTTTCCAGGTAGGGTTGTTGCTCTAATAGCCCTAGATGTGTGATTACTGGTACTTCGTACCAGAGCTCTTGAAATCCTTTAAAAGGTTTAAGGAATCGTATGTAAGGTATCCAACGTTTGAGATACTCTAGAGGTGTAGGTATAAAAGGGTTCGGTTGGTCCGACACTGGACTCAAAACCTGAATCTCCTTTTTCGAGGTTTAGGATGTACTTATAGTACATATAAAAGTCTGTTAGGCCCAGGCCGAGGGGATGTCTGGCCCCCGGATGACTGTCCCTGGGTTTTCCTTTTCTTTCTCTTCTGTCTTCAAAGAGCACTGGGTGCTCCGTTCGACGAATTGTGCCGACTCTGTCGAATTCCACTCAAAATCCGAACCGTGCAGGTGCGATATATGCTATTGAATTGATCCCTCGTTGGGATCCCGAAAGGTACTGTGAACCACGACGGTTTAGGCGTATATTCTTCTTCGATTTCGAACAACTCGGTCTTGAATATTTCTTCGAAGCAATGAATATCGACAGGACCATGCGGTGCTTCGAAAATATAATTGAAGTCTGAGGTGAGGGTGGAGTTTGAGGTGAACTGGTAGTACATATAGTGAGCCTTGGTAACAGGAGAACTATCAATATACTGTTAGGCGGACGCCAAACTCAAGTATATAACCGAGGGGTGTAGGCCAAAATCTTTTGTTCGGAGAATCTGTCGAGGAAGGCTCGTCTCGATAAAATAAAAGTAAGGTAAAGATTTATAGCGTAAACAATTTTATATTGATAAGATCTCTTCTCCGTTGCTTGATGATTTCTGTAAAGCTCGTGAGGCACTTCGATATTTATATTCCGCGTCTGAGTGTTCGCGGACTACTTCCAACTACTATGCCTCCGAAGTACCACTCTGGTTTAAATACGCAAGCGTCCAGAATGTTATAAGTGCGAACACCGTTTGACCCTGTAACTTATCACACCCTTTCGCGGACTCGGAATAGTATTCCTCCGCGGAGATGACTGCGCTATTTGTTATACCAAACAGCCGCCACCAACTCAGATGTCCGCATAGACTTTTATATGACTTTTAGTCTTGTTGACTATCGTCCCAATCATCACTTCGGTCATGAAGGGATCAGGTTCATGCCGGGCCACCTAGTGCCAATCGCAAGTCCGAGCCCGACATGTCAGCGTCTTAGGAGGCTCCAACTCATCTAGGTCTTCCATTGTGAGCGTGCTTCCCCTTGGTCCGCCGGCCTCCATAGAGGGGTCCTATTACTAGCACCAACCAACTTACAGCTGATCTCAGAAGGGTATGGGTAGATTCGGTATACCCCTTATAGCTTCCACCACTGGGATATCCTCTTAGAGTATTTCGCCGAAAACGTCCCACGACCTTCGTCCCGTAGTTAGGATCCCGAACTCTGAAGCCTACTATCTCAATGCGCCTTGGACGGATCTCCTCCGTTCCACTTCCCTGATATCGCCAAAGGTTCCCTCTCATATGCCCTGCGAACAGCATACGGTCGGACCGACGGTGGCGACGTATATGGTGTTATGAAGTGGGCTTCATTGATGTGACATTTTAGTTATGGGACGCAACCCACGAAATCTCGCTAATGACATGCGGGCCCCATAAGGGGGCCGGAAGGGGGTGTTGGCTCCGGTAAATTGAGGGTCTGTGCGCAGTTACGCTACCGTGGGTCTGTGCACATGTCTCGGATTTCCATATGCCTAACAATAAACACCTCTTCCGCTAGTTGTTCTTGTTCCATTCTGTTGCAGGTAACTTCTTTCTTCACCTTAGCCGTGTCCTTGCCTTTGCCCTTGTCATCTTTGTTGGGACAGTCTCTTGCTAGATGTCCTTTACCTCCGCAGGTATAGCAAAGACCTTTTTCTTTTCGTTCCTTAGGTTTGGAGTGGGGCTTGATGCTAGTTTTCCGATTGTCCTTTCGTCCTTCTTGTTTGGACATGAATCCTTTGCTAGTTTTTCGAACCTTTCCTTCCCATAAGCACCAGTGCTTTTTAGGGTAGCATCTATGCTCTCAGCATTTTGTATAGCTTCCATCACAGTGTCAGTTTCAGCATGCTGTAATTCCGCTTGTAGCCGTAATCTAGGGTGCATGCTCTTGAAGAACTGTTGAATGAAGGTATAGTCGCTTCTGGTATTTGCAGGTAGGCATGATCGGAACATTAGCATGTCGGTTGCTATGGTTGATATTCTCTGTATCTTGGCGTTATGCACTTGCGTGATTTCATGGAACTTGCGATAGGTATCATCTTTCTGCTTTGAAGACTGGAATCTTTCTCGTAGGAATCCAACAAGGTCTTCTCTGGTCATGTCTTCGCTGAAATACTCGGCTGCTTGGAAAGCTGCTTCTTGATCTCATCCTTCAGTATAGAGGATCGAATAGGTTCCTCCTCCAGCCTCGCTAGTCTTTAATCCATTAATCTGTAGCTATAGCTCTACTGAATTATACCATCTATCAAACGCTTCTGGCTTAAGGTCATCTTCTTCACCAGTAAACTTACTGGGCGAAGGTACTTTGATACTGAGTTTATCTGTAACAGCTGGGTTAGGCCTAGGTGTCGGTGGTCTTGGAACCTCAAGTGCTAGGGCTGCGGACCCTGAGGGTCCTGCTTCTGAAACCATGTCATCTGATCCTTTATCGCTATCAGAGCTATCTGGATCGTTACCTGGTGGTGCTGGCAGTACCTGTGTACCTGTAGGCTTTTTTGGGGATTTTGGGTACCTTCTGGGGGTAGTGGCTGGCGGTTCCAGTGCTTGTTGTAATGATTCTCTAGTCCATTGTTCCGCAGCGTCTCTGGCTAATTGCTTAGTAACTGCTTCGCTTGCTGCCTGCTCCAAAGCTAGAGTCTTTGTGAACCATCCTTTGGAATCCCTCGTGCGCTGTTGAGAACCTTTCTCAGGGGCCTTACCCTTACTTGCTCCTGACACACCTTCTCTCTTGATAACTTGCTGAAGTTAAAAAAGTTTAACCGCCTCTCAAGAGATGCGGTAAACATAGGGTTAACGGGCTTTGTTCTTTACCGAAAGTGGTAACTAGCGAAGCAAAGTCAGGAGGCTTAAACTGAGGTAGTTGAAAAGACTTCTTACTATATCGCAACTACTGAAGTCTCGGAGATATTTGGTGGATCTTAAACTAAAGATTCTGGAAGCGAACGGAAGAAGGTAACTGTTCAACCAAGTATATTGAAAACTCTTTCTGTCGAAGTCTGCTTCCTCTAACATCGAGAATAGCAGTTCTTAAATACACTTCTTAGGCTACCAGGAGCCTTGTTCTCATCACATATAAGACTCCAAAACGGTAGCCTTGAAACCAAACATAAAACATATAGAGTATCAAACCGATACTCGAAACCAAACATAAAACATATAGAGTANAGCCTTGAAACCAAACATAAAACATATAGAGTATCAAACCGATACTCGAAACCAAACATAAAACATATAGAGTATCAAACCGATACTCGAAACCAGACATAACACATATAGAGTATCAAACCGATACTCGAAACCTTACGTAAAACATATAGAGTATCAACCCTATACTATCAAGCTTAGAGGCACACCTCGTTTCCTGAAACAAATTCAAAACTCAAACAGTATCAACTTAATACATGAAAATCCTAAACCAGTAACCAGTACCGGTTACAGCCCTTCACTAAGCTGCGATGACATGATTCAGTATTGGTGGTAGTGGACAAAGCGGTTGGTTTCAGCTGGCTGATACCAACATCAGTGAATACTACTGCGATATCGACAATGGAATTATTGCGGCACTATATCTTTACACCTCTCGGAATACCTACATCAATTGTTAGCGATCCTGACCCATGATTCACCTCCCAGTTTTGGAAACAGACTTTGAAAACGACGGGAGTTGACACATTATAGCTCTGCCTGGCCACCATCAGACCAATGGACAAGTGGAAAGGAAGATCAGAGAACTGAAAACAGCATTAAGGAATGTTGTTAACACACGCCCGATTAACTAGCTCACCTCCCTCCCTGCAGTGACAGCTTACTCCTATGCAGGTTACTCAGATAATATAGGAATGTCCCCATACAAAGCTATGTATGGACGAGAATACCAACTAGTTGATACTTATGAAGTCAACTCTACAATAGTGCGTGCATCTGATGATTTCTACAATCGACATCAGGAGATTCGCAATGCGGCATACCAAGCGTTGCGGTTGTCTAGAGTCAGATCAAACAGAGTGGCAGCTAAGAGGAGGAACTCGTACAAACCTGTCGAGATTGGCAAAAGGATTATGGTTTTTGGAGACCAGTTTGCAATGGAATCTAGCAGATCTCGAAAATTACAGCCATGCTGGCAAGCCCCATTTACAGTACTCGAATTCGATGAACATACGCAGAACTACATGGTTAGCATGGATGCAAGAATGTACCGAATGGAGAAAACAGTATTCCACTATTCTGTAGTCAAACCTTACCACCCTAATGACAATTTTCGATATCCGGAATGAGCATATGCGAAACCAGCATCCATTTTCATCAACGAAGAACAAAAATGGGCCGTTCTATCTATTCTGGATTACAGGGAACGATATAGCAAGGGACTGTTCTTGGTTAGTTGGAAAAAATATCCAGCAAGCAAGAACAGTTGGGAACCGGTGGAAGAGTTAGAATATGCGATGGATTTGATTCAGGCATGGTAGACAGATAACATGCCAGGAGATGAGTTTCCTACAGTATTTTCTGGGTTTATTCCTATGTGTTATTCTCCTACTAAGGATGGCTTTGAGAGCTATTCAGATGTACCCCTGGTTGATAAAGGTTTTTGGGATCCTTATTTGAATTCTGATTATGATAGCAAGGATTAGGGATTTTCTTGTTATAAGTTTGAAAGAAGGGTTTTATTTTGTTTTCGGGATGTAATCGGTACAGGTTACTGGTTAAGGATTTTCAGGAACCAGTTGATACTGTTTGAGTTTTGAATTTGTTTCATGAAACGAGGTATGCCTCTAGCCTGATTGTATAGGGTTTGATACTCTATATATTTTATGTTTGGTTTTGAGTATCGGTTTGATACTCTTTATGTTTCATGTTTGGTTTTGAGTATCGGTTTGATACTTTATATGTTTTATGTTTGGTTTCAAGGCTACTGATTTGGAGCCTTATATGTTGTAAGAACAAGGTTCCCGGTAACCTAGGAAGTGTATTTAAGAACTGCTACTTTTCATGTTAGAAAGAGCAGACTTTGGCAGACAGAGTTTTCAATATACTTCATTGAACAGTTACTCTCTTCAGTTTGCTTCAAGAATCTTTAGTTTGAGACCCACCAAACATCTCAGAGACTTCAGTAGTTGCGATACAGTAAGAAGTCGATTCAACTACCTTGACTAAAGCCTCCGGACTTTGATTCGTTAGTTACCACCTTGGTACAGAACAAAGCCTATTAACCCTACCATTACGGCATCTCCCGAGAGGCGCTTACATCTTTTAAATAACTTGTATTTCTCTCCTTTATTATATTTTTGATTTACACATAGATCATGAACATTACTGCAGCTAAGACATATACAACAGGTATTTTGTTTATATTTCGTGATAATGATGGGATAATTGGATATATATTTTCTTATTGCATGTGTGAGATGTTTCAGTTATTCTTACTTATGTACTGTGGAGATTTTCCAAAGGTGCATTGCATTTTGATTCTCCTCTTAAAATTTCTCACACCATTAGAGTTCATATATATTTCATTTGGGACTTTCTTGGCAGTTTTTTGGGGTCAACCTTGTTCACACTTATGTTTCTTACATGATTTTCCACCTTATTTCTTGTCTTCGCTTAAGTATATACACCTGTATATATAGCCAATCACTACTCCGAGTGGTAGAAAGAATTAAGGACAAGAATTACCACCAATCTGCCTTTTTACTACCATACTTCTCGCCCTAGTGTGCGCACATTATATCTCTAATCCTGTGCCGTATTCTTGTACTCAAGCTATCAAGATTGTACTGCTACATACAAATTCAATAATAACAGTTTCATATTTGCTGTTAATATCTTGCCAAATCCTTGTGGCAGTAGACCAAATCAGGTTGTAGTGGCCAACAGCAATTGCACTCTTCATTGTCGATTGTAGTTTTCCTACAGCCTTTTGAATCCTCTATCGCTGAGCCTGGTATCTGTCCAACTTCTCCTCATATTTTTCATCAGTAGTCCCAGAATTTGGCCTCTCTAGCATTGGTTCATCCTCAGTGGTTACATCTGACAGATCTTCTCGCTGCAGATGATTGGTCATTCGCATGACCCACCTGCCATAATTGGTCTGCTCAGCCTTTACATAACTCATCGTTGTTAGAACTGATGGACAGAGTTGTTTGTTCATTTTGTGTAATTTCGAGACTAGTTCTGCGGCGATTAAGAGGGAAGTAATGTCTGTTAATTTCCTGCCCAAGTCACCCGGGTCATAACCTGATAGTGAGGAGATAGGCTGCGGTGGAAAAGCTGCAGCACATTTTTCAGTTGGGAGTTCATGGATAGCCGGTATGATGATGGGAAAGGCATTAAATTTAGGTAGCCGATGTCTGCTTTAAATACATGAAAGATATGTATGCCAAGATACAGTACAGGGGGTGAAAAAAAGTAATGCAACACTCGTACAACACAAATCTCCGTACATCAACATTCTCGACAACATATTGTACTACCCTATTTCACAATAACATTTAATAAATAAAATAAGTAAAGGAGATAAAATAAAATAGTCCTCAGTATTCCCTTGAAGTTAAATAAAAAGAAAATCTTAAATCAATAATGAGTTTGGTGCTCTTTTCTTCTGATAACCTCTCTGATCCTTTTTGGCATACTCCTGCAAAGATCTATAAACCTTCCATTAGGAATAGCTTCCCAAGCTTCCTCCACAGCTCTGATTAGCTCTTCCCTACTTGCAACTCTTCCATACCTTTTCTCCAAGTAAGTCTCCATATCTTCCCAGATATTCTCAATCAAGTTCAGATCTAGAGACTGTGGTGGCCAAGGCAATGTATCCACCTCTTTCTTTCTACACATTGTAGAAAATCTGTAATTAAATTAGTAGTCAGATTATATTTCCAAGTAAGTAGTCTTACAACAAAAAGACAGAAAATAAAATAATTATAAGATATATAAAAGAAGATAGAACTTACTTTTGATGCCCTAGTGCACCATCTTCAACAACCCTTGTTCAACCAAATCTCTCACAACACTCATGCCAGAAAGGAATTAAAACTGGATCCAGAATATACTTAGTATACTTACAAGAATCCACTTTTACCTTTCCTGGCACTACTACAAACTTTGACCTCAAATTTCAACAAAAGGCTCCAAATACAATAACAGTCTCTCTTCATGACTCCCAGAAATCATCCTGACAATCCTGATCATACTACTCAAAAGGCTCTCTTATCACCCATCCTCTCTGTCCAAATCCAGCTGTAGAGAAAGAAGTTTCATCTGTCCATATGATTCTGGTCCACTCTCTCAATTTCCAAGCTCTTTTTCTCATACACCAACCAAATCTAATTGGTATATTTTTAGGGCGTAAACCCCATCTAAAATATACTTTAGCTTTGTGAAAACATAAATTTTTATCAGAAAACTTACTTCTTGCAAGGTTTTCTTTTATTTAAATTAATACTCCTACCTCCCTTCCTAATTGTCCTAGATGAGGCCTTCAATCTTCTTACTTCTTTAATATCTTCTCAAGATAGTCTTCTATTTTTTTCTATTTTCTTTAATAAAAGACTTCAGATCATCTAGGTCAGACTCCAGGAAGATTGGAGGTCTTCCTGTTCACTAGTAGTTAGAAGGACTACCTGTTTCCTGGTAGCGGTGATAGATGCGAGCACAAGTACTATAGCGTACTTTGAGGCCAGATTTTTCATCCAGAACAGCAGCTATCTTTCTGAAAGACCATTCTGCTATTTCTCATAGAGCAATAACTTGGATCCAGTCATCTCGGGTAGTTTCGCACTCAAAGCATTGCTTCTTCTTCGTCAAGGATCACCATTGCTCAATATTTTCCGCGTTAATTGCCATCCCATTTTATCTTATTATTATCTCCACTACCTATGTACATTTATTTAATTAAACTACTTACACTAACTGCGGCGGATTCCTTTTACCCGCATCTAGATTCTTGAGGAAGGTTTGGAGGACTCTGAAGAATAGGGTGGATATCACAATAAGAGGGTTGGAAGTGGAGATGCGATTGTGGGAGATGCCGTTGCAATAATGTTGCACTACTTTCTTCCACCCCCTTGTACATATGGGCCGTGCTCTATCCCACACTTAACATATCTCCATCAATCATATGCCAATCTAGCTATACATATCGCCAAACCAGCTTTGGGGATTACCACTACTCCATCATATCGCTCCTCGAAGCTCGGATCATCTGACCAGTCGTATTCTCTGCAGCAGCCATGAACTCCAGAAATCAATCAAACATTTCTGACATTTGCTTGATGAAATGCCACGTGGTTTATCATGTGAACTGATCAGTAAAGAGAACAAAATACCAATATTTGCCAATGGAGGTGGTGTCCACAGGACCACAAAGGTCAGTATGGATTGTCTCTAAAACCTTTATTGCACACTGTTGTGAGTAGGTAAACAGTTTTCACACCAAGCTTCTCCACCAACAATCTTCACACTTTTCCTTATCACTCTTATCTGAAGAGCCTCTCTTGACTTGCAACCCAACAACTATCTTAACCGTCAACTTTATGGAAACGTAGCTGAGATGTCCCAAACGATGATACCAAAGCTCGCCTCCCAGATCTTTCTCTTTACTACTGTCTCTCTTCTCAAAATGAACTCTATCTTATTCGAGTAGTATGGATCTGTCCTTCTGGCTACCTTGTGCTTCCACATCAAGACGAAATAGACATTATTCAATCCTTGCAGTTTCCATGAAAATCCCTCACTTATACGGGTAACATCCTTTCCCAGGTTCCATTGATATCTTTAATCCCCGTCCCATCAATTGACCTAGTGATCACCAGTTTTGACAGCTCTTCAAATGTAGTATATTGTCACGAATGTGGCTTAGCAAGGAAAGGTTTTCACATGACTCATAGTTATGAGTCATAGGTATGTTATGTTTCGCACATGACCTCATTAGAGGTCATGGGATTTCGCACATATGACCACTTTGGTCATATGATATGGTTATGATGATATGTTATGTTTCGCACATGACCTCATT
>JACCEG010000543.1:4309-22104 GCA_014065205.1 Tuber brumale
AAAAAAAAAAAAGATAAAAAGAAAATGCCCAAGCCGAGGGGACGTGGACAAAGACTGACTGGCCAGCCCTCGAGGAGGGTCTAAAGAAGATGAAGCTCTGCCCCCCTCCCCCCATTCCTACCCCACGGGTTCTGTCAGTCTGGTTTGACACGGCCTTGGATAGGATAAGGTCCCAACTCAGAAGTCACACCCCCATCAAAAGACCCTCCTATAGGTCGAAACCCTGGTGGACCCACAACCTAACGGCGCAGAGATCTGCCTTCCACTCCACAGTCCGTGCGGCATGCAAGGACCCACTCCCCACGTCCAAAGACCTCTGCAGGGAAGCACGCCCCCTGTATTTCAAGGCCATCAACAAGGCCAAGAATGAATACTGGAAGAACTTCCTGCAAACAGCGAACCCCCAGAGCCTCTGGACGGCGAAGAAGTTGGCGTTCGGCAAACCACCCGACAGATTCCCTCAGATTCCAGGGGCAGAAAGCCCCAATGAAATCAACGAAGCCCTCCTCGAACACATCTTCCCTGAAAAGAGGTCCTCCCCCCCCCCTCACATCCTACGTGAGTTTAAAGACGTCCCAGAGCTGTGGGCAGAGGAAATATCCACAGCCCTTCGGAAGTCCTCTTCGTCCTCTACCCCCGGGCCGGACCAAATACCCTACTCGGTCTGGAAGAGGGTCCACTTGACTAACCCGAACATCCTGACGTCCCCTCTCACTCCCCTGGTTAGATATGGGCACCATCCTCCCTCCCTGAAGAAGGCCAACGGCATAGTGCTGGACAAACCTGGTAAGCCCTCCTATGACACCCCTACATCGTTGCGCATCATCGTCCTCCGGGAGACTGTTTCAAAGATCCTGGAGAGGGTGATGGCGAACCGGCTCTCTGCCCTCGCTCGTTTCCTGGGCCTCCTCTCCCCCAACCAAACTGGCTCCCTACCAGGTCTGAGTACTTTCGACGTGGTGGCTACCCTCTCCCTCGAGGTCCAGCTGTTTATGCGCCCCAAGCTCAAGGTCTCGACCCTCTTCCTGGACATCAAGGGTGGTTGCGACAATGTCTCGGCCCCGATACTCTGCAACAGAATCCCCACGAAAGCGGTCAATCCCTACATGGTCTCGTGGATAAGGTCTTTCCTCCACGACTGCACCTATCGCCTGGTTTTCCAGGGCGCACCACAACCCTTCTGACCTGTCTCGGTTGGTACCCCTCAAGGCTCCCCGATCTCCCCCCTGCTCTTTATCACCTACGTCTCTACACTCCACTTCTCGGTCCCCAGGGGCCTCATCCTATCCTATGTGGATGGCTTCGCAGTCACGGTGGCCTCAGGCTCTTACCAGAGGAATATCCAGAGACTGCAAGGCATAACCAAAGCCCTCTAGCGAAAGGCGGGCAGGCTGGGCGTGTCCTTCTCGATCCCGAAAACGGAACTAATGCACTGGGAGACCCCATCTCAGAAAGTCCCCCCTCCCCCAATCCCGGTCCAGTTGGACGACCTAGTCTTCCGCCCCTCCAAGCTTGTACGATGGCTCGGTTATTGGTTCGCGCCCTCCTCCACTTCGGGCACAAGGGGTACCACGTCCCACTTCGTTAGGAGGCTAGGACTGGCCCAAGGCGCCTTTGCCACCATGAAACGACTAGCTAGGCCCGGTAAGGGCCTTCCGCCCTCCCTCTGCCACCGTCTGGCAGCATCCTTGATCTCCCAGATCCTCCTCTATGGCGCGGACCTCTTCTCCCCAAGTCTCACCGTCCTCGACCCAATTTTGGCTTTCTGGAGGACTGTCCAGAGGTGGGTCACGACTTGCTTCTCCTCGACACTCATCGGCCCCCTCGCCTGCGAGTCAGCCCTGCCCCCCATGCCCCTTTTGAGACGGCCCTGCCAAAGGCTGGCAGCCAAAAGAATGGTTTGCCTACCGCCAGAGGCCAACCCAGCTACTGCCAGGCTCCACCCCACTTTCCCGACCACGTCTCCCTTCAGGGCCCTAGATGACCACCGTCACCACACAAGGGGTCTGACATCGGTCTATGCCCGCCTCTCCTGGAGATCCGCTGTCCCCTCCCCGCCTATAAGAAAACACCTTCCAATTGACGCCATTGTTCACCGAACCCTCCACTTCATCTCCGCCTCTGGTCCTCTATCGGTGGCTTCCCCCGACCTCCTACCGCCATCCTGTCTCCCGGTTAGAGGAGACACCCCCTCCTACAGGTCGATCAAGTTGAGAAGCAGATCGGCACTAGTCAAAGAATGGAACGAGCAGTTCCCGCTGCCCCCGACCTACCTTTACCCCGTGTCCCTAATGCCCCACCTTTTTATGGGGCTGGGTAGATTCATGGCGGGAAGGATCCACCAGATGTGATCAGGCAAGAGCTACCTCGCTGCCCACCCATCGTGGTTCACGGAAGACCCCTCTCCCCTCCGCCCGTTTTGCGAGGAGGACGAAGAAGATTTCACACACGCCATCCTGACCTGCGAGTCCCGCAGGGAACCTCGTGAGTCCCACCTCCAAGGTCTCACTTCATTAGACCGGAACAGCCCCATCTGGTCGAGCCCCTCAGCCCTCAACTCCCTCACTAGATACATAAATGTGATGGCGACAGGCTTCTCGCCAGTCATGCCCCCGGCAGAACCGGACCCCATGCACCCCCCGAATGCGGACGCGTCTACTCTCCCGATCCACGGTTTCGCTTCCTGCAAAGGGACCAATCTCTACCCGTTATGCTTTCTTGGTTTGCTGAGAAATTGTTTTTCGTCACGATCATGCGTTTTTTTCTTTTATTTCCTTAGGGATTTGGTGTCGGCTATCGGACATGCTTAGGAGGATTTTATAGTTGAGTGCGAAAGTTCCTTTGTTACGTGCGGGTTTTTTTGAGATTAAGGTTTTGTTTATGCCATAGCTAGCGCTGCATGCAAGTTCTTGTACCATAAATCAATAAATACATGAACATAAAAAAAAAATAAAAAAATAAAAAAAAAGAGCCCAATCTGAGGCGAGGCGGTCGACCCGTACATAAAGGTGGTCGACCCCTCCATGGTCTCGTGGATCAGGTCCTTCCTCCACAGCCGCTCCTGCCGCCTGGTTTTCCAGGGGGCCCCTCAAGGTTTTCCCCCAGTCTCTGTTGGCACCCCCCAAGGGTCTCCAATCTCCCCCCTCCTGTTCATGATCTACGTATCCACCCTGCATTTCCCGGTCCCCCGGGGCCTCATTCTTTCGTACGTGGACGGCTTTGCTGTCACCGTCACCTCTGGTTCATACCGCCGGAACATCAAGAGGCTTCCTGGCATCACTAAGGCACTCCAGGCGAATGCTGGGAGGCTGGGGGTGGCCTTCTCGATCCCGAAGACAGAGCTCATGCACTGGGTTACTCCAGCACAGAAGGTCCATCTCCCCGCGATCCCTGTCTTGATAGACGAGCATCTCTTCCGTCCCTCCAAATTGATATGCTGGGTTGGATACTGGTTCGAGCCCACGTCTACCTCCTGCAACAAAGGCACTACCTCCCACTTTACGAGAAGGCTGAGCATTGCCCAGGGGGCCTTCGCAATGATCAAATGGCTTTCGAGGCCCGGGAAGGGTCTCTCCCCCCCTCTCTGCCACCGACTGCCATCCTCCCTCATCTCCCCCATCCTCCTCTAGGGGGCGGACCTTTTCTCACCAAGCCTCACCCTCCTGGACAGGATGTCCGTCTTTTGGAGGTCTGTCCCGAGATGGGTTACGAATTGTTTTTCATCTGCCTCGATTGGCATCCTAGCATGCGAGTCGGCCCTCCCCCCCTCCCACTCCTTGTTCTCCACTGACAAAGGCTGGCGGCCATCCGCCTTGTTTGCCTTCCCCCTGAAGCCAACCCGGCGACGGTTAGGCTACACCCGTCTTTTCCCACCTCCTCCCCCTTCCAGGCCCTGGAAGACCACTGCCGATACACTAGGGGTCTGACGTCCATCTACGCCCCACTTCTCTGGAAATCTACTCCCCCCTGTCTCCCCATACGGAAACACCTCCCATTGGACGCTATTGCCTGCATGACCACCTAGTTCATTAACCCCTTAGGCCCAGTTCCAGTGGCCTCCCCCGACCTCCTCCCTCCTGACCAGCTTCCCGTAGCGGTGGGGACCCCGTCTTACCAGTCAGTCAAGCTTCGACTGCGGAATGCTCTCCTTCAGGACTGGTCCACACAGTTCCCCCCCCGCCCTACTACACCTAAGCGCATCGCTCAGAACCCATCCTTTCATGGGCTTGGGGAGATTCGTAGCGGGCAGGATTCGTCAGATGCGTGCGCGCAAGAGCTATCTCGCTGCCCACCCCTCCTGGTTTACTGATGACCCCTCCCCGCTCTGTCCGTATTGTGAGGAAGACGAGGAGGACTTCGCTCATGCTATCCTATACTGCAAGTCTCACAAGGAGCCTCGTGAGCGCCACCTCCGGGGGCTCACAGACATCGGCGGAGACAGCCCTCTATGGACCAACAAGGACTCCCTCCACCCCCTGGCGCGATACCTCAACGTACCCGCCACAGGCTTCCCCCCCGGCATGTCGCCTGCAGGCTGGGACCCCCCCCTCGCACCTGCTTCCATTGATGAGGATCTCCCGATTTACGGTTTCGCGCCCTGAGCTTGCGTGCTCACCCACCGCCTCACTCCGACAGACAGTTGCTTTTGTTTTTCTTTTGGCAGCCGATTGGATTTACCTTTTGTTATGAGTTGTGTACTTTTTTTGTTTTAGTTCCTTGGGATTTCGTGTCGGCTATCGGACACAACTAGGAGGATTTTACAGCTTTGGTGCGATTGTTTCTTTTGTGATTGCGAGTTTTTGAGATTAAGGTTTTTCTTTATGCCATAGCTAGCGCTGCATGCAAGTTCTTGTACCGTAAACAAAGAATATATGAAGATAAAAAAAAAAGAAAAATAAGAGAAAAAGAGAAAAAAGAAGCCCCAGCCGAGGGGATGCCTGGCTCTCGAATAGCGGTGCCAGATTTCTTGTTATTAGAGAACTGGGTACTCCACTCAACGAAGTTTTCTGACTTAGTGGAACTCTACTCGAAGTCCGTACCGTACCAAGTAGGGTATGTACAATTGAATTGATCCCTCGTTGGGATCCTGAAAGGTATGGTGAACCACGAGGGTTCTGGGACAAACTCTGCTTCGATTTCGAATAGCTCGCTGTCGAGGACTTCTTCGAATGTTTGAATATAGATGGGACAGTGAGGTGCTTCAAAAATGTAATCGAAGTCTGAACTGAGGGTGGAGTTTGAAGTGAACTTGTAGTTGATATAGTGAGCCTTGGTAACAGGAGAACTATCAATATACTGTTAGGCGGATGCCAAACTCAAGGATACAACTGAGGGACATAGGCCAAAATCTTCGATTGGAGAATCGGTCAAGGAAGGCTCGTCTCGATAAAATAGGTAAAGTAAAGATTTAAAGTGTAAAACAATATTATGTTGATAAGATCTCTTCTCCCTTGCTTAATGATCTCTCACCAACTCGGACTGAGTCGATCTTACTTATAGTAGCAGGTCAGTACTTCTAATCCTCCTACTAACTATGTACAGCTCACCTTCTTCACGAGTTCAACTTAAGTGCGAACACTGTTTGACACTGAGAACAAGCACACCACTCTACGGCTTAGTCGCAGCTTCCTATTAGGAGCTTCCTATTAGGAGCTTCCAATCTGTAGCTCGTATAAACTATGCTGGATACTCTAGACTTAATTACTGTCATTCCGGTAATCTCTTCCGTTCACGAAGTGATCAAGTTCGGCACTGGCTGCCTATGCTTCATGCGTGTAAGAGTCCCACATGCTAACATCTTATGGACTCTTCTCCAGCTATGGCCTTCTACTGAGCGTGCTTTCCCTTGGTCCGCCAGCCTCGGCAGAGGGGTCACATTCCCAGGACCAACCAACATACAGCTGATCTCAGTAGGTAGGGTGTCATCGGTCTGTCCGTTGTATCATCAACTGCAACTTCCGTATGGGTACTGGGGTCTCCGTCTTCAGTTCTTAATTACTCAACAACTAACCGACCAATTTCTCTCAGATGACTTGCTACGTTCTAGCCGGAGTCCCCTCTATGCTATTGGTAAAAAATCCATCGCTCGGAGGGCTTGTGCCGTCGCGCAGGGAGCTCCGAACATGTATGTCCGGTTGGTAGAAAATATCTCATACTGAAATAACTTTAACGACGGTGTGGATTGAACACGTGACCTCTTGATAGATGTCACGTGATACCTGCGTTGAGCTCTGAACGTGCAGGCCACATAAGCGGGCCGCAAAGGGGTGTTGGCTCCTGTAAATTGAGGGTCTGTGCGCAGTAACCCTACCGTGGGTCTATGCACATATCTCAGATTTCCATATGCCTAACAAGGACGACTGGTATCAACTACTACCACTAGCTGAACATGCCTATAATAACTCCGCAACCAATGCTTATAGGATGTTGCCATTCTATGCGAACTACTGTTTCCATCCACAGACAGTCTGGATGAAGGAGCGCGAAGCTCAAGTTCCAGGAGCAACACTCTATACAAACTGGATCAAGATAATACATGAACAAGTAAGGGGGTCACTAGAAAAGACAAGGGAAGGAATGTCAAAATATTATGACCGGAAAGCTCGACAATAGCCGGACTTCAAGATCATGGACAAAGCAATGTTAAATGCAAAAAACATTCAAACCCAACAGAAATCAATGAAGCTAAGCCCGAAGCTATATGGTCCATTCCAAATCATGTAAAAACGCAGATCCCAAGCTTTTAAGCTCAACATATCCGATCAATAGACCATTCGCCCTGTATTCCATGTCGCGCTATTGGAGCCCTACCACGAGTGAGTTCAAAGTAATCATCAGCAACTCCCTAGAGAGCTGGAGGACATTGAATGCGATCTACAATGGGAGGTTGAAAAAATAGTAAGAAGCGAGATTTCTCCTTACAGGAAATGGGTATGTGGTCGCTATCAGGAGAAGTGAGAACTATGGTACTTGGTTAAGTAGCAAGGGTGTTCACAAGATAAGAACACATGGGAACCTGCTAGCGGTATGAAAAACGCGGAGGAAGTTGTGGAGAATTTTCATAATGAAAATCCAGACATGCCAGGAAGGGCAGAAGTAAGATAGTGAGGAAACAGTTTTCCTACCGTGGCCAAGTAAATGTGTGAGGTTTTTTACTCTGACCACACTGAGTCTTAAAATGTATACAGAAGAAAATTAAAAGAAAGTTATAAAGGCATTCAGGGTGAAGCCTGGTAGAAAGGAGCTCATATTAGGCATATGGAAATCTGAAAGATGTCCAAAGACCCATGGTAGGGTAACTGCACACAGTCTCTCAATTTACCGTCGTGCCAATACCACCTCCGGCCCCCTTATGGGGCCCACACGTCATTAGCACGATTTCGTGAGTTGTGTCCCATGACCAAAATGTCACATCAATGAAGCCCACTTCATAATACCAGATACATTGCCGCCGTCCATCCAACCGCATACTGTTCGCAGGTCTTATGAGGGAGGACCTTTGGCGACCTCTGGGCAGTGGAATAGAAGAAACACGTCCCCAGTGCATTGAGATAGTAGGCTTCAAAGTTAGGCTTACTAACGATAGGCCGCAGGTGGTGGGACGTTTTCGGCGAAAGACTCCAAGAGGATGTCCAAGTAGCAAGAGCTATTATGGGTATACCAAATCCACCCATACTCTTCTGAGATCAGCTGTAGGTTGGTTGGTCCTACTGATAGGACTCCTCTACAGAGGCTGGTGGACCAAGGGGAAGCACGCTCAGAAAGGAAGACCTAGACAAGTCTGGAGACCTGTAAGACGTTGACATGTTGGGCTCGGACTTGCGATTGGCACTAGGTGGCCTGGCATGAACTTGATCACTTCATGACTGAAGGGACTACAGGCACGATAGTCAACAAGACTAAAGTAATATAATAGTCTATGTGGATATCTAAGTTAGAGGCCGCTGTTTGGTATAACAAATAGCGCAGTCATCTTAATAGAGCAATACTATTCCCAGTCTGTGAAAGGGTGTGATAGGTTTCAGGGTCAAACAGTGTTCGCACTATTAAGATTCTGGACATTTGCGTACAAAAACCAGAGTGGTACCTTAGAGGCATAGTAGTTAGAAGTAGTCCACGAACACTCAGACGCGGGATATAAATATCAAAGTGCCTCCTGACCTTTACAGATATCATCAAGCAACGGAGAAGAGATCTTATCAATATTAAATTGTTTACCTCATAAATCTTTACTTTACTTTTACTTTATCGAGACGAGCCTTCCTCGACAGATTCTCCGAACCAAGATTTTGGCCTACCTCCCTCAATTAGACTAAGTGGTAGGCGTCCGCCTAGTAAAATCGTAGAAGTCATCCCGGAAAGCAATGCAACCGAGAAAAGGGGCCACCAGTCAGAGACAGCAAAAGAGGATGGAGCAGTAGGGTGCTAGTCGTGGAAGGGTGTAGCAGTAGGGTGCAAGCGGATCCAACCGCCGGACCAGGGCAGAAACCAATCGCCACTGTATCAACTCTTGGTAATCGTGTTCATGTCTTTCTTGGCGGTCCCCAGTAGCAGATGGCAAGTGATCTTACTGTGTCTCTCATGTAGTCCCGTGTTCTCCGTGAGATAGCGTCACTTAGTGGGTGTGATACTACTGCTTAAGCCAACCGTGGTAAGCGGCGAGATCGACCCGCAGGCCAGTTGAAGAGTTCTCGCATACTGCAAACTGTGTTCCCAGCCAGGTGAAGTATGCGAAGCGAGTGGTCATTGACCAAAGGAGGGGGCTCGCTAAGCAAGCGAGGGGGCCGGAATGGGCACTGCAAGAGGTATACCGGCACCCAGAGCATGGAAAACCCCGACACTTAGAACAGCAGAAGAATGCAGTGACAGGAGAATGGAGATGGCCGTCACTCCTAGGCCAAAGCCATTGTGGGAGAAGAGTGGGGGTGGATGTTTCGTGAAGTCCAAGCATTGTGGGTTGATTTCAAGCATGAGGAAAACAGAGGTGACGGAAAATGATAGAGGAGACAGAGGATGGCGAATATTTGGCCCACGTCTCTCAGTTATATACCTGAGTTTGGCATCCACCTAACAGTATAATGATAGTTCTCCTGTTACCAAGGCTCACTATATGAACCAGGAGTTTACTTCAAACTCCACCATCAGCTCAGACTTTGATTACATTTTCGAAGCACCTCACTGTCCTATCTACATTCATACATTCATAGAAATCTTCAATACAGAGCTATTCGAAATCGAAGAAGAGTTTATGCAAAATCCCTCGTAGTTGACAATACCTTTCAGGATTCCAACAAGAGATCAATTCAATTGCATATATCGCACCTGGCATGGTTCGAACTTTGAGTAGAGTTCAACCAAGTCAGAAGACTTTATCGCATGGAGTACGGAGTACTCTGAGAACAAGAAACCAGGCACGGTTATCAGAGGGCCATCCATTCCCATAGCTTGGGCCTGGAACCTGTATATATACTACAAGTATATCTTGAACCTCAAGAAATAGGAGATTCATGTCCTGAATCCAGAATCAGATCGCGCGAATCCTTTTCTGCCTACACCATTGGAACATCTCAGACATTGCATACCTGACAGACAGTTCCTGGAACACTTTAAAGGATATCGCGAAATCTGGTACGTAGTACCAGTAATCACTCATCCAGGACTATTAGAACAATTAGCCTACCCGGAAAGTATTACAATAGCTGAAATACCTCAAAACGTGAGAAAGATGATAACTGTAGGAGAACCTATGGACACCCGGCCGGATACGACACGAACTGATGGCTTGGCTATACATAGTCCCTTCCCAGTAACACCTTAAGGACAAACATTCCGGAGAGGAGCTCTACCCTCTCACCGATCTTCTAGTGTCACAAGCACATATCAGATATCGAGAGCCTTCATACTAAAACCAGGTAAAGACCATGCAGCAAATCTAGCCAGGCTAGCGACCTATCTTGAGATCACATTGGGTCCAATAAGGCAAGACATAGATACCTGGCTCCACCAAGTCAACATTACCTTCAAACATTTGAAAGGAGTCTCCCAAGACAATACCTTAAAACTACTCAAGGTTCAACCGCGAATCGCGCAGGAACAAGATGTCTATGACAATGATATTGCAATCTTGTTGATGCAGCTAGCAGGCATGGAACATGAGGTCAAGGGTATCCAAGAGGAAATGCTATAGGAAGTAGCGAAGAAGATAGACACTCAGGATAGGCATCAGCAGGAACATGAAAATATAACCACAAGGTTACATGGAACGCGCGGGCAACAAAGCCAGCAGGCATTAGCCCAAGATCAAACGCTGGAAGAAATGGTCACCGACCTAAGGGCGGAATTCTTGGAATTCCATAATCAAAGTATCACTTGTGACAGAGAGGTCAACCGTACCCAAGGGCAAATGCGCTTAGATCAAACTACTTACTAGACGGAGATTCACAGGTCTCAAGACCAGCAACAGTAGTAAAATAATGAGACGAACAATATTCTGAAAGTATCGACAGTGTCAATAAATAGAATACTGGCCATTGCAGCAAGTCAAGAAGCTGAGAGGCCAGCACCCTTACCCACAGTTGAAGAGGTGGATGACAAAGAGTATTATGCTCTGCCTATGCGAAGAGAAAAGAGAAAAGGCAGAGAAGCGGCTGATACATCCTACTCAGGTTCCCAAGGAGGTGACCCCTAAGATTCAGGTGATGGTAATGATGATGATGAAGAAAGAGATAGAAGGAGAGATAGTCCAAGCCTTGATCAGCAAGGACAGACATAAGAACAGTCTGGTATGGCTAAAACACTTGCCAATGCGATGGTGCTTAACTTGAAGTGACCATCAGAGCTACCCCGATTCTTTGAGAATAAACCCACACAAGACATATACATCTGGATTATCCAATGCACTGACTATTTTGAAAGAAACTTGCGGATCTCGGATGACGCCCGGGGACGAGTTATATATGTGCTCAACCATTCTAAATGAGACATAGTACTAACTTATACCATTTGGTATTGAGAGGCTATGGACGGACTTCAAGGAGAAACTCAGCAGCCAAAACTGGCTTCCTAGACTCGCTTTGAACATGATATGATCAAGCGATTCATCCCAGTAGAACCCGAAAGACTAGTGCTTCAAGCTATGAAGCTGGTCGAGTACGAAGACAGTATTGAACATTACCCTACAGTCATGCATAACTATAATATACGGGCACGCATGACCCGAGAATCCCAGAGGACGGAAGTCAAAAACAAACTTCCCCAAGAATTATCCACAGGTTGTCAGCCTTTTAGTATATAATGGATCAAGAAAGGGAAGAGGCACTCAGGCTATGCGGTCGGTCAAAAGAGGGACTTCTCACTAGAGAAAAGATTGCAAGAGACAAACTGTCCAAGCCTAAGATAGTCCAAGAACTCAAAAGAGAAGACCAATGGGACTCTAAGCCAAAGCGACAAAAGGACAACAAACCTTATGTCAAGGGAGGTGGAGCACCATTACAAAAACAGAAAACTGACAATGAGCCTGAAAAGCCTAAGAAGAGGTTGGGAGGAGCAACAAAGACCACCCACACAAACTTTGACCAGGCCCATACCAGAATCCCGCAGAGTGTGATAGACACTCGGAGGTGGGACGGAGATTGTACATGCTGTGGAAAGAACAACCACACCTACCAGACATGTTAGTGAGACACCCATATATCGGTGGCAATGGTCAGCTCAAGACTGATAAAAATGGGAATCCGTTGTGCACGGTCAGCTATTATAAAGCCTAAACTAGCACTCAAAGTCACTTCCATCCGGCAACCAGCTCGAATGAATAGGATTTGGGTACTAGCAGAGGATGAAGAACTGACCAAGGTCAGTTCACTGGCACCAATGGTGACGGTATTTGGGTATTCAGTACCCAGATAGAGCTGGAACCGAAATGGGGACCTCCTTTAGCTGGGGTGTACGGGTAGCGACCATAATGGGGATCGGGTATTCCCTCTGCAACTGCGAAAGACAAAACTCAAAAATAATCAAAGCTGGGCGAAGCAAGCCTCTCCATTCACGATCAAAGCAAGTAGACTCTAAGTAAATGGACCCTACAAGAGACTAACAAGCTCAAATACAAGAATCAATATATGTAGAGTCTTGATCGAAAGAGAGGATAGTTAACATGCCTACATGGCCTGGGAGCTGACAGTATGAAGTTCGTGGAGCCACCTGGGGGCTACCCGCTACCCATGTGCAAGCAAGTTTCTATACTAAAGAAGTTAGGACATCGCAATGAAAGACCTACCTGATAACAATATACGACTGGAGAACAAGCGACGCAGTCTGTTCCACCTACCACATGAGTCTGAGTTGTATTATATGAATGTACTATCTTGCCTTCTGGCCAGAGTGTGGGATAGGGATGTACCGCTTTGGTGCACAAGGCTTCTCTGAGAGAGAGGGACAGATAACCGGAACCCTAAGGGAAAGGATCAGTGAAAGCGGAAACCCCACATCAAAGGAGTAAAATAGCTAACAACCACCTAAAAATCTGCTATGAGCCCAGGTCTGGCATATCGGGTGAAGGCATCTATCCTGAGAACTGGTCATATGTAATTGCATATCTGTGAAATGCCGCTTAGTATGTACACCCAAATTGTTAGAGCTAAAAGAGTTACTAGTTTATCTGAGGAGACCTCGATGGTTGAAACTACACGGGCGTAGTAACAAACATCTTGTTACCCACACCCAAACCCAACAATGCCTAAATGCAAGAACCAAGAAAGTCTTATCTGCGCCAAGCGCGTGGAATTAGGAGCTCCAAAACCAAAATGATACAACTGTCTAGAGGGAATTGCTTACCTCCATATACACGATAAGCAATACAAAGTTGAAGTCTCATTAGACTTGGGATCCAACGTGTTCCTTATCAATAAGGACCTAATTGAAGACCTTCACATTCCTATAGTGGAATGCAACAATGCAGTTGATATCTTAGACTTTGATGGATCATCAGCTATTTCATGAGGGAAGTATTATACTCTCCCTATAAGATTGGAAATAGGAAAAAATCTACACATTTCTAAAGTATCTTGTGAAGTGGCTAAAGCAGGTCACTATGGAATGATAATTTCTTTTGATTGCGGGCATCGTGAACACCCAGTGTCTCATATAGAAAATGTAGAAAATTGGACTTTCTCCGCAAAAGGTTGTGAAAACTGTATGGGAGAAGATGAAGGAATAGCGGACATGTTCAAATATGATGGATCAGGTGCTTGGGATCCTAAAGCATGTCAGATCGGACGAATTAGAGCTATCAAGCAAACAGTGGAACTCGAGTCATTACCGAAGGAATACTGGCTTTACAAATATTTGTTTGAAGGCCTGATAGCAGAAAAGCTAGCCCCAAGACAAACCTTTGATCATCAGATAAAGTTGATTCCAGGATCAACTCCCCTGTGGGGACCAATACATCCACTATCAGAAAAACAGCTTAAGCCATTAAGAGAATATTTGGAAACAAGGATTAAGCAGGTAAAGATTATACAAAGTCAATCTCCTGCAAGGGCACCTATATTATTCGTACTCAAACCCGATGGAAGGCTACGCTTAGTTTTGGATTACCAGAATCTAAACAAGATTACAATCCTCAACTAACATCCCCTTCCACTAATGTCCGAACTCCGAGATCGCGTAGCCAGTGTCAAGATTGTCACTAAGTTAGACCTTAAAGATGGCTACCACTTGATCAGGATTAAGGAAGGAGATGAATGGAAAACAGCTTTTGGGACGAGATATGGGTACTACGAATATAAGGTTATACTATTTGGATTGGTAAATACTGTGGCAACTTTCCAAGATATGATGAACCAAGTACTTAAAGAATACTTGGATGTTAGAGTCGCGTGTTATCTTGACGATATTCTCATCTACTCAAAGGATGAAGAAGAATATATCAAAGCTGTCAAAAAGATTTTACAAAGTCTATCAGACTTTCAATTAGCTGTATCGCTAAAAAAGTCCCTCTTTCATGCCACTGAGGTAGAATTCCTTGGCTATATAGTTGTGGTCAATGGGGTGTCCATGAGCACCCGCAAGGTGGAATCCATAATGGTTTGGAAAGCACCGAAGTTGGTTAGAGAAGTGCAAGTCTTTATTGGCTTCGCTAACTTATACCAATGATTTATAAAAAGCTTCCCGGCTATTTCCAAGCCAATAATCGAGACATTACAGGGAAATTCTAAGAAGTTTAAATAAGGAGTTGAATAAGATATGGCTTTCGAGAAACTAAAGCACTAAGCCACCTGGGCCCCCATACTCCACCACCTTCTCCCAGAAAGAGAGACAGTGGTAGCGACTGATGCGAGCGATTTTGCATTCAGCTGTGTCTTTTCCCAATACTTTGAGAAAAGACTACATCCAGTAGTGTTCCATTCCAGAAAATTAAACTCAGCGGAGTGCAATTATGAAATTCATGATAGAGAACTTCTCACAATCCTCAAAGCATTTAAAGAATAGAGACACTACTTGATCGGAATGGAAAAACTGTTTATAGTCTTTACTGACCATCAAAACCTATAATACTTCCTCACCTCTAAAGTCTGGAGTGGCTGTCAAATTCGATGGGCTCAGAAGTTGGTGGAATAAAATTTTCGTATTGAATACTGACTAGACACAAAAGGCAGAAAGCCTCACACATTGAGCAGACGGCTGGAGTACCGTCCTGAGGAGAGAGCTATGCATCGCGGACAGAAAACTTTGAAACCAGAAAATTTCTTAGTATCACGGGTAGCGAGAGTAGGCGATGAAGGAGAAAACGGGAATGGAGACATGGATTTGAATTTGGAACCTCGAAGAGGTGGAAAGGAACCCATTATTAGGGTTAAAAGATTGAGTAAAAAGGCATACTTGCCAACAAAGGGTTCAAGAATGGTGGCAGGGCATCACCTGTATGCTTTTGAAGATGATATTGTCCTGAAATACAGACAAGCATCGATAAGAGCGGGGATAGCTGTAGGGCTACCTGAAGGAACTTACAGAAGGGTTGCTCAGAGAAGCAGATTAGTGGTTCAAAGCGGAATCTCCACCAGTGCAGGAGTAATCGATGCTGATTATACCGGTGAACTCAAAGTCATACTACTCTACTATAAGGATGTGGACTGCCAAATAAGAATGGGCGATCACATAGCTCAGTTGGTGGTAGAAAAGTCAATACCTCAGACATGATGGAAGTATACGACTTCGAAGACACGGAACGAGGAACCGCCGGATTCGGAAGTACCGATATAGCAACAAGATCATTGATCTTCAAAGAACAGGAATCTAGCCTCCGTTACCTGCAGGCATTAGCTAAAGACAATGAACACTGGTACGACATTTCTGAAGTACTGGAGAAAGTTCTAATGTCAAATGCGATAATTCTGCAAGAAGGTATGAAGCAGTTCAATCCTGAATTCTTGAGCGAGATACAGGCAGCTATCGGAACAGATGCAGCTTGGAGGCAATGGAGGGAAGAACTCATTAGGTTACGAGATGAAGGAAAAGATTTCCGCAAAGATTGGGCCCTGACCGACGATCCAATATATTATAAGCAAAGATTATTTGTACCAGATAATCAGGCGCTATACATCAAGATCGCAGAAGGATGTCACGATGCAAAAATTGCGGGACATTTCAGACAAGAACAAACTGGGAAGATAATCATGAGAAACCTCGACTAGAAAGGACTTGCAGAATGGGTCAATGATTATGTACAATTCTGCAATGAATGCCAATATAACAAATCACCTAGACATGCTAAGTATGGAATATTGCAACCATTGCAAATATCCTATGCAGCTCAGGCATCAATCACGGTGGACTTTATCACACAGCGGCCATAGTCGCAAGGGTGCACTCAAATAATGGTGGTAGTTGATCGGTTCACAAAGATGGCATATTTTATCAGACTTCAGATCTCGGCTATGGCCAAGGATGTTACCAAAGCATTCCTAAAAGAAGTATGGAGGCTACATGGCCTACCAACCTAAATTGTCGCAGACATGGACTCAAAGTTCGCAGGAAAATTCTGGAAGTCCCTTTCCAAAGTGCTGGAAATGAAGCGAAAAATGTCAATGGCAAACCACCCTCAGACTGACAGACAAACAGAACATATCAACTAAATACTGGAAGAATACCTTCAAAGTTTCGTCAATTACGATCAGGATGACTGGTATCAGCTACTACCACTAGCTGAACATGCCTATAATAACTCTGCAACCAATGCTCATGGGATGTCACCATTCTATGTGAACAACAGATTCCATCCACAGACAGAGTGGATGAAAGAGCGTGAAGCTCAAAATCCAGGAGCGACACTCTATGCGAACTGGATTAAGATAATACATGAACAAGCAAGAGGATCACTAGAAAAGACACAGGAAAGCGTGTCAAAATATTATGACTGGAAAGCTTGACAACAGCCGGACTTCAAGATCGAGGACAAAGTAATGTTAAACGTAAGGAACATTCAAACCCGACGAAAATCAAAGAAGCTAAGCCCAATGCTATATGGTTCTTTTCAAATCATAGAGAAGTGCAGATCACAAGCCTTCAAGCTTGACATATCTGATCAACGGAACATTCATCCCATATTTTATGTCGCACTATTGGAACCCTATCGCGAGTCAGTTCATGGCAATCGCCAACAACCCCCTAGAGAACCTGAAGACATTGACAGCAATCTACAATAAGAGGTTGAAAAGATTATAAGATACGAGATTCGCTCTTACAGGAACCAAGTACGTGGCCACTATCAAGCAAAGTGGGAACTGTGGTACTTCATCAAATGGCAAGAGTGTTGAGAAGATGAGAAGGCATGGGAGCCAGGCACCAGTATGGAAAACGCAGAGGAAGTTGTGGAAAATTTTCATAATGAAAATCCGAACATGCCAGGAAGGGCAGAAGTAAGATAGTATGGAAAAGGTTTTCCTAGCGTGGCCATGGAAATGTGGGAGGTTTTTCACCCTAACCACACTGTGTCTTAAAATGTATTTAGAGAATATATAAAAAGTTATAAAGGTATTCGAGGCAAAGCGTCGGTCAAATTGAAGATCAGATCGGCACTCGTCAAAGATTGGAACGATCAGTTCCTACCGCCCCCGACATATCCTTACCCCATGTCCCTAGTACCCCACCCTTTTATGGGGCTTGGCAGGTTCATGGCGGGAAGGATCCACCAGATGCGATCAGGCAAAAGCTACCTCGCTGCCCACCCATCGTGGTTCACTGAAGACGCCTCTCCCCTCTGCCCGTTTTGCGAAGAGGACGAAGAAGACTTCACCCTTGCCATTCTGTCCTGCGAGTCCCGCAAGGAACCTCGTGAGCGCCACCTCCAAGGACTCACGTCGTTAGATAGGGACAGACCCCTCTGGTCAAACCCATCCGCTCTTAACTCCCTCGCTAGGTACATAGACGTCACGGCGACAGGTTTCCCACCGGGTATGCCCCCAGCAGCATGGGACCCCCAACGCCCCCCAGACGCAGACGCGTCTGCTCTACCGATCCACGGCTTCGCTCCCTAGTAAGGGGGCCGACCTCCGCCTGTTATGTTTTCTTGGTTCGCTAGGAGATTATTTTTCTTCATGATTATCCGCTTTATTGTTTTATTTCCTTAGGGATTTGGTGTCGGCTATCGGACACGCTTAGGAGGATTTTACACCTTGGTGCGAAATTTCTTTTGTTAAATTGTGGGTTTTTGAAATTAAGGTTTTGTTTATGCCATAGCTAGCACTTTTTTTTTTTTTTTTTTTTTTTTTTTTTTTTTTTTTTTTTTTTTTTTTTTTTTT
>JACCEG010000543.1:29027-40457 GCA_014065205.1 Tuber brumale
AATGATAGCAATTAAGTCTAGAGTATCCAGCATAGTCTATACGAGCTAAAGATCGGAAGCTCCTAATAGGAAGCTGCGACTAAAGCCGTAGAGTGGTGTGCTCGTTCTCAGGGTCAAACAGTGTTCGCACTTAACTTGAACTCGTGAAGAAAGCGAGCGGTACATAGTTAGTAGGAGGATTAGAAGTACTGACTAGCTACTATAAGTAAGATCGACTCAGTCTGAGTTGGTGAGAGATCATCAAGCAATGGAGAAGAGATCTTATCAATATAAAATTGTTTACCTCATAAATCTTTACCTTACTTTCACTTTATCGAGACAAGCCTTCCTCGACAGATTCTCCTAACAAAGATTTTGGCCTACATCCCTCTGTTATATACTTGAGTTTGGCGTCCGCCTAATACCCCCTTGTGGGTTTCACACATCATTAGCGAGATTTCGAGAGTGATGTCCCATAACTAAAATGTCAGATTAATGAAGCCCACATCATAATACCATATACATCGCCACTGTCTGTCCGACTGCATCCTGTTTGCAGGATATATGAGAGGAGACCCTTGGCGACATCTGGGAAGTGGAATGAAAGAGCTCCGTCATAGGTGCAATGGGATAGTAGGCTTCAAAGTTAGGCTTTCTAAATTATGGGCTAAAACTGATGGGACATTTTCAAGGAAAGACTTCAAAAGGATGTCCTAGTAGTAGGAGCTATTAAGGATATACCGAATCCACTCATACCCTTCTGAGATCAGCAGTAGGTTGGGTGGTCCTAGTAATAGGACCAATCTACAGAGGTCGGTGGACTAAGGGGAAGCACGCTTAGATAGGAAGACCTAGATAAGTCAGAGACCCTTAAGACATTGACATGTTGGGCTCAGACATGCGATTCGCACTAGGGGGCCTGGTATGAACTTAATCACTTCATGACTGAAGAGACTACTGGAATGATAGTCAACTAGACTAGAGTAATATAATAGTCTATGCGGACAACTAAGTTGGAGGCCGCTGTTTGGTAGAACAAATAGCACAGTCATCTCAACAGAGGAATACTATTCTGTAACTGTAAAAAGGGTGTGATGAATTTCAGGATCAAACGGTGTTCGCTGTTATAAGATTCTGGACGTTTCCATATCATAACCAGGATGGTACTTCGGGGGCATAGTTGTTAGAAGTAGTCCACGAACACTCAGATGCATGATATAAATATCAAAGTGCCTCCCAAGCTTTACAGACATCATCAAGCAATGGAGAAGAGATCTTATCAGTATAATATTGTTCTACACTTTAAAATCTTTATCCTACCTACTTTATCGTAACAAGCCTTCCTCGACAGATTCTCTGAGCGAAGATTTGGCCCACGTCCCTCAGTTATATACTTGAGTTTGTCGTCCACCTAACATGGTCAAATAGATGGCGGCGACGTCTTGAGTTTTATGAAGTGGGCTTCATCGATGTGACATTTTAGTTACAGGATGCAACTCTCGAAATCTCGCTAATAATGTACGGGCCTCATAAGTGGACCTGAGGTGGGTATTGGCTTCCCTAGACAATCGAGGGTCTGTACACAGTTATCCTACCGTGAGGTCTATACACTTTTTGTCTCAGATTTCCATATGCCTAACAAATACCTACATCTCTCCACTATACTAGAGTCAGTGTCCACCTAACACTTAGTATCTTCGGCGCAGTGAGCATGATATTTATAGTAAAGCTTTTTGAAGTGTACTCAAACATGTTCAGGGGGGGTTCAGATCTGATAAGTATGGTTGCTGATTCTTCAAGACCTTTACATCATTTTCCTCTAACTATGCAATTATAATTCTGGCAGTATGCACTCTAGTAATATCTTACAGAAAGATTGGACTAATACCCTATTCATTCACTTCTTTTAAAAAATCACGTAAATAAAAGTCCAAAGTCCTAGTATCCCCTTGTACAGTACTTCTTCTATCCCCCCCATCTACTATCTTTGTCCAATTCAATATTCTCTTCAATCTAATAGAATGATAGCCATATATTATTTGCTTAATATTTTTGGACTTTCTTACCTCTTTTACATACCATGGAAGCTATTTTTCCTTCAATATTCTGAAGATCTATTGAACTAGTCTTCATCATAAGGCCTCCAGGATCCTGTAATCTGTAATGCCCCATCTTCATTTCCTACTCTCTCCCATCTACTGGTCTGTGGTAGGGGGTTTCTTTTTTTTCACTAACTGCCCAGTCCTTCCATCCAGCTCTCTACTCTATTTATAGCCTCTGACAGGCCCCCATCTTATAATTACCCCCATCTTGGGCCCTGCATTTTTTGTTATTCTTCATTCAGATACCTGAGTTTCTCCCAATACTTTCCATAGGCTGGGCTGGACCTGGCTCATAAAAGCTTAGCCCAGCCCACTAACTAGTAGGCCGGGCCCATGAAAGCCCGGCCCTGCCCATGAGGCCTATGGGCCAGAGTACAATTATTTGTAATCACTAAAATCTTTCTGTTAACCCAAATCCTAAGACAAATGCTACAAATTATAAGATTTCTTAAAACTGATACTATTGAATTTTATAACTAGTTTAATTTCTGTAACTACATTTCTCCAAGTACTTGTTTAAAAGTAGATAGTAATTACAGAACATATCACAGAATTCTAAAAACTTAGTCTCCACCTTTAGTCTCTTTAGTGGCCAGAGCATCCAGCAAATTTTCTATCATCTGCAGTTCAGGTTGAGTAACCAGGAGGAAAGTGTCCTTAGTCTAGGACTTTGTATATTCTAGCTTAGCTAGTGCCTCATCTCTCATACTACAGCTCCTATTAGTTAAAGAAACTTTTACCTCACTAAACATTCTCTCTGGCTCTTCTGACATGGCTAGAATACTGACAATTTCAAGTACAATTTGGGCAAGATCTTTCATCCCTCGAAGATCAAACGTTATAGACTAATACTTTATAAGATCCATGTCAATATCTTGAGAAATTGATTCCTGTAAATATTGAGCTAACTTGTCAATACCTTCAGATTACATTAGTACCTAATGCTTATACTGAAAACTGATTTGAAATTTATGCTTTTGATGTATACTAGGGGTAAGACTGCATAGTTGATCTACTGGAAATCTGGTATCCTGTTTAGTTAATACTGTACCAGTACAATATTTGCCCTGATATGCATCTACCCACATATTGTTCAAGATGTTTTTTACTAGTTTATCTCATTATACTACAAAATACTCCATCTTTATTTTAGGATTCAATATAACTGCAACAATATAAGCCAGACATACCTCAGTTTTTTTATAATAGATGTCGATAATTCTGAGAGTATTAGATATCATGGATAATATATGACAAGAATGGTACCTTGGTCGATTTTTAGCATTTTCCAAGATTCTTATTAGCTCATCCATTATAGGCAAGATATTAGCAATACATCCATTATTATATTTAACCTGCAGTCTTGTACTCCACTCTGCAAAGAGCTTAAGAATTTCTATAATATAAATAGTGTACTCCAATTATCATCAGAGAGGTCATCACTGATAAAAGCTCTATCATTAGCTGCTCTTTCTCCATTTCAGTTTGCCTCAATAGCTGTAGCAATAAAGCTACTAATCGCAGTCCTAATACGTAAGGCACGCTTTAAAGACTCATAATTAGAGTTCATTATGGAGCGGGGCAGGGCGGAGTTTGCCCTCGAGCACCCTGCCGTTCCGTGGACCTTGGGGGGTATTTTGTTGGCCCTCCCCGCCCCGCTCCCGTCTGGGGTCCCACCCTGCTCTTTCCCTGGACGGGGCCCGTTTCTTCCCACCCAAATTTACCGGGGGCCCGTCTGGGGCATGGGCGGGGCGGGGCCCCTGGCGGGTAACGGGGCAGGGCAAGCCTCCAAAAATGCCCCACCCCGGGCCGGTCAGCGGGCCGGGGCGGAGAATGGGGCCGGGGGGCCGTGTTTTTCGGGGCCCCGGAGGCCCCATAACGAACTCTACTCATAATCGCTAGACCAACGTGTTAAGTTCCCCAGGATGGGCTTAACAATACTCTCAACTGGAGATGTACTTTACAGTACAGTGGTAAATTGGTCAAGATGTTGTGGTGTTCAGCAAATATAGGTGATAATATTGTGCAACTTACCAATTGGCCCTATTTTCTGCCATTCACGAAGCTGTCTGAGCTCTTCCTCCAGTGAATGATAAGTCTTATTTCTCTCACTAGTAAATAATATCCTATCTTCACCCCAAAGAAAGCCTTCAACAACAAGATTGATTTTATGCCCAAAGCAGCAAAGATGCTTCTGAACTGGGTAGATTGAAGGAATATTATGCAACTGCATAATTTGTGCAATTTCTTGTAATGCTGTATCATTGTTTGTAGCATTATCAATATTAAACTTACCAATTTTATGTTCAATCCCATATCTTTAAACTGTTACCAAACAGTATATTGCTTGGTTCTTACAAGTATGCACACCAATAAAGTGATGCAAGTCTAAAAGAACTGCATGAAGCTTAAAACTTGGATCAATCTAGTGGGCCACTATTGTCATATAGGCACGCATGTTTGGGCCACTTCAGTGGTCAAGGCTGAAATAAATTCTGCAGAAAGCACTTCGGAGTAATTGCTTGACAGCATTGAACATGACATCATGGAATTCATCTAATCAGTGATAAAAGGTACATACTGATTGGAGAATTACTTTTGTTATCACCTTAAGATTAGGCTGACAGGTACCAAGATAGGCTAAAAGTCTATGAAATGCTAAGTAGTTGCAAACTGAGAGAGGAATACTTGCTGTTGTAATCTGCTGAATTAGCATACTATGAAATATATCAGCATTAAACTCAATTTTAGGGGCAATATTTCCAAAGGCAGATTCAATAGAGAGTTGGGCAGGTGTTGGTCCTGCAACTACTGGACTATCAAGTCCAATTTGATAGCAGCAGTGAAGATACTAGATAGCATTTCTTGTAGAAGAAGTAGCAAAGGTCATTGGAGCTATGCAATTATTGCATCAATCACATTGCCATCTTGACTTTCCATCTACTATGATTGTTTCACTATTGGCTTTATTTTTATAAATATAACTTTTATGAACTTTGGACTTTGCTTGTGAAAACTCATATCCACTTGACCTAGCAGCGATTGGACTACTACTATGAGAGTTATGCATACTTGGATCAACATGTAGGTTGACCAATTGGCTACCTGTAATCTCCTTTTTTAAATTATTACTGAAATACATCCATAATTTACAAATAAGAGAAAATCTACCTTGAAGAGAGGAGCCAGCATTTGGAGCAACATTACCATAGTTGATCTCATTATACAGTTTAGAAACAAGTATTCTGGGATCAAAGGATAAGACTTGAAATGAAGTAGTACTCATACTTTGAGAGCTTCTTGCAAGGGGAGAAGAGTGTGCCAGTGGCATTTGCAAAAAATAGAAGTCACCTGGCTCTACTGGAGCAGGTTTTACATAATTATTCATAGCTAGTTTTGACGGAAGCATTGAACAGTGGCTGCAGGCTGCCTCATCAGGTATTGTGTTGTTGGTAATACTCTATACCAAGTAGTAATAGAATAATAAGTTCACAATCAAAGCAGAAAACTGGTTATCTAGCTAACAAAATCAAATTCACTGTTGTTGTTTTCACTTTAGGGCGTAGATTTACTCACTAATAAAAGCCTACGGGCCTCGTGGGCCACCACCAAGCCCATGGGCCTTCGTGGGCCAAGGCCCAGCCTGCCCCATGGCAAGCATTGATTACAACTGCTGTCATATGGATTAGAAGGGGCGGGGGGAAGAAAAGCCGCTGATCGCAGATCACTTCCCTCAGGGTCTAGGTCCAGAGTCGGATTCTACCACCTCAATCTCCCAGTTCCAGTAGGGCAGGGGGATTAGATTCCCCTGCCCTACCTAATAGACTGTTCAATAACTACTCAGTAACGAGCAGGGATTGAACTCCTGGGCTCCTGCTAAGTGCACAGGAGGTTAATTGGTTCTTGACATACTAACCACTGCGCCAGCTAGGTATTTCATAATATTACTATGGGGACCAGTTCTTATCCTGCTGGTAGGTGGATCCAATTTTTTTCGCCGGACCAGAAAGCCAATGGCTTATATTATACTTCTTATTATAATATTATAGTTATTATAGGGGAATATATATTCCCAAGAGAGAAAAAATATAGATATTGATCACTGATTGGTAACAAGACTCAGTCGTATTTATTTAAAGGGATAGTCACAGCAGGAATCTCAATAGTGGGGAACGGCCAGCTTGGCTACCAGGAGAGATTTGGACAAGCATCGTATATTTATAGGTGTATAACATAGGAGTACTACAATTTTCTTGACCCATGGCACAAGCAATCCCATTCAGGACATTATTCCTGACTTAAACGTCAAGCCTCGCATGCACTTTTTGAAGGAAAGCAGGTGCAGGAATAGGCGCAGCAAGAGATACTGGAATTACCTCATCCGGTGAGCAAAGCCCCATAGGATATTTCTTGGAGTGGATATTAAATTGCATAGTGGTAGAATGAGAGGAGTCGCTTTGGGGGCTTTGGTGTTGGCTAGGACAGTATTAAAGATATCGTCAAAAACTCCACTATCTCTCCCAGCACCCACTAAACTAAAAGTGGGGGCCGGTGTATATATAACACAACTCCGTATTATTCCATAAAAGGTATATTAGAGCTAGTGAGGGTCTGCTCAATTACCGTTCAGCGTTTGCTTAAAGTGTGGCAGTTTAGGAGTCAACCCGCCCCCCCCCCCATAGCTCGCCCGTCCACAGCCCCAATTAGACCCCACGAAATGATACGGTAAAGGCGCTTTGATCCCTCCATATCGCTATGCCTCCACCAAACTCCCCTTTGCTGCTCATACTTAATGATGGATATGATTGGATCATGCTCGAGCAGAATCCTCCTACTTGATGGATCACTCTATCCATATATATGTCCTGGTAATTTTGTAATATCTATTAGTATGATATAAACACTGTCTACTCCCCACACTCCATAAGATATTCTCAACAACACTCTTTATTATTAATTCTTCGACACACCTCCCTTCAAAATTCACTTTATCAAGATGTCCTCTCTTTCATCATCCCTTATACCAAGGTAATTATATTATAGCAAAATCGATCATGATCCACTACACTCTCTCACTCGATCAGGTTCTACCAATTTTCTCGAGCATTCGATCATGGGGTCCTCTCGGCCATGCTCATGTCCATCACTATTCATACCCTCCTCAATAACAGGGGAATGACAGGTCTGGAGAACCTTCTTGGTAAACCCCGAAAGATTCTAGGAAAAAAGAAATCGCCCAGAACATTCCTAAAATTTCCACGATCAATCACAGTACACTAGTTACAAGCAACTCTAAAAATATAGTTAAAACGTGGAGGGTATTACTTACTTGAATGAAGGTTTTTATTTTTTTTGCTTTCATCTAGTCTTTGGTGGTGTCTTTGGAGTGATGTGCATATCCCCACTTGATACCGGATCAGCACGCGTGGCACTGCAGCAGCATTATTGGCATCCCTATATTTTCTCATATCTAAGTGGAAAAGAAAGCTGATTTGACAAATACTACCAAGGATACAAAACTTGATTTGCAAGTAAGGATGTACAGTCGTGTCTGAAAAGTCTACGTACCCCACTTAGCAACGACGCAACCACCGATCACCTCAGCATCACCCCCCCTACTATGGCACCACCACACTCCAAAACCCTCCGAGAAGACCAGAAGAAGGAAATATATACCCTATATAAACATACTAATATGGGGTATGGTAAAATTTCAAAGCTTATGAACCTCTCCAAGTCAACTGTTCAAACAGTGGTCAAAAATGCGAAATCCAGAGATGGAAACACCCTTGATGCCCCTAGAGCTGGCAGACCAACCAAGATTACTGATGCCAAAAGGCAGGTAATTCTTGATATTATTGATGCTGAGCCTCATCTTGCACTAAGAGACATTACCCAAAAAGCCAACATTGGACTTGGGAAAGACACTGTTAGCAAGATATCTGGTGAAGCTGGTTTTAAGCTCAGAATACCTAGGAAAAAGCCTTTTTGGAGAAAAGGACAAAAGGAGAAGAGAAAGGAGTTTGCTAGAGTGAGGAGGAACTGGACAAGAGCCTGGAAATGGGTGGTTTTTGTGGATGAAGCCACAATTGAATATGATCCAAATCCAGTTGGAAGGAAGGTCAGACTTAGAGCTGGTGAAGAGCTGGAAGAAAAAAACTTAAAACCCAGTTTTAAGTCAGGAAGAACCAATATAGGTGTATATGCTGCAATGATGCATGGAGGGAGGACTGAGCTCATTCTTGTGAGGAAGAGAACTGAGGAGGAAAGGACTAGCAAAAGAGACAGACTTGGTCTCAATGGTCACCAATATGCAACTGAGATCCACCAGCCATACCTTATCCCCTTCATAGAAGGTATAAACAGAGCTCCTGAAACTATCTATATGGCTGCTGATAATGCATCATGGCATAATGGGTTGGAAAACAAAAAATTGCAGGAGGACTGTGGATATCAAAGATTGGCTTGGCCTCCCAACTCACCAGATCTCAACCCTATTGAGAATGCCTGGGCAATTCTCAAAAGGGCTCTCAGAAAGCGATTCTCCAAGCTTGAGAGAAGGCCCCATAGTGCTGCTGAATTATTTCAGGCAGCAAAGGAAGAGTGGGACCTCATTCCCCAGGAGACATTTGATGGGTGGATTCAGAGGATGCCTGAGAGACTTCAGGCTGTATTGGATGCAGATGGAAGTCACACAAAATGGTAGCATTAGGAAACTGTTATTTTCTATTTCTACTTTTATCTGTTTTAAAATTGTACTCATATCTTTTTTTTTGTGCGGTCAATATTATTATTTGTGGTGGTAGTGCCGTTGCCGTGGGGGGTACGTAGACTTTTCAGACACGACTGTACCTGATCATTGGGCGTAGGTTATGTCCTACCAGGGAAAGCTAAATAAATAAGGGCACCCGTATCCAGGGAATATTTGTGTCTAAAAAAATTTTAATTCCGTTCTAACACTCATGAGGGGCTTATGCCCACTAATTTGCACATGCTACCCTACCATCTGGAAGACAGACCAAATAAGTGGATACAATCAATGCCTTACACCGTCCCGCTAACTAGCTAGTCTTCCACCTTACCTTCCCTAACGTCCCAGCAACATCTATTTCCCAACTAATAAGGAGGATCTGAAGGTCAAGCAGTAGCCTGAGGGTCCAACGCCAGCATTTGGGGATATAGACCCTCAAAATAGGAAAAAAATGTCCACATCAACAACTGCTTCCTTCACACATGATGTTCTAGATTTCTGATATCCTTGATAGTAGGAGTATCAGTGCAGTAACATAAACACAGTTGTGTAATGAATGAAGGATTTGATGCGTTTCCTAGCTTTATATCATAATAATTATATTATCATTAAGGAGAAATACACAAGCTCCGAGAATTTCCCTTAGCTCCCCTTAAACCCTACAACCTCAACGATTATAAGGGCAACAACCTGCACCAACTTCTAACAATTAGGCGATGCCATATATGATAGGTACCCGTGACTACCGACCCGAATCCGGGGCACAATCCCCCGGGCGGGGTTGCAATAGGTGGGAGGCATTTCTGCACATATGGTTCCGGAAGGTTAGAGTCAGGACCGGTTTTCTCACGAAAAGTGTGACAGTTTTGGATGTGACCGTAACTGTAATGCTGGTTAATAGACCTATTATAAGAGGTTTCATTTCTACCAAGTAAAAATAAAAACATAGGATATGAAAAAATAAAAATTGTGTTAAGAGTTATCTTAACTACCTCAGTAATAGACTTATAATAGTAAATATAGAATTAAGTGATATGAAACTCAGATTTTGCAATACACCTATGTGAGGAATAGCATGTAAATACATGTTGCTTAAAGTCATCTGAGCCATATACTATATGATTTCGGTAGGCATCCATCATGCATAGTACTCGCTGATAATATTTAAAAATCAGCCCATTGGATCTTTTGATGTTTCATTCTCTCCTAATCCTGTACTGTATTAGTTTCTACAATTCATAATATTTCAGTGGCGTAAGTACCTAGAACTTCTTAGCTGAGAAATTATATTATTGTTGCAGGTCAGTACTGTAAGAGGTATTATAAAATTATATTGAGATAATATTACAATGCAACTATAATCTTGCTTTTATTATCATACTTATCGTAAACTATATACAATACTATTCTGACATCAATCTACACATTATAAATCTAACATGAGGATAGTTATGATAACTCTTCATACTATTTTTATTTTTTCATACCCTATGTTTTTATTTTTACTTGGCAGAAATGAAACCTCTTATAATAGGACTATTAACCAGCATTACAGTTACAGTCACATCCAAAACTGTCACACTTTTCGTGAGAAAAGTGGTCCTGACTCTAACCCTCCGGAACCATACATAGCACACAGGAGGGAGTGGGAGCTTCCTTTGTAAGAGCCCTAGGGGGGTACGGCACGTGGTAGGCCAGAGGCGGCTTGGAGGAAATTTCCTTGAGGGGCCGGAGGCTGGGGGGAGTATCCCACGCTGTGCAACGATACCTTTAGTTATGTGGTTGATAGTAGAATGAAATAAAGTTACACATAGCACACGGTCCAACTATTTGAGTTTTTACCATAGTCCTGGCTCTAGAGTAGTACGCATATTATCACTTGGTACAATGCCACCACACTCCACCATTCCGTACGTCCCAACACTATTATAGCACCATTGGGGTCTCCATATTTTCCATTTCTAGGGGGAAGCGAGTTCCGATAGATACTGCGGAGAACACAAGAACATAGTAGAGAGGACGGCCAACCAAAGATTTTCGGATACGAGGGTGCTGATAAGTATAACAGGCACTCTCTATTCTTGTGCGAGGTAAGAGGTCCTCACAAAGAGTATTAAGAGCAAAGATACACTCAAGACATGAATCTATAAATATGGGTCACTATCACTAACAATTCACACAGAACATTCCTTAGCAAAAGGCCGTTCATTTACAAGGCGGTCAATGGTGACAGTATAGTTTGATGGCAAATTATCACAATTGGTGGCCGGTTCGGTCATGTTTGTGATAGAGAGTCGGTATAGCATTCAGGAATTACAACTACTATCATATGGATCAGGAGGGGGGGGAGGGGAAAAAAGCCGCCGATCGCAGATCACTTCCCTCAGGGTCCGGGTCCAGAGTCGGATTCTACCACCTCAATCTCCCAGTTCCAGTAGGGCGGGGGAATTGGATTCCCCTGCCCTATTTGATGGACCATTCAATAACTACTCAGTAACGAGCAGGGATTGAACTCCTGGGCTCCTGCTAAGTGCACAGGAGGTTAATTGGTTCTTGACATATTAACCACTGCGCCAGCTAGGTATTTCATAATATTAC
>JACCEG010000543.1:48756-88437 GCA_014065205.1 Tuber brumale
CATTTATTTATTTGTTTATTACTTAACAAATTTCATATTCATGTTCTTTAAAAGATATAGAGCAACTTACAACTTAGCTATGATTATTTTTTACAAATATATGTAATGGGAAACTCAAAATCAAAGAGAAGGTATGATAAATTGGCGTTGCCATGGGGGGTACGTAGACTTTTCAGACACGACTGTACTTGTACTTGGGCATGATTACAGGGCACAGAAATACAATGCCAGCAAAACTCGGACCCTCCCTACCAAATATCATACCTAGCTTGGTGGAAAATTCATTATGTCGCTGTGTAAAAAAGGCTATCCCTTTCGCGAGGTCCTACAACTTGGTGGAAAGACACCCCCTGCCAGCCTCATACAAGAAATTATATGACTTGGGAGTACTGTACATACGAAACCTCTGGTGGGGAGCTCAAAAACTAACTCTTGGAGTCTCTTTACGGCCTCAAAATACCACTTCGAGCCACTTTGGAGTATCATTTTTTGATCAGTTGAGTGATCTCACTTACTAGGCGCCCTCGGCTTCAATCGGATAACATCCTAAATTCCGCGCAAAAGTATTATCTCACCAATTAGCCTTCTATGATACTAGACGTAAATCTAAGACCCATTCCTCAGACCATTCAAACGCCGCGTTAACAAAGAGCAGTATTTACACGCATGCCCAACGGTACAATATACACAGCACTATACAATCCCCCCCTGCACCCCATTTCACCCCCGCCCTACAAACCTCTTCTAGCCCTCCCCACCTCAGCTCTCAACCGCATAGCCCCCCACCTTTGCCGAACCCTAGCACCTCTCTTCAACCGCTCAACAACCCTTTTCGGAATCCCCGTGCCAAAGACCTCCTTCTTCATATTCCTCTCCCACTCCTTTCCCCGCTCTCCACCCCTCTCCCAGCCGGCCCTCCGCCACAAGCTGCCTCCCCACGTCCTCTCCGTAATGTCCACCATCTCCGCCAGGCTGAGGTGGTTCAGCGCCACCGCCATATGGTTGATCCTCCTCCCAGACAGCACGACAGGCCGTCCAATTGCTTCCGGCGCGTTGTAGAGAATGTTGAATCTAGTGCGCACAGCGCGGAGGACAGAGCGGGTGTCCACGTGTACACCCAGGGCCTTCAAATCCCGCGCGAGGGCTATACCCCAAGTGAAAGTTGCGACGCAGGGAGCGAACTCGGAGAGTTCTCGGGGCAATTGGCGGACTTCTGGGGGCGGGGGTGGTGGGATTAATTTGTGGAGGTTTGGGGAGTGGGGTCGGAAGGTAAGGAAGCCCCATTGGATGATTGCGTGGATGAACTGTGGCGGGAAGAGCAGGCGGAGGGGACTTAGGGGACTTAGGGGTGGGATTTCTGGCGTTGATTGGGGATCAGGATGCGATGTCAGGGCTTCTGGGAGGTCAAAGTCCGAGATTGAAAAGCGGTGGCGGGTTATTGATGAGCGGGCTGGATGGTACCATTCTACTAGGCCTAGAGCAAGCGTTTCTAAATCCGATAGTCGCCGCTTCATGCCGAGCCTTTTGAAGATCTCACGCCAGAGGGTTGGCTCGAGATTTGTTAAGCCAGAGCGGAGTAGTGAAGTTAGGATTCCAATTAGGCGGGCAAGATTGTCGTTTGTGAAGCCTGGCATTGTGTTGGGATTTTTAGCACGCTTTCGAGGCGGCAGAACTGCTTTGACGAGGAGCCTGAGAGACGCTGAGGAGATGCTGATTGAGGATTTGCGCATGTGGTCCAATAGATTTATCGCGTCCCCCAGTGTCCCCCTCCTCAATTGCGACTGGAGGATTAAATCATATACCTTCGCCGTAGGCTCACCCGGAGAGGGTAGAGACAACGCTTGGTCAAACATCTTCCAATTGCGAGTATCCAGAGACTCTTTGAGCAAAAACTCCAACTCTTCCATGCCCGAAAGTCCCCTCGCACCGATCTGCTGCACCAATCTATCCACTAGCACCGAAGGCTCTGCATCAGGCACCATCTCCACACCTTGGACATGCATTCCAAATTCTGCCAAAAGAGACAGTGCTTTCTCCTTGTTACAGTCCACCCGCTTCTTCAAAGCGTCCACAGTCCTCCGCCCAACATTCAATCCTCCGCCAAACGTCTGCATGCACCGAAAAATAACAGAAGTCCCTAACTGGGCCTGTCCCAATACCACCGCCCAAAACCGATCGCTCATGACGCTCCTGTCAACACGATTTATCCGCGCTAGAATGAACCCAAGAGCCTCGAATTTATTTGGCCGGGATATAATCAATGCTATTAGAGAACTCTCCTTAACCCGCACACCCATATGTATAAACGAGAGCATCAACATGGACATATCTTGCAACGACCCGTACTTTGCTGTCCACTCAATGAGCCTATCTGCGGTGGCGGTATTCCCGGGGAGATCATCGAAAGAAATGCAATGCCGATGCCACTTCATCGCCTCAGTGAACAAGCCCATAGAGCACAACAGCGGGATAACAGACCCATACAGTCCCGCTGGCCGCTTGATAACCGCATGAATCTCCCTCAACTCAATCTGCGCCTCAACCCTCTGCTTCAGCACACTCCTCACAAAGCCCGGCCAGGAGGACGGCGCATGGCGTGGATACAATCTCCTATGCCATATCCGCGCCTTGGAGCTATCAGCGACGAGAAAGTGGCCCATGATAAACTGGTACGCTCCCGCCCACCGCCGGTTGCGTGAGTCAAGATCCTTAATATACTCCCATACCTCTTCCAGGAAGTCCTCATCCTGGAAGCCGGTCTTCAGAAATACCTGCCACATGAGCGTCGCGTGCGAGCCCCGGACTGGCAAGTCTATGTTCCGAATCCGCAACCCCTTCCACACATCCTTGACACCAGTGCCCGAGTATACCCTCCTCTTAAACCCCAGTAGGCTCCACCACAGGTGGAAATTGCCCCACAATTGGGGTTCGTCCACGAGCTTCGTTCCCAGACTACTCACGTCCGCCACATCAGCCTGCTCCTTCAATAGGTCGAACGTCGATGTCCGCTCGTGTATCAGCACCTGCAACTTCTGCGGTATCACCGTTCCCCGCAATGGTGTGGGGAAGGAGGAGGAGGAGGTCCCAAGATGATGACATGGCGTGCAGATGTAAATCATTGAAGAAAAGGACAGCTGCGGCCGGGAAATTGGTAGCAGTCTTAGAACAGGGTTACGCATAAACTGGCGATGGGGTGCACATGCGTCTTTACGTCGTGTGAGAAGGAGAAAAACATTGACAGGCTTTGGTGAGGTCCATTCGCAACGTAAGTAGGGCAGACAGCCAACAGCCGGGAAGGGAAGGGAAGGGAATTAACCAGGTGCAGAAAAAGAGTGAGCCGGTGGGCTTCTTTCTTCCTCCCTTTTTATGATACACCCAATGAGTCCCCTTCTTGAGGATGTTAGTTTGTGTGTGAGTGTGGTGGGGTGTGTTCCCTCTCTTAAAACTGTTTAGCATTAGTGGGGTGCTTGGCAGTTATCGGTCTTCTTATTTAGTAAGCAGGGTTAAGTTAGACAATTAAATTTTGAGCCTCTAAGTCACTGTAGCTGATCAAGAAAGTTTCAACGTCTATCCTCAATCTACACATTATATTACAAATACACGCCTCCCTTCAATTACAGGTGACAAATGTTCAGCGCCTTCCGACCAACACAATCCCGCCTCGGCGGTCTCCTCTGGTATTTCCTTTTCCCCTCTCCCCTACAAGTATTATGCTAATCCCACCAAGGAAATCACCCTGGCGCCTCTCCTCCAGCCAAAAATACCGCCACCGACAGCGTCTCCGCCGCGTGGATAGAATAGTAGACGTGGTGGACAAGGCGTTAGCAAAGCGGGGCATGACAGCGGCAGCCGTGGAGCGCTGGAAGAGCGAGATGCCGACGGAGGCGGAGATGAAGCCTCGGGATAAGTACACCATGTTTGACCCTAAGCAGAGGAGTTATAGGAAGGGAGTTCATAGTGAGTACTGGCATCCTCGGGAGGGAGGGAAGATGGGAGGTGGGCTAATGATGGCGGGGGAATTAGAGTTGCCAAAGTGGACGAGGATGAGCCAGAGGGTTAATCCCCCCGGGTTTTAGACGGGGCTTTCGGAGGGGGTTAGCTGTAACGGGGAGAAAGAGGGGGGGGAGCATACGCGTGTGCCAGTATTCGACAATATGCGTGACTTCACTCTCATGAACACACCTGTCCTAAAGAAAAGAAAGTGACGACGACCCGTCCAGCCCAGTCCACTCCCGTCCCTCTACTGTGATATGCTTCTTATTTTTTACCTCTGACCCCACCCCAAATTCCACAAAACTGCAATACCACTCCTGCCACGAAGTGGCTGCACTATACATGCGGAGTTCCCTCTTCCCTCCCAGTTAGTTAACTTACCTGCAAAGTGTATTCTATCCTTTCCCGACCTATGATACTCCACTATAGACGAAGCACTTGCACCAGCACCCCATCAGGATAATACCCCCACTCCCACTCCCACCCCACCCCACCCCTTTGCCTTCATTCCTTATGCGGCGATCTATGTCATGTCGAGTTTGCAGAGCAGATATTGCCTATTTCGATAGATGAATGGATGAGTTTGTACGACACCACACTTGTGAGAAGTAGCTTTAAATGGAATACGTACAGTATGATACATATAGACAGATACGGCAGACGCGTATGAGTAAATGAATGAATGTTGGTGACCCCCAGTCTACGGTAGCCCGCGCAAAGAGAATAGGACAGAATGTGGTTAGGGTGGTGGTGCTGTAGGAGATAAGAGGAATAAAGGGGAATACTGGCTAATAATATACTATACAAGTAGCAATAACCTTGCAGATGCTTTCCTGCTTCCCTTCCGATAAGGTAGATATAGTCCACTCGCCAAAATCAAGAGCCTGTCCCCCAGGTATAGCCGTCAGTGGCAACACGACAATTACTTCCCTCTACTAGCCTTAACGATATAAGAACTACGTTAATAGCTATCGCTCATTAATCGAATATCCCCAGAAACCAGTGGCCCTAGTAGAGCTGAGAGGTTGTGAGAAGAAAGTGCAATTCTTTCACGCAAGGTGTGGTGGAGCGGCAGTTTGCTCAAGGTAAAGGTCGAGGACAGACTTTTAATTTTGACGAGCAGCAAGTGCGATAAAAGCAGCGGAACAAAGTAGAGTAGTATCGTATATGACCCGAAAAAGAGAAGAAAAGGAAAAGAAACTCATCACGGCTAGCTTTGCAATGGATTAAAAAAAATATGAAACGCTAGCATAGTGGAGGGGTGAAATCATGATAGTGTCGTAAAGTCATAACATCGTGAACGTCGTGATGGTGAAAAAAAAAGGAGGGCAAACTCCAAAACGAACCCGCAGTACCAGATAATAGGAAACAAGAGCAGAAGAAGAAAATTCACTTGATCAGATAGATGATAGATAGGCTAAGAATTCTTAGAGTGTACGTGAGAATTGCCAAATTATTCAATTCCATCCATCCAAGTAATAGAATCTTATGAGATGGGCGTCAATCGCGCCTCATCTGGACAAGAGTTTTTCTTTTTTTTGTTGTTGAGAGCCTGTGAAGCTCTTGCTACCCATCCGTCTACTTCTTCAACTCGAGACGTCCCAAGAAAAACAGAAGATATTGTAACAGGCAAACTCGAAAAGGTTGAAAAGTCACCCCGAGAACTGTAAAAAGACACCTATGAAAGTTTTGGCATCCCTCACTTGATGAGGGAGATACCGTGAAGAGCATCTGCCCAAAAAAGTTCTTAAGGATAATAAAACCGAAAGAAAACCCCCTGAAAAAACAAAAAACACCCCCAACCGACAGACACAGGAAAAGGATTAGGGGAAAAGGGAAAAGGAAAGCAAAAAGTCAAAGCCCGAAGCTCTGAAGCCCGCTTCCATATCCAGAAGCCGGGAGCTTTTACGCTGAGGCTGGATATCGAGGCGTTCAAGTCAACCAAATAAAATAACACAAAGAAAACAATAACAAAAAATAACAAAATATTGCCGCCAACATATTGTAGTAATAAAAGGTACCATAAAGAAAAGAACCAAGGCCCAAATGATAAGAATATAATATGGTGAATGATGAACACGAAAGCAAAAAGGCGGAAAAGGAAAAGGTACCTTGCCGTGCTTGTGAATAAGAAAAGCACGGTAACCACAACTAACAGATGAGTCAAAACCAACATGCTCAATAACCTCCAGAGGGTGGAGAAGCGGAACAAAAAAAAAAAACAAGGTGCATAAGAGTCATCTCATACATAAGCATAGGAACTAAAGCTCCGTCCCTAGCTATGAGACAAAAGCATAAAGAAACCCCCCCGCCAAGATCACCATTTCATCATTGTCATCGTTGCCAGGGTTCCGTTGCTCGTCGAGGTCCGGCAACAGTGCTCGACACGACAGTTACTGAAAGACAAAGCAAGGCCGTCATTCGTTCAGGCGGCCAACAATAGTTCCCATCTGACTATAGACAGATCGTAGTTAACTCAAACACCGGCCATCTCCCTGCGAGGATAACCGTTGGACCGGTGGCGATATTCGGCACTCGTCCGTCGATCGCTATGATCAAGTTGGCCGGCCCCATACTGCAACTGGGCATGCACTTGCTGCTGTCTCTGCTGAATACATCTGTATGCTATAGGATTCTCAATATTCACGTTCTTGTTCTTACGGCCAAAAGAAAGGATCCGTTGGAAAGTCCCACCATTTAATTGCAGCTTCACCGGGACACCCGCAGGATAGCTCATTTTGAATGATTCGTCGGAATCTAGTACCGTAAGTTGTACCGGCTCTTCTCTCCCGTCATGACCACTGCTGCTGCTGCCAGAGTCACTACTTCTATTGCTGCGACTGCTTTGCATCATAGTTCCTGGTTCACGGCGGGCTACTGCGTGGTGAGAGTCGTAGTGATGGCCGCTGCTGCTGTGGCGGTGATGAGATGATCGTGGCGTATGATCATCGATAGTGCAGGCTTCCATCGACCTCGAAAGCGCAGAAGGTCCCAGCCTGGCAGAATGAGAACCCGAGGTCCCTTGTGAGTTGTTGCTTTCTCTTCTGCGCATTGGCTGTGGGGTAGTGCCCCTGCGTCGAGAACTCTCAGCAGGGGCACTGGTGTTTGTTGGGGGAACGGAGTAACTCCGTTCGGGTGCTTCCTGGTATTGCAGTTGGCTTTGGCCGTACCAAGATGGGGGCCTCTCACTACCGTGAGCGCGGCTACTCATCCGCCTCTGTGGATGATGGGGTGTCGAGTGAGTATAATCAGGGGACGCGTCGATGGAAGCACCAGCATTTGCCTGTGCTCTCATGCTACTCCGACGATTCACAATCGGGGGCGGAGGGGGCATCACACTATACTCTGATGATCTATATCCATCTCGATAATCTGATGGAGGAAGAGATGAGTTGGGCGTCGATGGGGTCGCACTCTGGCCGTAATAATCAGTGGCTGTGTAGTCGGTTACCGGAGGATATCCATAATTCGGTACCGGTGGGGGAGCATAGGGCGAGTTTGAGTATGTCGACGATTGTGGTGGAGGCGCAGCGATCGAGGTATCCAATGGTGGAGGTGCATACATTGATGATCCATATCCAGGTGGGCAGGTGGTCGACGGAGCTGGTAGAACCGGAGATGTGGAGGGATGAGCATCGAAGTAGCTTGCGGAAGAGTAGCTGCTAGTATGGGACCACGGGATGCTGCCAGAACTATGAGTTGAGGTTGTTGTCGTCGAACCCGCGAATGTCGACTGTGGTCGTGGTGGTGGGGGCATGGACGATCTGCTCTTTCGACTCCCACCCGCTCCCGCGCTGGAATCAGAAATTCCACTGTCCGTGGGCGTACTATATCCATCATAGTGCTGGGGATAATGGTATCCTGAATAGTTTGGTGACTGTCCATACGGCGATGAGTGATGATAAGAGGACGATTGATGGTGAACGGGCCACGCACCGCTGGTTGCACTGGATGAACTAGAGATTGTTGGTGACGATTTTGAAAGAGTTTTTCCGCAATCCGGACAATCACAATCCGAAGATCCTCCACCCAACGAACTCTCCCCTCCTGCCCCATAACTGCTCGAAAAGCCATAGCTGCCAGTGTTAGCGTTGGGGATATTCCGAGGAACTGCAGATGAAGCAGGACGTGAGAAGGATTTGCTTGAAGGCCGGTTGAACGGTATTGGGCCCGACGACGACGATCGGCTAGGCTGATGTGTTCGTACTGGTGCTGGCGTTGGAGCCTTTGGTGGTGGTGGTGATGTCTCTGTGATGGGCGTGCTCGCTACCGAGTGAGACGAATACCCGGAATCAGAAACCCCCTCATAACTCGGCTCTGGCACTTCTTCTACAGTTGATGATTGATTTAAACCGGAGGGTCTTTTTGTTGTTTGGCGTCTCACTGGAACAACGGGGATTGCTTCTGAAAGTTCGGAATTATAATCCTCAACATAAGGCTGGTAGTTGTTCGCCATTATGGTTGCGTTGTGATTATTTGGAGGGCCGAGCTGAGGGCGGAGACGGTGTTGTACTTATTATTACACTAACTATGTTGGTAGTTATAGGTGATAGCGATAACGAGATTCCGGTATCGTCAACGATATCGATTAGAGATGCGGGCGGGCGACAGCGGACGACGAGCTTATATGATACAAACACAGGTCTGCGGTAGCAAACGAGAAGTGTGGGCGTCGGATAGGGATAAGGAATCGTATAGGTGTCGACCGTTATTGGCGGTTTGGGAGGGTGGTGGTGGGAGGCGGTGGGAGGTAAGGTAGCGGATGCGCTGTCCAGAATCCAAGCTGCTTGCTGGTTTTCTGATGTGCTGATGATGGATGGTCGGGTGTGAAGATGTGTGGGTGGATGAATGGACGGATGGGGTGTGGCTCTCTTTTAAGAAGAATACGAAACTGGGTCTTCTGGAAGAGAAAGTGGACCCACGAAAGGATTCGCAGAGGGGCCCTCAATCAATTGATGAGAAGGGTATGACAGGGGTGAAGGAGTGGGGAATTGGGAAAAGCCAGGAGACGGAGCGTGTCTTGAGAGGGTAGTGGATAAGGGGAAGGGAAGAGGGTAAGTTAGGGATGGGTGATGGGTGAGGAGAGAAGGGAGCGAGAGAGGGAAGGGAGGGGGAGGGGAGGGGAGGGTTGATGAATGATGGGTGATAAGTCACGATGACGGATTGTGAACGGACCAAACCAAGGTTGGGGCAGCAGGAAGAGAGAATCAAAGAAGGATCTCTTTTTGTGTGGGGACCGTGCGGGCCCTTGGTTATAAATAAAATGGCGAGAAGGTGGAATGAAGAGTGAAGGTGGGTTGAGAATCTTCGACACAAAATGCACAGGCAATAAGGAAGAAAAAGGGCAAGAAAGAGATAAAAAAATTATGTTGAAAGGGACACAAAGATTCGAGGTTTATTGATTGTGTCTACGTTCTGTATTGTGCGGGTAGAAGGTAATTCCGCTGTGGATTGATGTGGTTCGTGGGCGTAGTTGCGGTGGTGGTGGGGGAGGCAAGCAAAATTAGGAGAGAAAAAAAGACAATTGAAAAAGCAGCAGCAGAAGCCGCAGCAACAGCCAAAAAAACTCACCACAGGCAACGACGGCGGAGTTGCTTGCGCTCGCCTGCTACAGTGCTCACTCTTCCTGCGGCTGATGCGTTGTTTCGTTCACTCGTAGACCGACCAGGAAACCCTTTGCAGCCAATGGGGGCACGGCCTGGACTGGTAAAAAGGGAAGTTTGATTCTAGCCCTTTTCTAGCGATGCTCGCCTTCGCAGACCAAAATCTCCAAGATCGACCTCCTAGGAAATTGAAGGAGAAAATAAAATACCGTAGAAAAAGTGAGGCTTGAACCACAGACAGCCCGGTGACCCAACTGTGGATGGTGCGAGTGGGGTGTTAGACTAGTCTACCGGCAGTGTTCGGTGAGCCTGTAGGATGGAAGGTCTGAGAGGATTTCAATGGGTGAAAGAAGAGAGAAAGAGCCCATTGCTGGCCGAAAGGGCAGTTTGGGGGGGGGGGATCTCTTCTCTCTCGGAAAGTGCCTTTTTATTTATTTATTTTTGTCTTTTTTATCAATATCTTGTCCTCCCCTCCCATCTAGAGAGCACAGATGGGGGCGGGTGGATTGGAGGTTTACACTTCTTCTCTTGCCTCCATCAAAGGACAAAGTGCAAAAATTTTACTGAATTATTTTTTATTAAATTTTTACGATTATTTTTACTTTTACCACAAGAGCACGTACGTCCAGTATGTATGTAAGGTCCAGCTTTTTTTTCTTTCCCTCTGCCATCTTCCTCTCTCTCATTCGAAGGTGAAGAAGTTTTTTTTTTGGATTCCTCTGAAGGGAAAGAGCTACTCGACGACGTGGCAAGCATCCGTTGGAATGCGTTGTCGGAGATACTTGATCAACCCTCTTCTGGTTTCCGTGACAACGCCTGTGCCTACCATTTCCTCTCGATATCTTCCCAGTCAGCAATAACAATGTCTTTCCTGCCACCACTTTAACCTTCAACATGCCTCTGTACCACTTCTCACTTTACTGTACCCTTTTTCCTCTGGCTCTACTCAGTTTCTCCCGTACTCGCCTCTACCGCACTACCGGCACGTAGCTTCCAGTATGGAGGGGGGAAAAAGCCATAATATTGTTGCCGTTATCATTCAACACACGAAATTTATTGCTCAGAGCGGTCATGTGCCAATCATTACATCTTCAGGTCTTTCGCTTTTCCTTATGCATTGACGCAAGATACAAGGATTAAGCATGAGAATTTGCGCCCAGTAAATTACCCTCCCTTCCGCGAGTTCATCCGAAAGGAAAACGGAGGGGGGGAGAGGAAAGCAACCCCCAAAACTTTTGTTAGCCCGCAACCAATTCGTCAATATAAACGAACGAAACTGCGCTCCCAATTCTTTGCTCCTCCTGGAGCTTATCACCGATACGATACGGGCCATCATTACTCTGTGACACGGTAACGTCTCTTCCTCCCCATAATATAAATACCGATAATGTATCATCACGGTAGGGCGGCGGAGGTTTTAAGCCGGTAAACAAATGATACATCTGTGTCAGCACCGTATTTTTCCCTTCGATCCTCAGCGTCACCCTAACAGGTTTTTGCAAGGCTCGGTGACCTCTGCGAGCTTAGTCACAAACATGAGCTTCGAACCTGTCACAAAAATCTCAAACATGCAATAGTTGTGTTTGGCCCTTTCTCTTTTTCCCGGCTGTGCCCGAGTTTGGGGATGGACGGGAAGGGGGGGGGGAATGGGTCAGACATTGGTTTGGTTCTGAAAAACTACCTCTTCCGGCAAAATATTATCCCAGCCGCTTGGCAGCTTGTATGGGTTAGTCTTGAATCCGCCGCTTTTTACACTGTAACCCAGTGTAGAAAAGAGAGAACGACAGAGCGGGAACCACCCCACGCCGGCATCTATCTGCCGAGGTGAGCATGAAGGATTTGAGAATGGTTTGGGGGGCTGGGACCGGATGGTTTGATGTGCACGGTATGTATGGCATGCGAGATCGATCTGGTGATGTTTGGCGCTGGATATAAGAGGAGCTATGTGAAACTTCTTGCACCGTGCGACAACTTACGCCTTAGACCCCCAGTTGAAGGACGGTAACAGAACGAGAAATGTGTGGTGGAGATAACGGGCACGTCTTGGCAGGTACCCGACATTATCCCCCGTGCTGCTCGAGTGCCTTCCTCGAGCACCAATGTCTCGTCTACCGGTACCAGCGCAGTTTTCAAGAGGTAGGCGTAGCATTGGGCCATGGCGGCCGACAAGGTGGACGAATCTAGATCTTGCATCCGAAGTCTGTTGCTATGTTTGGATGCTTTCAGCTGTTTGTAGTAAGACCAGTAGCGAGAGCCCTTTTCTTGTTCAGTCAGTCGGCCCCGACCTTGGGGGAGAGCGGGAGGGGGGGGGGATGTTCTTGCATTCGGATTGGGGCGCTGGGTTGACAGCCCTGACTGATTGACTGATGAGATGATGAGATGTACCGGCAGTCCATCATACGATGATATGTTGAGCGCGAGGATAAAGGCGTGCTAACCGAGGGTTTTCTAGAAACACGGAGGGCATGCGTACACCGGCGTATATCATGCGCCCGGGAAGAAGAAGCAGAAGGATGGATCTTGGTCGAGTTAAGAGCACGGATTGAAGCTTTACATTTAGACCGAAACTTGTAGTGGGCGGATTCAGTCCCTCCTGAGCACATTACGAATACGATGGATTCATGAAATGTCTTTTTGGGGGTCTGAGCTTGTGGAAAGTGCATGTACAGTATTCGATAGCTGTTGCATGTCTGCCCACCTGCGCGCCTGCGCGCCTGCCCTCCTACTCGTACCTCCCTGCTCGAGTATCATACCTGGGAAGATGTTTTCGCACAAGGCAGGGATTGTTTTGCGGGTTGATGTGAATTGACAGTTCACGAACTCTCTTGTGGGTAAGTTGCGCAGTAATTATCATACCAACTTGCCTGCTTTGAAGGGGAGAGAGGTTTTTTTTTGGGGGGGGGGAATAAAAGACCAACGCACCGGATCCCGGTTGTTACTGAAGTTGCACAATTGGCAGGAGCTCAATCCGTCTCCCTCTTTTCAGGTCTTTACTCGAAGTACGATTCTACTTGTAGATTAAAGGAAGTTAACTAGGGATAAACGTTCCTCTTTCAACAATGCTACTCCTACCCACCTCTTCCTCCATCTACGAGTACTCGAGTGCTATCCATTAGTCCATCCAACCACCCCGAGTCCCCGACGCTGCGCTTTTGATAATTATGTGAGAGGTCCAACTGGTCGACACGAGTGATACTGTAGTTTTACGGTGGGCACAAACCCCCCTTCGGGTCGGCTAAGTATCTTCATGTCGGGATCGGGCAGTCCATTCCCCCCATTCTGACTTGTTAATCAGATCGGATCGGTGAGCGGTAGGGTATATGATAGAGGGCAGAGGAAGTAGACTATACCCTTCTTGGGTAAAATCGGATATCACCATCAGCCCGTGCGATGTGTGTGTGGGTAAAGGTTTGTGATATCAAACATAGCCGATGCTCCTTTCCATTTCTTCATTCGCTCTCCGGGTTTATGTTAATTCTCGTTCGTTTTCGAATTGGGTTTGGATTTGGACTTGGGTTACTTGTGGATGCTGGGGTGTGATACGAGCATCATAACATTACGGTATCGTACGGTGTACGAGCATTAGGTTAGGAGAAGCATGTGATATAGAGTAGGGTCTATCGTGTTATACTCGTACAGTTACATAGCAGTTTAGCGTTGGATATGTCTACTCGAGTATGCGACACGGGCGGCGGCGGCGGAGGCGGCGATGATGGGTTTGGCATGGCTTGTCCTGGTATGACATGGATGATGGTTGTTTTGTTTTGTTTTGTTTGGTTGGCCGGTGTTTACCCGGAGGGAAAAGGGTGTAAACAAACAAATTTGATGAAACGTGTGTGTGTGGACGTTGGGGATTTGTGCAAAAACGGTGGGGTTCGGTATCACGGTGCACAAAAGCTGACGGAACCCCCAAAACTCGTTTATGATTGATTGGATTGGGCTGAGATTGGATAAGCGATTTTTTCTTTGGGGGAAAACTAAGGAAAATGGGGGGGGAGTGGAATCATGAATTCTCATTTCTCAGGTCCGGAGCCTAGATCTCGTTGAAAAAAAAAAAATGAAGGAGGATAAAGAAAGGGCGAGAAAACAGGCGAAAAAGAATGCGGCAGGTTCCTCTTACACAATAGGGCAGCCAATGGTTTTCCTTCACTTCCCCACAATCCCTCCTCCAGCGACAGACAAGGGAGATTTCGTGCTAGACAAGAAATCGGCACGCATTTTCTTTCCTTTTTCTCCCTTTGGCTGTCCTTTTCCGCCGGCTTGTTCTTTTTCCTTTTTCTCCCCTTCTCCAGGTTGTTTTGTTCCTGCACTGTGGATGCATTATCCGGTCACGTGCTACTGGGACCTTGGACATGTTCGCCTGGACACCCAGCCAAGCAGGGAAATGATAATTGGGTTTCTTTCACTTCAGCCTTTTCACAAAACCAGCCATCCCCTCGAATGCCAACGCGAAGGCAATCGTCCTCCAGATCCGGACCGGAGATGTCTTTCTTCTCTTTTTTCTTTTTTTCGCGCCATTGCTGGGCCTTGGCCTCTTTTGTTAAGTTAAATTTTGAGGCGGTCCCCATCTTGCTTCCTTCTCCCCGGACAGACACAGACCTCGACTACCCTATCCGATGTAGAACAGTCCATCCATCACCACGTCAGTGACTCGATCTACATCCCTCATCAATCCCCCCCCCATCCATCGTATCATCCATCTCTCCTCCACCACCCCCACGTTGAGAGTTGGGGGGGTTCATTCGTTATAGCGGGGATTTGGAACGGATTCCTTACAGAGAGGACGATTTGAATGGGAGCAGGGGTGTAAATTCCCATAGGATTCATTCGTAATGGCGAGATTTCCCATACAAAGCGGTTCATTATAGCGAGGTGCGACTGTAATAAATTCCCTTGACGGTAACGAAGATGGATTAGGTGCCCGGGAAGGGAGCAGGGTCTCGCTAGCTACCGGTAACTGACTAATTTGGAATCAAAAAGCATTGCTACTTGTACATCCAATTTATTCCGAATTGGACCCTTTCCCTGGTTAATTCCCTTTTTCAAGCCCTGTCTTATCCTCCACCTTTGCATCTTACGACTTTCGATTTGTGAGCCTCGGGCCACAGGCGAGCTAGGCACAGAATTATTATTTTGGGGGGGAGCGAAGAATGGATGGGTGACAGATGGACGGGATGCCGCATGATCCACGCATGATGCTCTAGCATCGGCCGTCTCTTTCCCCACAAAGTTTGGCTGGGCATGGCATGGACAGGTCCGGCCTGCGCACTTTCGATATACTTTTTCGAGTTTCGTGTACTTTGCACAGGTCTATAGGGTAGGCAGAGCGTACAAGAAGCTAGGGATTGGTTTGGTACGTGCTTGTTGCTACAAGTAGAGAGATAGATAGCACAAGCTAGCTAGAAAAGTGTACAAGTGGTACAGTATGGGTGCCGGTCTGGTGCCTTTGGGAACATATGTATAAGGGTTCCCGCTCACTACCGGTACCACTACCGGTATCGCAAGTATTATGGCTACACAACACGGGAGTGTAACGAAACGCCTTCGAAGCATTGTGCACATTCATACACAGCATGCTGGACCCGGAGCCTTCCGACGAAAACGACAACAAAACATCAGGTAGGTAAGAAGAAAAAGGAAAAAAGGCCTAGGCACATTACATGGTACGGTACAGGTACCGTACTTGAGTATAGTACCGGTAACCTGCTAAGGTAGTAGTAGGATGTCTCGAAATATAATAAGTTAGTCTGGGTGGATCGACCGCCTTCGAACGAAGTTGCGTGCGCCTCGGCATGGACGCCTGTAACATAGCTTTGCTGCCTCCTACTTGTCTATTCGAGTACCGTACCCCCCTCCATCCCCAGCCCTAGCGAGACTCCCATATGTACTATATGGTATGGCATGCTCGTCGCCCACCATGCCTATCAAGATCAGGCCGACCCCCTTTTTCCCAACGGCAACATATCCGGGAGAAGTGATGAGTTGTCAATTCTCTCCTTCCCTCCTTCCTCCCAATTGTCTGGACCGCCGTGGAGCAGAATGAATGAATGGATGAATGAATGAGAAGCCCTATACTCTATTGCGTTCAAGGAAGTATGGTATTTCCGGGGACCTACACCAAGCAAGGTTTCCTTGTATGGAGGGACGAGGAGAGAAGGGGGATTTTCATGTCAAGCTAAGACCTTGGTTAAGCTACTGTACCAATCTCTACTGAGGAGGAGGAGAATTGCGAGTTGTATAGTAGAGTAGAGTAGAAAGTAGCTGACTTTGTGAGCACATATGTAAGCTACATGTACCGTACTGTACCGGTACTGATCCATTCGAATCAACACGGTTTCAAGGTAGACTACCTCAAGCTAACCACAGTAACAAGCCCATACCTCTTTACTGTACTTGTACTTGTACTTGTATAGCCTTACATCGACGCCTCTAAGCTTCCTTCCTTCCTTCACAAAAGTATCATACGTAGAAGCACGCTACGGTACAGTACATATATGGACAGTTGTCAGTCCGCCATAAACCACACCACAGACAGACACCATTCATACCCGGAGTTAATACAGTAGAATACCAACACAGTACTGTATGATACTGCGCAAGCAAGCATTTACTCAGAATTCCCCATGTTTCCACCACATCCATCCATCAAGTCATCCACCAAGTCATCCAAGTCATCCGGCCATAAAAAAAAAGAAAAAAAAAACGGAGAATTCCTCATCCTCTCGTTGCGATTTCCCTCCCTCCTCCCTTCCCACCATCCGGGATCATCCAAGTTTCACATTCATTTCGTTCGGCGGAATCGGAACTAACCAGCATATCCCATTCATTCACTCGACGTATGATAGTTTCTACAAACGCTCGTTGTGATAAAAACGTAGCCCAGTTCTTCTTCGGAAATATTAGCAATAAGAACTGTTTCCCCCTCCCCCCTTCGTCCGCCTCACGAATAGGATAGGATAGGATAGGATAGGATAGGATATAGCTAGTCGGAACCATACCAATCCTTCCTTTCAACTTTATCTATCTATCGTATCGTAAATATGTATGTCATGTACGGTGTGAGAAGTAAGGAAGTACGGTAGGAAGTAGGAAGACGTGGACCGAATAATACCCTGTTCCTGATCCGTACTAGTAGGGTCTGCAGGGATGTTCCATATCCGTACCGTTTATTGCCTTCCTTCTCTTACTCAAACATGGTCTAACGCATGAGTGTGTGTGTAGTATGGTAGGGCAAGGCTTGAGAGATAGATGGAGGATTCATCAGTGGGGCTGCTGTCGTTTTCTTTACAAGCATTTCTTTCTTTCTTTTCTTTTTTTTTGAAAAAACTTCCGTTCCGGTGATGGATATGGATAAGGAAATGTGGGGCTTGATGATGATGATGATGGGAAAGGGTGGAGTAAGGGGAAAAGAGCAGTTACAGTATATCATACTGCCTTGATTTCCTGGGTTCTTTCTTGGCTTTTTGCTTGACGATGCTTCGTTCGTTAGCAGCTTTTCACGATGTATTTGGTTGGATGCGTTGATGGATGGATGGATGGATGCTGTATGATATGGGGCATTCGGATTTAGGAGGTTGTATTGGATGTGGTTTGGGGTAATGTTCTCTTCTCTCTCTCCCACTTGCGGAGGTGGCGTGATGGTCATCAATTTATCGATTACAGTTCTGGCTTTTTTTTTTTTTTTTTTTTGGTTTGAACTTTTTTTTTTTTTTTACCCTAAAAGGTGGTAAGTTAAGTGAAGGGGTGGAGTGAAGGAGGGAGAAAGATATACGCGGGGTTTGACTAACTTATGATGGCTTTTATTTTGGGGTGGAGTGGAGTAGGAGTAGGAGTAGGAGTAGGAAATACTTATAGACTACTGTAACAACGACGATATCAATTGCGTAATTGAACGTCCAATTGTCCACTTGCTATGTCGAGCACAGTACAGTGCGGTACAGTGGAGTACGGCACAATACCTGTAGGGTATGGCATCACCATCATACTACGGCAGATTTTCTGTACCATATCACGAGATGTATAATAGCATGGCATTGGCTTCTTCTTCTTCTTGTTCCTCTTCCTCCTCTTCCTTCTCCCCTGCTGAGATAGCTAGCTAGCTTGCTGCGGCAGTTACCTAACTCAACTGATGTACACATCTCACTCGCTGTTATTTCTAAGAAAAGAAATGCAAAGGTCATGTACAAGTATTGTACTCTGGCTATCCATCGTGCCTCTCCAGATAGATATTTTATTTTCCGCGGAACCCGGCCAAATTCATCTTGGAATAGATAGGTTCCTGCAACTGCAGTATGCGCGCCTAAAAAAAATAAAAATAAAAAATACTCGGCACGAGGACTACTCTCTCGTCCGTCGTCGTCGCCGTTAGGGAGGAGGGAAAAAAACCAAAAGTGAGATGTCGAAGATATCTCGATATACGGCAATTTCAAGGGAGGGAGGGAGAGAGGGAGGAGGTGTGACCGACCTCCCTTCCGGTCTCTTCATGCCTAAGGTACCCTCATCTAGAATGGGAGAGATATTCGGGGCTCACTGGCAATTATGGGTTCGGAATGAGTGAATGCGCGTGAGTCTATGATATATCTCTCTTTACCTTGGATAATCCATTGAAGCATCCCTCCTTTCCATCCATCCATCCATCCATCCTTACTAACTCCTCACAGAGTAAGGTAGCAATCATGCGTATGAGTGTGTGTGCATGGTGGGGGGGGGGGAGTAGGAGGTGGCGGTGGTGGGAAGAGAGTCAAAAGGAACAGCGAAGAATTGCGTGTTCGTTCCTAGGTGCTGGTACAGTAGGAGTACTGAAGCTAACTAACATTGTTGTGCAGGTGATTTCCCAAAAGGCGAAAGAAGAAACCAAGAACTCGATCGACTCCTCGATCTATGCTAAGTTCACAAAAAAAAAGGCAATGTTTGCTCCTTTCCTTGCTGCATTCGGCTCTACAGTACGGCAGCACATTGCTCGTAAGGCTGCATCAGCTGCTTTAATATATATCAGATAGCCTAACTCTTACTTCCCATTCCCTCCCTATTATTCCTTTGTGATATCTCCCACACATATCATCCATTCGTACATACACGCGCGCCCCCTCCCCCCATCGCATTTCTAAACTTAAGCTAGCTGAGGTTTTGTTGTCAGGATTTGTTTCGCCGCCTTTGATTTTAGGAGGGTCTAACTTATGCTGTACTCGTTGTGGGTACGGGACAGGTAAATCGAAGAGATACTTCCCCGGTATACTGTGCTCTCCCGCAATTTGTTTGTATAGCTTTCTGCCTCCATCTTCTCTATCTGTCCGCCCCGATCCGACTCCATGGGGGGTGAACAGCATTAACTCGACTTACCCACTAGACCGGGGATTCTTTTTATTTCTTTTCTTTTCTTCGGCAGCAAAGCGCTTGGTTTGCCAGTTTGACTCTTGATGGGTGGTGGTGGCCGAGGCGAGTCCGATCCTCTTATCTCTCGCGAGTTAGAACTGAGGTTTGTAATTCGCAGGGTTGGGTCGGGCTGATGGGAGAGAACAGCTAGCAACCTCAAAGCGCCCCTTATTCGAGGTTGCAATTCGTCCATTGTTCAATGTGAAAAAACGTGTTGTGTATGGTATCGAAGTGGAAATGCACAGCAATGCTGGTTAGCCGGTAGAGTGAGTGAGAGAGGGTGTACGATGCCGGTGCCGGAGGATAGCTGCGCTTACTATGCTCAGGAGACCATTCGTGGTAAACAAGAAGCGTCACGGCGTTAATGTGTGTATCCTGGAAATAGGTATATACAATTTGGTGGCTGCACTCCATTGCGCTGTGCTGTACCTGTATCAAACATCCGAGTTATAGTTCGATCGATGAGGAAGTGAGGATGCGATTGTGGTTGTGGTGGTGGTGGTGATGTGAAGTTGGCTGATATACCGATACAGTATGCGAGGAACTTAAGATCTTCAAGCCCCCTCCATCTCGCGAACGCTCAACGTATCTAAATCCAACAGTGATGTTTACTCTATATCTAACTCGACCTTCGGAAAAATTACCCCCTTTCCTCCCCCCCCTAAAAAAAAAACTCCCCCAATGTTTTTCTTCAGTTCTCCCGTCTTCGGCTCCCATCTGGTCTCGGTCGTCATCGTTAACTCAGCCACAGCACATAGCTGTCAATGCTTCCGAAGATTTCTACGGGGATCTCATCTTTTCCGCAAGATCGATGGTAAGCTTCCCAATTTACCTCCCTGCGTGGGCAAAAACCCTGCAGCCAGCGAGCTAAGAAAATCCTCCAACCAAATAGAAACACCACGAGAAATAGACCGACAAGACAGAGTCTGATATCTGTTCCCATCTTATCACCATCACCATCACCAAATGCATATGATTTCGTAAGGTAAAATTACGGTACTTGTACCGTAAAATATGATAAACAATAACTTAGCCACATATCTTTTCTTTTCTTTTTTCTTTTCTTCGCCTCCCCCCCTTCTTCTTCCTCTTCTTCCTTTCTGGTTTGGTCGTCCGTCCGTTCGTCCAAGCAGCACACGCAAATAGTGATGACTTACCCCACATAACGTTCATTCGACAACGTCGTAGACGGCCAAGATGTGGAGAAGGCAACAACCAGTCAGCCAGCCAGCCAGCCGGGAAGGAAAGAAGGGGAAGGGGGAAAAAACGCTCAGTTTCGAATAATTCCCTCGCGACGGAAAGAGGCGAGCAGAGGTTAATGGGGATCCGACGTGTTGGATGGTGATTGCGAGAGGATGGAAAAATGAAGGAAAGAAAAAAAGCACACATTCACACTCTCCTTGTATTACTTTACAGAGTGAGTACCAGTACAGTACATCGCATCCGCTGCTTGCTTGCTTGCTTCCTGCTGCTTTCCATTGCTAGTTACTCTTTTTTTTTCTTTTTTTCTTTTCTGACTGACTGCTCATGCTGTGGCACTGACTTTCCGGACAGGTGGTGTCCCGATACTGTAGGAGTAGTTACGTTAGGGAAGCAATCAAGCACGACGTTTGAAGAATTGAAGATGTGAAGAGGAAGGAAGGGAAGAGAAAAGAAAAGAAAAGATTAATTTATTTTCCCCCGAGTTTTACGCCATTTCCCGTGACCGACGACGTGCCGTGTCAATGTTGGAGATTCTATGATAAACACGTTTTCACAATATCATATTATTTCCTCGGGACAGCACATACACAACATTCTGTAGTCCTCGAACCGAGGCAGTGGTTTCATGTGGGGCGGTCAACCTTGGTGAAAAGCGGGGGTGGAGCTGGCTGTTCGAGGGGAAAAAAATTGTGCGGTCGTGTGCGAGCTATTTTTATACAAGCATAACTACCAGTATCTGTTACAGAAAACGCTCTCGAATTTCATATTATCTCGTTACAGACTGGTCATGCATGAGGCTCTTTTTTTCGTATTTTCTGATACCGAACTTTGGTGGACCTTGTGCCATGTTGTTTGAATGGAGATTGTGGATTAGTGTAGGCCGGGGCCGGATCTGGTGCGGTACAGTAGATATCCCAGGTTTCCCCACTCCCCCAGCACCGGCGAGATCTGTGTGCTTCTGTTGTTTATCAAACAGGCACTGTACTGTACATGAGTGCTTGAAAAGCACGGTATGTATGATATAAAGCGAGTAACGTAAGTGAGCGTAGCCATGATACCATTCCTCCCCGCGAATGGTACTGCACAGCACAGCACCGGCACAGAGTGCTTTCCCCTCAATATAAAAGCACAACACCGTCATCACTTCTGTACTGTAGGAGCTCCCCTGGCCTACTATGCAAGTACTATCATACAAATATCCAAAATACTCATCATCGTGTAGTACACAGCTTACCTTTCAATTACCCTTGGAAGGGTTAGGAAGAGGACGTTTGCGAGGGGTAGTACCGGTAGTAAACTGTACGGTACTGTACTGTATAGTACAGGTAGATGAGGGGTTGATCTGTGTGGTCGAGGGACGAGCGTTACTCAGTTCCACGCCTTCCGGATAAATGCATGTGTGTAACAGTAATGATCGATCGTGCTCGCAAAATAGAATAGAATAAATGGGAATAAAAAAAACCCCCACACACAGCACAAGTAGACACAGACGGCTGTGCTGCTCGATTGGCTGCAGGGTCCGTTCCATCCGGGGTGATCTAATAATTCCAACGTTTGCACAATACGGTACTCGAGTAGGGGAGAGAGTGTGTGAGTGAGTAAAAGGGGAGGAGGGAGGAGGGGAAACATTAGGCACTCTCCTTCCTATCATACCCCCTCCAGCCCCCTCCAGCCCAGTCCAGCCCAGTCCGGTCCAGTTTAAGTGGGGGGATTGTGGGGTGTGGGAAGGGTGTGTGTGGGGGGGGTGGGGGGGTAGAAGTGAAGATGGCGAGACGCGGCGATTCTGATTGGCACGCTCACGAATCGTCACTCGACTTTTGCGGGGTATATCATAAATACGAGTGCTCCGAACTCGGCCTTTTGTGGGAATTCTCTGATGGCGACATCTGTGCTTTCTCATTCTTATACCCTCCTCACTATAGTTCTTAGGGGGGGGGGAAGTGCTCCACTTTTATTTCTCCCCTTACGGAGTGGTAAGGGAAATCATCCGAGAGCCTACCAGTATCTCAACTAACCTTCCGACCAGCCAGCCAGCCAGCCGACTAACTAACTAGCGCGAGAGCCGCCGCCGCTGCCGAAATACCGCAGGTACATAAGTACTTCGCTTCGGCCCGTGAAATGAATGCGATATGATACCGCATCATACCGCACTGAACTTGCCTGGCGTCACTTGTATGGGAGGAAGCAAGCAACTCGCCGGTCTCTGGCATGGTACTGTTACTGGTACATAGGGCGTAGATAGATAAAGCGCACTAAAATAGCCAGAGAGAAAAACGCAGACGCACGACGGGGAAAAAGAATTTCACCAGTAATTTTCCGAGAAAAGTGAATAAGTAAGCAAAACCGAGTATGATAAAAAAAAAATTATCAAGCATATACACAGGCACAGGCACACAGGCGCATAGCAACAGGGGTATAGCATAGCATAGCATAGCATAGCATAACGTAACACGCCCGCAGCGCTCCAATCCCACAGAGTACTCAATAACGGACAAACAAACGAATGCAACCCCTTCCCACCCCCACCAGCACACATAAATCCCTCCTCCGGACCCACGCACCCACACATACGAAGAAAAAAAAAAAAAAACTCTGATAGGGGGGCCGACAGGACAGGACAAGGGGGGGGGGGGGAAACCTAAGTTGGCCGAGTGACTGATCATGCTCACACCAGTCCCGATGCGCCATTTTCAAGTTCCATAGGAATTGCATTGCACCCAGCCTTGCAAAAAAAAAAAAAAAAATCCAAACCGAACCTCATAGAAACAAATCTTTCACAGATAATCACTCGACGGGGTTTAGGTTTTGGGTTGTTATGGTGTGACCTGCATTGCGGTTGTGTGTATATATATATCATATGACTGCCGGGGAAGAGGGGGAGTGCCCGATTACCGATAGATTGGCGAGAGGGGGGAAACGGTCCGTGGGTTCCGATGTGTATACTTGATCGTTATCGATCTTTGGTCTCGACCCGTTGGGATACGATATCTGTGCTGGAGCCGCTTCTTGGTGGGGTATCATAGGTAGGTAGGTAGGGCTGGATGTGGAGGGAAGCACGAGCCCTGAGGGGTTTTTTATTTTTATTTTTACGGTGAAAATAAGGGTTGTTAGAGAGAGTTGGCTGGGTTTTAGACTTTTTTCTCTTCTTTTTTTGGTTCGCGCTACGGGAGTAGTAGGCCGTTTTGAACTGGTTTTTTTTTTTTTTTCGCGGGTAGTGATACCGGTAATTTATTTATCGGGGAAATTGTGATTGAGGGGTAAAGACGGACGGGTAGGGCGTTTTTGGTGTTGAAAAAAAAAAGGAGAGAGTCACTCGCTAATCTGAGATGGTGTGCTTAGATCGGGATAACTGTATTGTGCTGTATCTATCATACTGGACTACGATGGGGCTTTGAGCGTTGGTATCATATTTTGGCCAGTGGGTTTCCGTGGAAGGTGGAGGGGGGGGAGTGGAGGTTTCTTTGATGGCTTTCGCAGTGATATTATACGGAAGCCAAGTACTGCGCTATGAGCTGGTCAGCACAACGGCCCTTGGTGATCTCGTGCTTGATCGATTGTGCTCTGTGCTTTCCTAAGCGGTTGGCCATGCTCTGTGTGAAGGGAATAAGCTAGCTGCCTATTTCATCTTCCTCTGCAGTTTTTTTATTCTTGGAATTTGTTCGTGGTCCTGGAGCAAGTCTCATATGCCACAGTACAAGACCCGACCGTACCACATGACAGCCAAATCGCAGCGCCGGATGGGAAAAACAAATCAGCGAAATCACAGACAGGCATCACACAAAGACGGAAAGTCTGAATCTAATAATACGTTGAGACCAGATATTCCAGTTCGTGAGCGTCGGAATGAGGGAGCCGGGGGAAGCCTGCTAGGTCAGGTGGTGAGCTATCCGACAAATTTCCCTTGCCCACTCTGCACCTTTTGTATGTCGAAGTGGTTTGTAGGAAATGAAGGTTTTGGGCCCTACCGCATTGCCTATAGTGGTCCTGATGTCTGATTTGGGTGAGCTTTGTTCCCGGGTTGAGGTGCTTTTTTCCCTTTTATATTTGCCTCGATGTAGTGTGAGCCCCCTGCGAGGATGGTGGTATAGTATCAGTTGCTACAGCAGAGATCGCACCGTATGCACCTCTCCCTTGTTTCAATACTTGCTCTGGTCCTGTGGTCCACCTGCACCACTCTAAGCACTACGTTGTTTGGGTGCTTTTGCTTTAGTGCATATAGATATCCTGAAGGGGTTTCTAACTGCCAGGGGTGGCGGTGGTGGTGGTTATGGTATGTCTTGGGCTTTAAAAGTAGTGCCGTGAGATTTCAGCTATTTTATAAAGGAGTATGGACTTCACTAGATTAATCCAATACTAAGGAGCTCATGAAAACCCAGTGAGTGGGCAATATGCGGGGGTGTTAACGCGATGTGGGAGTGTTTTCCGGGAGTTTGATCCTCTCTCTTGCATTGGTTGAGGCGGACGATACGAGTGTTGAGTGTCCTTCCAGAATGAAGTCACTGGTTTTTATCCCTTCACATCCTATGCTGGTTAGTATAGAGAACTAGCATTTCGATCGCTATTTTCGTCTTGTTTCATGCGCACTCTGGTTCCACATAGGGTCCCCATAGTGACAGGTCGTGACATGATACTGTCCTTTCAGCTTAGTTTCTGCTTCACAATGGGGTGTTTTCTCACACACTCCTTAGCATTTCATCCTGTTTCTTCAGAGAGTGCTTCTTCAGCGGTGTACAGGAGGGTTTATATGTTCCCTATTTTGCACAGAAGCTAGCTCAGCTGTTCCCTATATTCTTGAGCCAGTTCCTCAACAGTGCATATGTTCTCAGTCACTTTTTCCACATAGTTTCCTTCACTCAGTACATACATGATACTTTTGAAGTTCTACAAAACTACAAAACTCCCTTCCCTGTCCTTGGGCCACAGTATCATTTCTTCTAAGTTATCCAAGTATTTTACGAACAGATAAGCTAGCCATAGAACCGGATGTGTCGGAATAGGAAATTCTGCCCGGGGTTCTGGACTTCGTCATCACAAGAGATCTTCAGTATATAATTGATGCACTGGACCTCGCGGGACTGGACGTGATGCACAAAGAGATATTTACAGGATATCACCCCAAGGGAGAACTGCAAGCTGTAAGTAGGGGGAATCATGGGCGTATCTCACCAGAGACACATCTCTTAGTCTCTTTATGCTCTCAAATAATTCTCCCAGGTTTTTATCCTGGTCTGGTGCCGGGTCCCAGTTCCGGCCGGTTGGGGTGGTGGGTATTATTGCTGGCCTCCCGGCCCCTCTTGTTATTTCTCTTCATGGGTCTTTGTCTATTGTTTCGTTAATAAGGATGTCCGTGCAAGCCAGGATGGATAGTGATCTTGAACTACCCCGGCCATGTCATGTCCATCACTGGTTAGGATATTTCCTAGCAGTTAGTTACTCTCCGTCACCCCTGGTTATCAAATAATCAATCTCCTATATTACCAACTTTTTTTTTTTTTTTTGCTATGAGCTATCGTATAATTCTACACTCCTCTGGGGGCGACCCTAGTGCTGATGTACTGCCCATGTTAGTAAAGAATTAACAAGTGATTGTCATGTGTTTCCTTTTCTCCCTCACTTTACCAGCGGCACCTTCACTAACTTATGAAAAACAACAGACAAGCGGAGACTTGGGCAAGAATCAACAAGAGGAACAGGAAGAGTAAGAATCAGTAGTATTAACCAGGTACCAGATAACGACTTCTGAATGAAAGCTTTTTTGGGAAGAGGAGGAAATTCCAATAACATGCATACTTACGAAAGAGGCGAGCGAGATCCCACAAATTTCTCTAGTCTTGACAGGACTGGTGCGAGATGGGGGGGGGGATAGCAGCTGGCCAAATTAAAATATCAATCATGGTTTTGAGAAGTCTGGTTGGCGGTAGGGTAGGATAGAACGCTTTCCATTAGTATAAGTGCCAATATAGGAATGCTATTTTGTGATGCATAATATGATATCAAACAGTTTTCGAAGGAAAGTTGTAGTATTACTTCCCAGAGTTCCCGGTACGATATTAGGAAATGTATTGCTACACTGAAAGCTTCAGTTGAATTTATGGAAACTTTCTATCTGTGGGGGGGAAGGAGGGGAAAAAAAAAACTTGAGATTCCCCCTGAATATTAACTCGACTGCATGGATGAATACAATGATAGGCATGTTGAGAACGCACATACAAATAATTCGCGCACAAACCTATTCGTAAATGCACAATAATCCAAAGGAGTAAATATACAAGACAAAACAAAAATATGGAATGCAAGCACATATCTGCACTGCTTCCCCATCCCCTCCTCAAACCCACCTTTCCCACCCCCCATCCTTCTCTCCCCCAACACCCTCTGATCAACCTCTGCCCCCTCACAAGCCAACTTCCAAAACCTCTGCCAATAAGCCACGAATCCAACCACAGTATCAAACCTAACATGTACGCCTCTCCAATTATTATCTCCCCTCCTATTTATTAAAATAGAAAGGGGGAAGAAAGCAATTACATACAAAAACCCAACTCCCTGCTTAGCCCCACCGCCCTGCGCACACACCTTCCCCAGTCTAGAAACAAACATAACCCATGGCCCCCGTAGAGGGTGTTATATATGAACAGCACGGTAACCCACTCCTTGCGCAGGATATACCGCGTATTTGGCATTATCAAGAGGAATCCAGCGAGCCAGGTCATATAGTACTCCAGGATGTGGCAGGGGGCGCTGAGGAAGGAGTTTGGTGGGGTAGCTGGAGATGGGGGCAAGGAGGAGCGAGTGATGGAGAGAAAGAGGTGTGCGTTGGGGGGGGGGGTTGCGCGCTCGGGGACGCGTAGGGGGGGGGTTCGCGTGGGTGGAGGGGGTGATGGGTGGTGGTGGGTGGTGGTGGGGGAGTGGAGGAGGAGGAGGAGGAGCGGGGTGAGGGTGAAGAGGTAGAGGAGGTTTAGGAGGGGCATTACTGCTTCGCTCTATGTTTGCGCTTGTTCTGATGATAGTAGCAATGGTGGAAGGAGAGGTAAGTTTAATGGTGGAGTTGGCAATGTTATGTTTCGATCGTGTGATAATGGAACGTCGGGGGTGCGGACCTGTGAGTGATATCTCGTGTTGCGAAGTTTCTTGGTAAAGGGTTTGTTATTGCGGCCAAGGCATTCTCAAGCCCTGAAATCTCTCACACATGGGGAGATTACCCTCTCAGATAGGTCTAGTAAGTAGTAATAGCCCAATACGATTTTCCATGAGACTATAATACACCCCAGAGAAAACAAACCCCGAGTGATATTTCATGCTAGAGTTCGTTAGGCTATCATACTAGCCATGGCGTTTGTGTAGTGACCGACGCATGAGGTGCGTGAAAGGTGCACTTGATATATCATACAAATAGTTAGAACTTATCAAGCAGTTGCGGCCAAGAGTAAGCGTATTGTCACATTATAGTTGTATAGCCAATCGAAAATGAAACGAGGTGGTTCACCATGCTCCACAGAGCGTCAGGAGAATTAACAAAAAAAAAAGTAGTTATAATCCCGAATCACCAATTATCACAGCCGGCTCACCAAGCGAAATAATCCCACGCATCTGAACTCGTCAAGTTGCACAACGGCCAGAGCCAAAACACGAAACTTTGGGGGATTTCAGCGCAGTGACAAGATGGTGACCAAGTAACGTGGACCCCCCCTCCACTTGGATAAGCACCACGTGATATGGACGAGACGAGAAGGGCTTGGTTCTGATTTATCCAGAGGATAAAATTTAGCAATCAGCACTGCCAGTCACGGTAACTTTTCGTCTGGAATCTTCCCGCGAGAGCTTGACACCCTGAGGAAGTCGATTACTTGGTTGATTTCCGATGTTGTGGTTGTTGTGACTGAAGGGTCAGTGATGTATTGTACTATAGAGTACCTATTATCTCTGCCTTCCATCTAGGAAGCTCCACCCCATGCAACCACTAGATGTCAAAGCTGTTGACATAAAAAGGCCCCCCTTCCTTTAGGAATCGTGGAATACGATGATGATAATGTTGGACTTTCTTGCCACATACTTACAGTACTGAATCCTTTAGAATTTGGGCACTCGCTGTTTATTATACTACTGTGCACTACACTATATACTTCTTTAGTAGAAAAAGCAATGGCCCATACTCACTACTACCGTACAATGGGGAAATTAAATCTTGGTTGAGACGTACGGAGTACAAATACGTACCTGCACGTATTATAGAAGGTTGATAGAGTAGACTACCTGGATGGAAGAAAGAAAGTGGAGTGTTGAAGCGAGGATTTGTTTGATAATTACCGTACTTGAGTATGATAGACTATTCAAGCCCGCGATGTGGCGGTGATGTGGCGGTGATGTGGCGGCGAGTGAGGCCGTGTGAGCTTGGGTAATGGTGGCTAGGTCTTTCCTACATAACTAGTTGGGCTCTCACCCCACCTCTCCTTCTTGAATACAGCCCTCAGTCGTTTTCAACAATCTGGGTCATGTGGTAGCCCGACAAAGGCACACCAAGATTGCAGGTTTTGTTTTCTCTGTCTTGAATCCATTATATTTCCGCAGATACCTTGTAACTCAGCTTTGAAAAAAAGAAAAGCAAAAACAACATAGCACCTCTGAAGTATACCAATATTATATTCATTTCACTCTTTTTTGTCCCCAGCTCGTGCGGATGTGTGGAGACGTGGACTCGGTAGGGTGTGTTGCAAAGTATTATCTTTCACATTTCAAACCCAAGTTCTGTGTCTTGGCAAGTATTATTCCTTGAGGGAAAGGGTGCTCCACTCCTCACCTATCCAGAAAGCGTGGAGATGGGAATATTTTTCCACACACTTTCGTGTGGGTGTTATTGGAGTGAATTATATTTTGAATTTTTTTTTTTTTTCAATGCAGTTTTGGTCATGGTGGATGGGTAATGATGGCTGGGAAAATACCTTCGGTTTTTGGTGTGTTTTGGTTTCTGTCTGGTTACTAAACGAGCCCTATCCATGGCTGGTGGGTGTTTAGCGAATCGCCTGGGCATGTGCACAATGTGTTGATCGTAACAACTAACATGAACTAAGATAAGATAAATTTACAATGCAATGAAACACGAGAGAAGGGGGGAAAAGAAGAAGAAAAGGAAAACAATAATAATTTGTAATTCTACACATGGCGGAACAGAGGGGTGATTGGCTAGGGGGAGAGGGTCCAAGAAAGCAGGAAAAGGTGTTATAGAGAGTCACTCACTTTCCAGGATAGGAATGTGAACTCCCCAAGCCCGCAATGGGTTGATTCGCACATCAATTCTATAGTTAGTGAATTTTACTAAGCTTTTTCAGTTGATCTCAATACTAATGAACCTCTCTTAAATGGTGGGTTGAAAAACCCGTTGCCAATTGGTCAAAGTCCATCAGACTAGGTAGTGCGGACAGCGGTGCCGGTGGTGTCCTGGGGGGTAGCGGAAAGAGGTATATCCGGTTGCCGGGGCAGTGCGGGGTCATATGGCGCAAAACGCGATAGATGGGAAGTGTGTAACCTCTCTTACGATATATCGGCTTGCGTGCAAATATTGATTCCGTCGTGGCAAAATAGTCTAGTTGGTAACCCCCAGCCAATCAAAAAAAATCGAAGTTAGGAGGTTACACACTTCCCCTCCACGGCTTCCGGCGCCATAGCTCTAAGACCCAGGGTCCATTGATTCCCCTTTTTTCCACCTATGGCCACTTCTAGCTTCCTCCAATCCTGCGATCACCATTCGTCCTACAGCTCGCCTTCTTTATTGTCCACTCACCACCCCGCCTCAACTCCCATGCGCTCTCATTGCGGTACCGGAACATATCAGCGCTACCGATCTCCCCGGGCAAGGGCAGCTGCGCCTTAACCAACACCCGCGATAGCTACGCACTGGACATCATATTTGGGCAATGAAGTTATGTGGTTTTTCTTTGGCGTTGATTTGTGGTTTCCTTTTTGGTTTCCTTTTTGAGTTGTTCTCCTATTTGTTAATACAGATTCTTATCTTTGCAATATTGGGGCCGAGAAAATCAATGAAGCCCAGAAGAAGGCGAGGGATAGTGCAAGTGGCACGTTGGGGGTGATGATGATTGCTTCCGTTCATCTTCTTACAGGAGCAGGAGATAAAAGTTTACTGCGGTGTTACAAAAATTGCGAGTATTGCTATGACAGCCAGAGTTCTCCGAGTCTTTTTGCCTTTGTTTTTTTCCCTCTGCTTTCGAACTAAGCTCTAAGTTATAAAGTTAGAGAGTATACCGTAGTCAGGATTTCTTTAACTATTTTTATTATTTTTCTTCATTGGGCCGTTAGCCAAAATGTGCTCTACCCCTACCTATGATAGGACTTCTCCTCGGATTATATTATATCATACAAGGAAATGCTTAAGTGTTTGTGACATGAGTTCGTGTAACCTCAAATTGCTCCTTGTCCAGTCAGGGTTAGGGCCATGGTGATCCTAGTATTGTGGCGCATGTCAATAACTCTCACGATTTCTGTATTTTTCTGTGAGGATTGCGTATGCTTTGGCGTAGCTGAGAGGTGGGCGACCTAGTTGGTACCTTTCCTGTTATTTGACAGAGGTGACAACACCTTCAAGCAAGAGGAAGCATCGTGGGATTTTTCTTCAGTTGGAAGAAACCGTTCCTTCAGTCTTCATTCTTCACCGTTTTCATGACTTGATCAAACCGATCAAGTACAGCTATCAAGCATTCATCTTTCAAATTCAATCATACGCCTTTGCTTTCTTGTGTTTTGTCCTGCAAGCCATCCTCACCGGAACCTCTGCCGTCAAGATTGCCAAGACCCACAAAAAGACGCCTGACGGGGAAGACCTGCAACAGTATGATACTACGGTAGAGCATCCTCATCCCACCCCAATTGTCTCCAAGCTCACAACAAATTTGCCAACCACCAACGTGAACCAACGTTTAACTGCGGCAATGCAATACCATGCTCCCTCCCCTACCGGGAGTGAAATCCATCTTGACATCCAACCCCCTCGCTGATACAGATTTCCTAGGCTCGGATGGTGAGAACCCTGCTACACCCACTTCAAAATCCGTCAGACACCAATGACATTCTTGAGGTAAGTGACGACAGTGATGGAGATCAAGCCCTCATCGCTGCCCCGCGAGCTGCGCCAAACCGCGAAGGCAGTTCAACGAACGATAACAGGCAAATTCGTCAAAAAAGGTGTCGGTTTCTAATATATGGGACTAAATATGTCTCTCCTCAAGGCAATGATAAAAGAGGGTTTTTCTGTTGCTATAATACGCCTATTTAGAAAAAAGCTATACCTTTAGTGCTTGGTGGGGGGACGTAATTGGTATGGCGAGGACAGATAGCGGGAAGACTGTGTCGTTCGTCATACCCATGGTTGTGATGTTGAAGACACACAGCCTTAGGGTGGGGGCGCTTGCACTGTTGCCGGGTGGGGGGTTGGTGTTGCAGACTATGAAGGTTGTTAAGGGATTTAAAGGTCGTACTGTTAGCGGAAGGGAATAGTCTTGAGGGGCAGTTTGGGTGTATGGTTGGGAATCCTGATATGTGTCTTCTCTGTTTTTTTGCCTCCCTAAGTTAATCCACGAGATTCTTATATCTGATCGGCGAGTTGCAGGGTTATTGCGACTCCCAGACAGTTTATGCACTTGAAAGTTGTGATGGAACAGGATCTTAGGTCTGTTCAGTATGTTGTCGTCGATGAAGAGGGTCATCATTTCGAATGGGTCTATCAGCACAATTGAGGCAGATTTTGCATTCATTACCGTCTAATTTCCAACTGCTACTTTTCTCCGCTACACCTCCAAAGTTGCCTATTGAATTTGTGAAGGCTGGCTAGCAGGAACCGAGTTTGATTCGATTAGATGTAGACTCCAAGGTTTCTCAGGACCTTGAGAGCGCAGTTTTCAAGGTTAAGAGCAATGTTCCAAACCGTCCAGTCCGTCCGTCTTGGAGGAAGGACGGGGCTGACCGCCGGTGGTAGTCCGTCTTTTTTCAAGTCCATGGACGGACTAGGGCTGGTGGAGGTAGGACCCTGTGATGTTTTCCTGATACATCTCTTTGGCTGGCATGCTCAGAAACTTCAAGTTCATGATTTGATCTCGCTCATAGTTTATGATCAGGCGAGTCATGTGCCATATGCGTAAACTAATAAGGAGGGGGGGATACATCTTTAAGAAATAAAAAAGCCAAAAGTGTTTGCCAAATTAGAACTCAAAAACCACCGGCATAAATCTGCAAGGCAGTAAGGGTCAATTAATTCTCCCGGTAACTCTTCTGAAAAATCACAGGCATTGTGCTGTGAGTCGACATCGGTTACATCCATTCTTTCGCTTTGTTGCGATATCACCGTGGACTATAGTTAAAGTGAAAGACTTATGGAAGTATTTAAAAGAAAGAGTAAGACTCATAGCAGAGTGGTTGGTTTAGTCTTATCTTAATACTTGGAGCACTTGGAGCACTTGATGATTTATTTCACCTCCTCCTTGCATGTATATCCCTCATTGTTGTCAGTTCCAGGGCATCACCATATATCACTCATTGTTTGTCTGCAGACCATCATGGAATTCATAGCATATACGCACTCGGCTAACAGCGGTAATGTCAACTGCAATGACATCACGAATAGCCACGACAATACAGCCAATCTGAACCAAGTCATGGCCGATGAGAACTCAGAGGTTATGGGGTGGCTCCCGCCACTGGACCCCCAGAGAAGGCACCAGGATGTGCGTACCGACAGGTTCGATAGCGTGGGTAGTGGGTATTTGGAATCAAGCGAGTTTCGGGAGTGGAGAAGTGGTGAAGGTGGAGCAGACAAGGCTGTGTTGTTTTGCTACGGGAATCCTGGGGTGGGAAAGACCTTTTTTAAGGTTAGCCACTGGCCTTTGGGACGAAATAGGAGTTATCACTGACGGCAGGCGATCTTAGTTCATTAGTGATCGATAGCCTATGTGATGAGCCTGTCGAGGAGGATATTGCTGTCGCGGCATTCTACTGCGACTTCCGTGACCAACAAGAACAGACAACTGCCAACATTATAGGAGCCATCCTTAAGCAGCTGGTAGCTAGAGAGGAAGTACTGGATTCTACGGTAGTAAGTGTAAGTGAGACACCCCCGAGTACGTGCCCAGGCCAATCGTGCACAAGCAATCATTAACATGAAGTTGAATTTAAGGTTAATGATCTTTTGTGCGGGATTGGTCTTGGCATGTACGCGCAATGGAGGTGTTTGCTCCCAACCCATGAACTCTCCCCCCACCCACTCCTCACAAGAACCACAAACACTCCCCCCTCCACACACAACTGAAACCTCATCACTACAACAAAAACCCTTATTCCTCACTCGCGCACCAGCCCTCTCTCTATCCCCCCCTAAACAAAAAAAAGTAGGGCAAAATGTTTCGAAAGACCCCTGAGCTTGTACCCAAGCAAACCAGTGGTGGTGTTGGACCCTGTGCTGGCGGGGCAAGTGGAGGTGGCGGTGGGCCATCTCAGCAACGGTCCGGGTCCGGGCCTCCTGTTCGTCGATCGGGATCCCCACAAAAGCGTGTCAATGATGAGCCTGAGGTCGACCGCAAAGGAAAAAAAAAGCAACGAAGTGAGGAGGCACTTGGTGGGGACAACCCCCCACACTCCAGCACGGAAGAAGGATATTTTGTCTGTCCGGTCCCTTCCTCTAGTTCCTCCTGTCTTGCCGAAATGGCAACTTTTAAGGGTCTCAAGTAAGTTTCCTACACCCCGACATGTTTACTTGCGTGGTGCAAAAGTTTCCGGAAATACTAGCAAAGGCAACTCCAACGCCCTAGTGCGAGGTTCAATTATTTGAGTTCTTATAAGTATTGCTTTGGTGCTGGTTTAGTGGTTAACAATTTTATGTAGAGCTCATATTCTGAGTACTCATCTCCAAAACCATGAGTGCCCCATTGGGGACTGCACCTTTGTTACCCGTAATATCGATGACCTCTACGAGCATCAAATGGATGCCCACAAGGGGGAAGAATTAAAGGTTTCGCTTTTCCGGGCCATGGGTCCTGCAGAATACAAGAAACAGGAAGCCCTGCTCGAAGCGGGGACCATGGACCAAATATACAAAATCTTTTCCAGGCAGGAAGGTGCGAAGCCGGCGGCGGGCGCCAGTGGACCGAGCGGTTCTGTGGGCGCGGGCGGTGGTGGAGGGGGTCATGGGGAGGGTGATGAAGGGGATAACAGTGAACCCAAGCGTCCAGTCCGTCCGTCTTCGGGCGTGGGCGGGACGGACGACAGTACATAGGGGATGCCCGGGACGGACCGGGGTCTTGGCGTCCGTCCAGACCGATGCCCGGGACGGACGGGCGGGCCCTACGGGTGTCTCAAGATATGGGATGTGCCTGGTGCCTACCCGTGACTGCAGGTGACAGCCGGGCCCTGCAGTTGACGGCCGGGCCCTACAGGTGACGGCCTGGCCCTACAGGTGACAGCCGGGCCCTACAGGTGACGGCCGGAGTATGATATGCCATTTGTTTTATGATATCAGAAGACTGCAGGGCCCGGGAGTCAACCCCTAAGACGGCCGTCTTTATGAAAGATGGACGCCGTGCCCTGCCGTCCTTATCCACCCTGCCCGGGACGCCCGGGATGCTTGGGAACACTGGGGGATAAAGGGGAGCGGTATGGGGGGGATAACGGGGAGGGTGATGGGGGGCATCATAGGGAGGACGATGGGGAGGGTGGTGAGGAGGATCATGGGGAGGGTGATGGGGGGGATCAGGTTCCGTGGGAGGCTGCCGAAAGTTTTATAGAATCAAATTGTGCCGATTTCGCCCAAGCCTGTACCGAGGATATAAGGCGTCAATACGGAACTGCCCCTAGATCTCGCGCCGAGATGGAAGACGTTCTCCACGATCTCAGGCGCTTGTTTTCCACGATTGCTCTTGCGGCCAGAAATGACATCTAATACGATAGGGACTGGGCCGCTACCCCCGGGTCAGCTGCGAGGGGGAGAGGACGGTTCTAATGGCCACTGGGCCGCACTTGCTGTTGCTGTTTGCCCGTTGTTGGTAGGTGGCTCTTGTGTGTTTTGCTTTTTTTTCATACAAAAAAAAACTAGTTTAGTCTAGGAAGCTAGAAATAAAAAAGTGTCTACCCTGTCTTTGCTAGCCTACAATTGTTTTGCTTTCTCATTTGTTGTACTTTTTGTAGGAAATTGTGGTCATGGTCGCCCTAATATTCCCGGTTCAGAATTGCTCCTCAAGGTAGAGGTATCATGAGAGAAGTGCTTAGGCTTCCTTCTCACTATTGCGGATGCGGTGATGTATGTGGAAGTGTGTATTCCACATCATGGGTTATGTCATGACGATTGGGTATCATATACCGTTCCTGTTTCGCTTAGCTAGCTAGAGAACTTAATCAACAATCTTCCGCTGCACAACCAGAATGTCCAATTCGTAACATTCCCAGTTCCTACATTCATGAGTGACCCCTCATGACTGCTTGTGTCACCCCATGTCCCCACCTATATTTCTTCTACCTTGCTTCTTTTCTTCTTTTCTCCTGTCTCTTTCTCTCACACTCAATCATCTAATGGTGGGGCTGCAGAGCCAGAGCCCATCCTGCGCCTCCCTGCAATGAACACTGATCTGATTGTATTACTTTGATGAAAATTCGTTCATAACCCAATCCTAACCGGGGCAGCGTAGGAGACTCATGCCTAGTTTGGGACCAAAGCAAGCCTTGCAATGGGTCGGGCCTTCGTTGGGCTAGCCCGGGCTATTCGTTGGGCTGGGTCGGGCTCATCGGGCTGGGCTCACTCATGGGCTTCCTTGGGCTGGGCCGGGCTGAGGGGGGGACAAGCCCGGGCCGCCCGGCGGGCCCGGCCAAGGATTAGCCTTATTTTTAAGGTTTGTATGGTGTCTTGCAATCCGTATCACCGGGGAAACGATTGTCCGAGCACATGGCTTTCCGGAAGCGAGTTACTACAAGCGGTAAGATCCAACGCAACCATCTCTATATCTAGAATGTTTAGTGCAGAACTAATCCATATTGGATTCATGTGCTCTCAGATTGTCACGCAGTTTGGAGGTTTGAAAGTTCAGATCTCGTCTTGCCACCCAATGAAATATCAGATCTTTTCGGTATCTCCCTCCTTCTTCCTATTTCCCACACCTAAGTTGACCTCTGATCTCGCTTCCCATTTGTTCCTAATACCAATACAAACACGATGAGCATCTCTTCTAACAGTGGTAGTTTTCTCTCAAGTCCTCCACCTATTCTGCGATCATCTCCTATTTCAAGCACCATCTGTTCTCATTGGCAATTCTGTATTTTAATCTAGTATTAATAGATCTACATTCATCTCTTTTATGGCTGGCTCGTTGGGTTAGCCCGGGCTAGCCCATTGCAAGGCCTGGACCAAAGCACTTTACTGTTGGTTCGGGGTAGAGCCATGTTCGATGACAATCATGTGGTGTTCTCTTCACAGTGGCTGGAGGCTACATACAAGTAGTGAGCGCACTTCGTACACCCAACGCGGAAAACCCTCATAATGAGAAGAGGCTATTGAACCCCATACAACCCCTACGCCTGCCATGCCCTAAAATAACTCCTGTATCACAGTCTAGCAATTATCAGAGAGAATTCCATCTCTCCAGTATACATCAAGTGAATTTGGGCCTAATGCGATTTTTCATAGTAACGTCTATTGCGCTCTAACAGAAAAATAAGTTTCCAATGCCCAAGCGCCACAGCCCACGAGAGCGGCGTCCGGCCTTGTTTGTCTGCTATATAATAAGAGAGGTCGTCCCGTTCCAGTAGTATCTTCACGGTCTCCTCATGTCCAAACTACACAGCTATGGAGAGTGGGCTTTGGCCATCTTCATCACATATGGGAGCAAATATGGCTTGATGGAGGTGGTTCCGTTCTAGTAGCATCCTCACCACTCCAGTACGTCCATACCGTGCTGCCCACCATAGTGGTGTCCGGCCTCGTTTGTCACCTGTATTAGGATTGACCTTGTCTCGTCCCAGTAGTATCCCCACAACTCCTACATGTCCAATCCCCGTGGCAAACGAGAGTGGTGTTCGGCCAGTTGGGTCCGCGAGGTCAGGATCAATATCATTCCGTTCCAGTAGCATCCTCACAACTCCATCATGCCCTTTCGCTGCTGCCCATGACAGTGGCGTTCTACCACAATTGTCGGCACCTTGGGGATTGACCTTACTTTGCCCTAGGAGTATCCTCACCACTTCAGCATACCCGCCCCAAGCGGCCCATAAGAGCGGCGTTCCGTAATATTTATCAACTGTATTGGGATCGACATCATTCCGTTCCAGTAGTATCTTCATGAGTCCTAGGCGCCTGCCCCAAGTGGCCCACAGGAGCGGCGTTACGTAATATTTATCAACTGTATTGGGATCGACATCATTCCGTTCCAGTAGTATCTTCGCGACTCCTACGTGCTAGCTCCTAGCAGCCGCTGGCAGCGGTGTTGCGCCATCTTTGTCTGCTCGCTGGGGATTAACCTTGCCCCGCCCTAGCAGTACCCTCACCACTCCTTCATGCCCACTCACAGCAGCCCACCAGAGTATATATCAGCTGCATCGGGATCGACATCATTCCTTTCCAGCAGTATCTTCACGACTCCTTCATGCCCGTTCACCGCAGCCCTTGAGAGCGGTGTTCGGCCGTCTTGGTCGGCGCGCTGGGGATTGACGTTGCTCTGCCCTAGCAGTATCCTCACGACTTCCTCATGCCCATTCCTAGAGGCCCACAAGAGTGGTGTTCTATCATATCCATCAACTGTGTCGGGATCGACATCATTCCTTTCCAGCAGTATCTTCACGACTCCTTCATACCCGTTCACCGCAGCCCTTGAGAGCGGTGTTCGGCCGTCTTGGTCGGCGCGCTGGGGATTGACGTTGCTCTGCCCTAACAGTATCCTCACAACTTCCTCATGCCTACTCATAGCGGCCCACTAGAGCGGTGTTCGCCCAACCATTGTTTCAGCTGTTTAAGGCGAGCGCTACTTTGCTATAGTAGTATTCTCGCAACCTCCGAATCCTATAGCGTGCTAGTAGTTGTGCTTGTTGTCCCCCCGCTTGTCACAGAGGAGCTCGTTTTCGTCGTTTCGGTTTGCTTGAGTCAAATCTGGTGTGGGTACCGGAAGCCACCTCTTCTATATTTTTCTAGAGGCTATTCTCCAGGGCACTAGGTTTAACAGTCCAACATACTAGCCTGACGTAATATTTACCCCCCCATGTTCAGAAATTTCCCGAGTGGTCCTACTGCTAGGGATCGTAAAGGAGACCTGAAGATTTCTAGAATTGGTATGGCGTTGTACAGACCACACTGATTTCGGTAATCTTCAGCCGTAGGTGGTGGAACTTGGTTGTAGCGTCCTCGCGTTTATTGCGATGGTGGGTGCCAGTGCTAAGGATAGTAAAGGACACCTGGTCTAATATACTACAGGAAGATAGCAGTCACACCGGACAACTATGATACCGGCGATTTGACCTTGGAACCGTCCACCCAAGGGTAAATCCGAAAATCACTAACATACTATGATAGTATGATACCGTGACCGTGCCAAGGTTGTGTCAGAGCCACAACCCGCGGTTGCTTTCGCAACCTTGGGCACTCTCTTCCAGAGAGTGCCAGCTCAACGTCAGATTCGGCTCAACGTCACTTTCAATTTGTATGTGAATTTAAGAATTACGAACCACTACCAAACATTCTCTAATGCTTTAAACGCCCTTCCAGCTTTCTCACACATTGTTTTAAGTCTTTAAGAACATGGCTTCCATTTTCTTTCCTCTCTTTACAACTTTTATTTTCATGTGGTGGGACTTTGGTTTCGGTTAAGCCTGAAAGTGACGTTGAGCCGAATCTGACGTTGAGCTGTGGGCACTCTCTGGAAGAGAGTGCCCACCGGCCATGGCATGTATGATAGCACCCCCGGCCCACAGCTGTGCGCCCGTGTTTATCGGCGAGGGTTGGTGGGGCATCGTTTCTCCTTTTGTTTATTTCTGTTTTCCTTCGAGGGGTACGGGTATGGGTGGGGTGATGAGGTGGGGTTGGGTTTGAGTTTCTGCCGTCTCTTGCAGGTTTACCGGGATTTGTGTTGTTAGACTATCGCTCCAGAATGACGAAACTGGCCATGAAGACGGTGTACTCGTGCCAAGGTTGTGACTAAGCGTCACAACCCCTGGTTGCTCGCTCGCTCACAACCTGGGCACTCCTTCAGAGTGCCTGCCAGCTCAACATGACTTGCCAGCTCAACATGACTTGTGGCTCAACACAACTTTTTGTGGCTCAAAACTGTGGCTTAACATAAAATTGTGGCTCAAAACAATATAGGTGGTTAAAACAATGAACAAGTTTAATGTACAAAACTTGAATATTTTAATTTACATTTATTTTCCCTGCCTTTACTTCCTTTTTAATCCCTGCAACTATAAGTTTTGCTATCTTTTTTTTATAGCCATGAATATTCCGCCTTTTTTTCACATATAATCTCATCTCATCTATCAGAGG